>ML681979.1:16495161-16628980 GCA_007922195.1 Podocnemis expansa
GAAGAAATTTGTTAGTGTTTAGGGTGTCACAGGACTTTCATTGTTTTTGATATATGAGTGTAGATTCCAACTTAAATATGATCACATTTTGCTTTATTTTGTCTACATGCGATCAAAAGCTTGAAGTTTGAATCCTTTCCTTTCCTAAAGCAGTGTTTCTTAATCACTATGTTGGGAGACATTAGTGTGCTGCCATACAGTGGTAAGTGTGTCACGGAGAGCTGGGGAGATGGCTGGATTTGGCTTGGGAAGTGGGCTGGTGTGTTCTATAGGGTCATAACACGCCAACAAGTGTGTCACAACTGGGAAAAGGTTGAGAACCCGTGTCCTAAAGTATGCTCTGAAGGATTCAAGGATAAGTGTGGTTTAGTAACCTTTCCCAACAGCTGCAGCCATCTGCATTTCTCTGAGGACAAATATATTAGAGGGAGAGAAATACTTATAGTTAAGGTTGCCTAACATGTTCCATCATAAGAGTTTTTCTCTAGAGTGATGTAATTTGGTGAATCTGTCATTATTCATTTCAGCTTTTATAATGCTCTCATTTCTGTGATCCTAGAAACAGACAGGCTTACATTCCTGAAGCTGCAAAAGGAATCATTAATTGAAATTCTGGGCCAGACCTCTGAGAGCTTGCAGTTTGTCTTGATTTGTCATGCAAGATGTCCAGTTGTTAGAGACAGCACCATCACATCAAACTCTCAGACCTTCCCTCTGCCAATCAGCATAATCTCTATCTTACTATGGTTTAATGCCACCTAGCTTTTCCTCATCCATTAGCTGGTTTCAACCAGATGCTGAGCTATGTGGATGACAGTGATGTTATCCAGAGGTGTGAATGCAAAGTCAGATTAAGTTCCACGTGGGTAATTCAGGCACAGACATGGGGTATGTCCACACACGCTTCTTATTTCAAAACAACAGAGGTTGTTTTGAAAGAAGAAGTGGTTTCGAAACAACACCATTATTTCAAAACAACTGTTTTGAAACAACATGTCCGAACGGCCTTGTTTTGAAATAACCATTTCGAAACAACAGCTATTTCAAAAGCAGGCTTTCCCTTAATTCGAATTAACTTATTTTGAAATAAGGACTTTATTTTGAAATAACTCATTTCGAAATGGGTTATTTCGAAATAATGATGTATGTGTGGACATACCCATAGTCACACATAGACCCCACACTGCCAGGAAGGCATCTGCCATTACTGTAGTTAACAAGTTGTGTGACATTGGCATGGTTTTCTCTGTACCCCATCAGTCAAAAGCCCAAATCTTCTGTAACCATTAAACACAAACCATCAGATGCAAACCACAAGAGTTGGCGGCTGTGCTTGCCAGGTGCTGGTAGCTCCAATGCTTGCATTGCATACATTAAAAAATATGCCTTATCCACTTTCTAAAAGTGGTTTTCTTTTTAATAGGTAAATCTGGTTTTAGATTAATATAGTTAGTTTCTCTCTGCTTTGCTTATTATAGATTTACACATATCGTGACCTGTTATGTACATAAGTGAGGTAAATCATTTGACTTTTAAACACATATATTTAAATCTCTTGTTAGTCTGAAGAAAAGTATGTTTCCATTCTCTCTTTCTCCATTTATCTATTTGAGAAATCCAAATGCTGGGCTAGAAGCTAAAGAAACATGAGATATGTGCACACACAGTCTTCAAATCGAAATAATGCAGATTATTTTGATTTAAAAGATTGCATGTCCACAGTACTTTTCCTTATATCAAGATAAGGAACTCCCTTGCCTTGCAATAAGGCAAGTCATTTCAATATAATAAAACCTAGTATTATATCAAAATGATGGTTAAATTGAAACTGTTATTTTGAAATAATGCAGTGTGAATGTGTTGTTTCAATTTAACTGCTATTTCGATTTAACACTTTTGCCCTTTGCCATCCCAGGGTGCCATCCTTTTTCTATATATTGAGTGGGGGCACAGCCCTTCTGTGGGGCCATGTTGCCACACCTCCCATAGTGCCCCTCTCCTAAATTGAACTAGCAAATCCTGTTCATGGACATGCTAGTTTGATCTGAGTTTCTAGTGGGGACATGTTAAATCAATTTAATGATTGTTATAGTGATTTTATTAAATCAATTTAACTTAAATCAATTTAACTGCCTAAGTGTGGGCATACCCATGGAGAAGTGGAATTAGTTTACTCTAAATTTAAATAATTGATCTAGCACGTAAAAGCTACAGCAAAAGATACATTCAGAATATATAGACTTACAGACCTTCCTTTTGTTTTTTAATACCCAAGACTTCACAAAGGGTTCTTTCTATTCTCTGGGACAGTCTTACTACTTGCCAATAGTGCCAGGACACTGCATAGTGATTATTTATTTTATCCCCCGCCCCATTTTCTGAACTAACTGCATGGTGCAAGGGAGTTTTGATAACCAGGCTCTTAAGTCCCAGTATCTGTATTACATTCTCCACTATTTTTGTTCATTCCAAGTTTAAGTGTTCATAGAGCTGAATCAGTTATGCATGCATGTTTTATATTAAGTCATTACATATGTATATAACACATATGTACTGCTTTTATTACCCTCCATTGCGATTATGAGAAGGTTATTCTAGTCCAGGTGTCTTAATATTTTGCATTATGTGGTTGAAACTCAGAAAACAGGAAGATAAATTATTTTAAAGTAAGTCTGATGGATTTATTTAAGACATTGGTTGAGCAAATTTTCAATTGACACTTAAATGACAAGGTGTTAAAAATGCTGTTATATTCTCCAGGAAAAATGCCAAATATCTGTCCCTAAATTATTTTTCCCCTCTTTATTACATTGCCTAGTATCTTGTTGTATCTAATCTTGAAAATTGGTGTTTCTGTAGTATGCAAATGTCACCATGCAAAATAAATACGTATTGCCTTGTTTTAGTATATTTGAAGTAATTCAGTACAATGCTATGTGGTAACCCTGCGACCTGTATCAGAAATATTGAATAAGAATTCAAGCATATTTCATTTTCAGGATTTAAAAGATGAAAGAAAATGATTAATTTCCTATGAAAACAAACACTCAGAAGGGGACAGAAAAGAAGAGCAAAGACAGAAAATATGGTTTATGTCTAGCATTGACCTTCCCTTCAATAACACTACTATTAAAACTCAAGCCCAGCATATGGTCTTCTCAGCAACCATGAGACCTGGCAAACTTGTAACACAGCAATCTTAAAGCATTCCTTTTAGTTTTCTCTCTGGTCACAGACTCACAGCAGTGTTGCAAAATAGGATGGTTTGGCAGACAAACTCTTATTAAACAGATGCCAAAAGCAACAGATAGAGAAAAATAATAATAATAATTAATAAATAATTTATGGAAGGAAAAGGACACACTGGGAGGAAACAAAGTCTTACAACCCAGGTAGGGTTAAGGATTCAGCTAGAGCTAGGATTTGTTCTGGCAACGTCCAGATTCCTCTCTCTGGCCTGATTTAAAATAGAATAGAATAGAATAGAATAGAATCGAATCATAGGGTTGGAAGGGACCTCATGAGATCATCTTGCATATAAGATCTCTCAGCATTTGGATAAATTAGGTCCAGGGTTCCAGGAGACAGTGTGAATGATAGCCACAGTGATAAAGATTGCTGCAATGATTGTTGGCTGATATCTGCTGCTTCTGCTCATTCTTCCCAATCTTTTTTTAAAGAATCCCAAAAGGGAGCATTAGAAAGAAGAATCCATCCTCTTGCTATTTTATCTACCGATAAGCCTAATTTCTAAAACACCAGTTTTGGTTTATTGATATCTGGCCCTCTACTTCTTTTATTTACAAGCCATAATCCTAATTATCCTTGAGTGATACCAATAAAATATTTTTTGTTCAAATTAATTCAGTCTTTGTCTTCTTCTTCCGCAACTTTTCCCATCAACATTGCTATTATAGGATTTTGAGACATTTCATGAACTAAAAGGCAGTTTTCACAGTTGTGTTCACAGTTAGGTTAAATTTCCAATTATCAAAAATAGCATTTTCAAAAGTGTTTAAGTATTGAACTCCCACCGATTTAAAGTGGGTTTTTGAAAGTCACACTAGGCACATATCTATATCATTAGACACCTAAATACATTTAAAAATCTGGCACTACATCTTTATTTACTCATTCATCACAAAATGAAAGAGATAATATTGATGTGTTCTTAAGAAAAAAGTTCTAATTAAAGTGTCAAAATGAGATATATCCATGTTACTGCAGATCTAATAGCAAATGAAGGGGCCTAAGCCAAAGTCTTGTTTAGTCAAGTGATTTTTTGTGTGACAAGTGGACATTTTTGATTCTGTATAGAAAAAAGTCAACATATTAAACCACCTGCAGTAATCTTGCTGTCAATAATATGCAGGTTCTGGGGCGTCTCATGGGAATCTTATTTTTTCTGCATTTCTAACAAAGACCATGATTGTTACTTTTTCCCAAATAAAATTTTGAGTCCATTATAAAGGACTCTCTTGATGTAACTCACCATGACAAAATATACATTGCCTTACCTTGGTTAATGGAACTGTAGAAATTTATCATATCCATGAAGTGGGAACACAATGCATAACAAATACGTAATCAACCCTATTTCTTTTGCTCCCTCTTTATCTATTTTCCAAATAGCCATCACCTTTATAGCATACTAGAGACCAGGAAATAACTCAGTGGCATGAATTTGAGCTAAGAAAAGAATTATTTGTTATTTCAGTAGAACAAACAAGAAGTCCTGTGGTACTTAAAGACTAACAAATTTATTTATTGCATGAGCTTTCGTGGGAGAAAATCCCACTTCGTCAAATGCTTTGAAGATGGGGGAACTTAACAATGGGAGGAAATAAATGCAGAAAAGTGTAAGTCATGTGAACAGGTCACACTATTTCAGATTAGTTTTAAAATGATGAACTATAATAATATCCCCTTTTAAAATTATTACGATAATAACTAAAGAAAGAAAGTATTTTATTCTGGATACTTTCATTCCTCTCTCTCTTGATGTCCCCCTCTTGCACACTTTCTCTTTTTGTTAATGACAATCAGAGAACTATTATTTGGTTTGTTTTTCAAGCAGTCCTTCACAGCAATTAAAATTCTATGATTGAAATATTAGCAACAATAAATTATATCAATTTAGTACTTATTATGGTTAGGCGAATTCTACTGGGCAATCAAACTAAAACCTTCTCTTCTTTGTTTAACTTCTAATTTCAGGTTATTTTGTCACTTTTGAGTGTACAAATATAAGCGTTATTTACATTATATTTTGTTTACTATCTATGTCCTGTAATGTCCATAACATATATGGGTTCCTAACTTACAGTGTTTCTGGGACCTGCCTCACTGCATGAACAGATTGCAGGATCCAGATCATAATTTGTAGTTTTATCATGATTGTTAATTTCATAGTCCTTTTTAATTTGTTATAAATAACAATATACAAACTATAACTCATGTCATATTGCAAAGATAAATGTTTCTTTTTGAAGATGAAGCTTGGAATCTAGTGGAAATAGTAATGTGATATTATCAAACGTTTGGGGAATTTTTTTAAAAGAGATTAGATGAGCACCAAGAGTTGATATTCATCCTTGTATCTTCAGAAATTACCTCATTGATTTTGACTGATATCTAGCCACATGCATAAAGACTAACCAGAAGCAATATCTCTAAACTAGTTAGCTAATCTCAGGATGGCTCATGTTGAGCATCTAAATGTAGCAAAAATATCTGCTATTTAAGAAATCAGAAATATTTTCACATGAAATACCTACCTTATCTTTATTACTTACCTATCAGAGAAAATTCAGGTATGTAACCCTTAAGAGTCAGTTTATATCCCTCCTAAGACAAAAGTTTGATGTGTTTAAAGATGGACTAGGAATTACCAATTCTGTTACATGCAGATTTCTGAACACCAAACTCTGGCAACTAGTCTGTGTTTTCCTGGAAGTATTAGGCGGACACACAGCTCCTCCATCTGATAAATGATTAGTACATGCAAGTGCACTTTCACCCAGAAATCCTTGTCTTTAATGAATACACAGCCCACATCAAAATTAGTGTACAAGTACCCCTAATAATTACCCAAAGTCTGATGTATCAAGTAATTCAGTAGAAGGTCTCAAGTGGCCAGTCTTTTTCCACATTCCTGGGAAGGGTGTGTCAATGTCTCCTTACACACAGAAATCCAAATTTCTCCAAAGTACGCTTCTCTAAATAAACTTTTATAAGTAACTATATACAAAGCAGTAACTCAAGGCAACCCTGATTATAGGATGACCAGTCCTTAGCAACAATAAGACATTGTGAATGATTTTTTTTGTTTGTTTTTTACTTATCAGCAAAAGCAGCTTCTCAGCAAAAACTTATAAGCAGAGGCATGAAGACTCAAAACCAGTTCTCCATCTTCCCTTCCATTCCAATGAATAAGTCACTTTCTTATAGTTGTTTCAAATACTGAAGCCGCAGTTGTGCAGCTGTTCTGTTTAAACAAAGGCCGATTTATTCTTACTTATGCGGTGCCATGTTCATAGTTGGGCAAGCTCTGTCTAGTCCAAATTGCAGTTATACCAAATCCAGGTTCTGTTGTAATATCTGAACCAAACCAATGGTCTCGCACCCAGTCTCTTAAAGAGTTAAAAGATTCCTTGTCACTTGAAAATTGTAAATCAAGAGTGGATACATTTCTTAAAAAAATTCAATAGCTCAGCCAGAAGCTACAGGCTTGATGTACTTGGTGAACCTGTATGGCCTGTACTATGCTAGAGCTTAGCCTGGATGATCATAATCATTATTTCTGGCTTTATACCGGTGGCTCTCCAACAACTACCAGACAATGTCATTTAATGCAGCTGGCAATCCATTTATGCTATTTGTTAGTATTTGTAGTTTCTGTCATAGTTAGACTGTAGTTACTATTCATACAAATGTCTAATTTGTTTGGCATCTTAAAATTTGTGTCTCAAAAACATCCTGGGCCAGTGAGTGCCACATCTCATTTATGTTCTAAGGAGAATTTCCCGTAATCTGTTTTACGTTAGATCCTTTTGTTCTACGTGGAGAATTCTCATAGAACGTAAAAATGACTTTTCCACATGAGGACTTATCAGCATAAAAAGGGCTTCCATAGTTAATTAAAATAAAAAAAAGCCTTCTTTTACTTGTATTATGAAAAATAGTTTAAGACACTCCAAGGACAAAGAAACCACAAAACTCATCTAGTCTGATCTCCTGCTTAACACGGGTCAGAGAACTTCCTAAAACAATTTCCTTCATAACTAGAGCATGTCTTAAAATAATATAAAATAAATAAAAACTCACTTTTGATTAAAAGTTTGCTAGTGATGGAGAATCTACCATAATGCTCATAAACTGGCCCACTACTTAACCACCTTCATCGATAGGCTTTATTTTCAATCTGAATTTGTTTAGCTTCAACTTCCAGTCATTGGATCTTGTTATACCTTTGTTTTTTAGACTCAAGAGTCCATTATCAAATATTTGTTTCCCATGTAGACACTTATGGTCTGTGATTCAGCCACTTCCTTATTATTCTCTAAATAGATTGAGTTCCTTGAGCCAATTGCTATAAAATATGGTTTCTAATCCTTTAATCAATCTTGTGGTTTTTCTCTCAACCCTCTCCAGTTTATCAGCATCCTTCTTGAAGTGTTGACACCAGTAAACAGAGAGCATAAACAGAAATGTCTAACTGCTCTCTTCTTTATTTTATATTCTAGACAACCATATATCCCTCATACTTGCTTCAATATCTCATTTACAAGGACTCAGTATTTCTATGTGAGGCAGTATTTTCCACAGGCCAACAAACATTATAATTTATTTTCGGTTGTAATTGGGTCATATTATGCATAAGGAACATGAATGTGAAGCTTTGAAGCAGACAGATCCTAAAGCATGCATAACATTAGGCATGTGCTTAGAGCAAGTAATCCTATTTTCCTTCAGTGGAGACTACTCATATGTCTAAAGTTAAGCATGAGCTTAAGCACTTTGTTGGGTCAATAACAAATATAATACAGATAATATAAAAGAAACAATACATTTTTCCTGTTAACTAATTTATGCTTTTAATCTTTTCTTTGCTGTTTTGCAAATACCTTCCAATAATTCAGAATGAAACTTTTTCATATTATATGTTTCTCTCTTATGGTATTATAGAATTACATCTTGTACATTTTATTAGGATTGAGCCTCTACATCAATCTTCATTATCTTAATTACACCAGTTTCCTTTAGATATTGATTTCTCTATAAACATTTACTGTTGACAAAAAAACAAAATTCTGTGTCTTACTCATTATGTCCCATTATAAAAATAAGGGAAGCATGACCACTTAAATTATATGACATTTTAGGAGGTGTTCTGAAGATTTAAATCATGGTAAAAATGTCAAATCCAGAACCCTATTTAATTATCTTCAGGAATGTCTGATAATTTATTTCATATTCGTTGAGAGAAAAAGAATACCATGTGATCTTCTGAATACATAAATCACTCAGTATTAATTAGCTACAGTAGCTATATATTCTAAGTTTAAATGTTAGAACTGAACTAAGGCAATAAGAACAAATCAGATCTTAGTAATTTATATTTTTATAGTTCTTCCTAAAGAAATCTTGGATTGACTTTTACTGACGAGAGCACATGCTGGTATATAAAAAGGTATTTACTATACTTGGTTCAGACTTTGCTTTTAAATATGATTCCTTCCTTAACTCTTTAAAAATCTACAGAACATTCTATATCCATGAATGGCAACATTTTGACAGCAGATAGTGGACTGTCAAGGAAATAAGGAAAGACACCTAACATCACGATTTCATATTCTATTCAGGAGAAAGTAAGAAAAAAAAGGCAATAGGAGGCAAGAAAAGAAATGGATCAGACAGCTGGAAGGAGCAGAAGGCTGCAAGAAAACTTCTAATTAAAAATTAATGTAATATAGCTACTGTATATACAGCATCCAACTTCTGCCAGACTAGCTAAGTTCTTCTATCACTAACAGATAGCATAGATTGCTCTTTAGCTAGAAAGGCTTTTTAAAAAATGATTCCCCTTGGGGGGAAAGAAGATATAGGTTTAAATTACAAGGGCCTGAACATCCTGTCAATTGACACATGCAACTTTCATTAACTTCAATGAGCCCCAAGAGAAAAAACTTCAAATTTAGACTATTATTGCAAACCTTATAAATAGAGAGATTTACAACACTCAAACTCCATGCATTTTACACATATCAGAATGCTGAGATTTGCACACATGGGGAAGAGGGTAGGTACTAAATAGCTCAGGGCTAGCAGTCATTTCTAATTGTAGAATTACAGCTCTGTTTCTGCATATTTGGTGCATGGGCATCAGCCCCACTCTGTCTCTCCTCAATTAAATGAGTAGATGTTTTGGATTCCCAGCAACTGCATTAGTCCATTAATGGATTGAGGCTATGGGGTAAATCCTATCCTTGGAAGCTCTTGTGCAGCTTCCCCTGGAGTCCTTTGAAAATGTATGTCTGTACCAGAGGTTAGAATTCAGCCTCAATATTTTAGACTTTAAACTCTCGCAAAATGAAACAAAATAAAAAAGTCCTAGTACATTATCATTTCCACAATATTTAGCTTAGACTTTTGCATAGTGCAGATGATTTTCAGAGGCTTGTACATGGTTTTGACCAATGCTCCCTCTAACTACTCGTAGACTGTGTGCGCAAACAATTTCTTTGTGTGCACAAAAACATTTCTTTGTGAGCACCAATATTAGCACTATTGAATTTTTTTGTGCACACTTTATTTTGTTGTGTGCACAGGTTTAATGACTTGCGTGCGTGCACACACGCTCACAGCTTAGAGAGAACAGTGGTTTTGACAGAAATTAATTGAAAATAAGAATATTTCTAGGTTTCTAAAAATATTTCATGTCAGAGAATTAAGCAGATGAAGATATATACAGCTCAAAAAATACAGGTAAAGAAAAAAAATAGCAAATAAAGGTAGCAAGCTCAAGTTCTTCTTTTCCAAAAAACAGCCTGTCCTCCCCCAACACAGCAGTTTCCACACAATAGTTATGAAATTCAGAGCCGCTCCTAGAGAGCTCTAACTTAATAAATATGAAGCTTCTGGGCCAAATTCCACCTGAGATAAGCAAATGAAATTCCTACTAAAGTCATTTCATAAATCTGATAGCAAAATATATTTTATTTAAAGATTTCACACAGGAAATCTTCAAGAACAAATTAATTTGTTTTCCTACAAGTTCCAGAGTATACAGAGAAACATAAAGTATTGACAACCATGTCTATAACATTTGATATCAGAAGAGACTACCAGGTAGTCTGACCTCCTATGTATCACAGGCCACCAACACCACCCAGCATCTGCACACTATATCTACCAGCTGAAATTAAACCAAAATATTGCAGCCCACAGGGGACAAAACTATTATGTGCCACAGGTAGAAAATGGAAGAGATCAAGGTGCACTGATGTCCAAGGCCCCTGTAACATCAGGGAATTATTTGAGACATACTCAGATGGTCCTGCCAAGTGAACCACATCCCAGGCAGCAGAGGAAGGTAGGGAAAAACAAAAACAAACACAAAAACAAGGTCACTGACAATCTGAACAGGGAAAAAATTCCTCCCCAACCCTCATATGCTAATTGGTTAGACCTTGAGCACATCAGCAAGAACCAGTTGACCAAGCACTTGATAGAGAGAGATCTCAGGGTGTGTTCACACAGCAGTCTTATTTCGAAACAACAGAAGTTGTTTCGAAATAAGAAACGCCATGTTCACATGACGTACCATTGTTTCAAAACAACGGGTTCCATTGTTTCGAAACAATGGTGTTGTTTTGAAACAACTTAAACCCCATTTGGTGATGAAACAATGTTGTTTCAAAACAATTGTTTTGAAACAATCCCGTCAGAACATGTTATTTTGAAACGACGGTGACTCGTTTTGAAATAACTGTTGTCCGAACATGCTATTTCTCTTTGAGCTTTTTTCTTAATTCAAATTAACATTTTCTTAATTCGAATTAACTTATTTCAAAATAACGCCTTATTTTGACACAAGTTGTTTCGAAACAACTTGTATCGAAATAACCCCGTGTGTGAACATAGCCTCAGTCTTTTGACTCAGCCAGATTTGGTCATCTCCCAGGCTTCAGAGAAAGAAGCCAAACAAGTAAATAAACCAGTCTCAGAATACATTGGGTGAGAGGAGAGAGGATTCCCTTCTGGCCACACACTAAAGATATTCATAGAAGTACCAGTAAGTTATATTTCTAAATCTACAGAGTACTTACACTAATTTTCTTATTAAAGTGATAAGCTGAGATCAAAGTAACCAAGAGGCAGCTTTTAGAATGCAAATCTTGTTGCAGCTGTGCATATGTGAGTCTCAGGCTTTCTGAACATCCTCTTGACTTTGCTATCACCCTAATGTCCATAGGCATCTTGTTCTGTAACTGAGGCGCTCTATATACACGTGACCATATCATCCCCATTACTATTCACTTATGCCAGTCATTAAGTAATATTAACCACCACTTAAATCATAGTACAATATTTTTAAATTCCTCTATGTTCCTTATTATCACAGCATTAAAATATTATACTCCATTTTCTCATAATGGTTATCTAGATGCAAAAATATTCCCATGCAGTCATGCAAATTTTACATTGGTAACATGGAATAAAATGCAGCGCTTACTACTTACAACACATTTAAATGAACAATACAGCACAAATTACATTCTGTCAAATGTGCTCTTACACTAGCATCTGCTAAAAAGAATCAGGGGCTCAGAGGAAGCAAGACTGTACAAATTCCTCATTCGTTTCAGTGGGAGATTCATGAATTATTGCTCCTGCTTCATTGTGGCATGCTGCTTTTTAATATTTGGCACTGTGGTTTGTCACAGTAAATGCTACGAAATGCATTGTCTGGTTAGAGAGTAGTGATAGGGAGCAGAAAGAAAAAAATTGAGTTGATAATAAAAAAGCCAAAAATCAAATGGTTGCATTATTAAATCTAAATATTCTTTAGTTCTATAAAACAAACAAAGAGTCCTGTGGTACTTTTAAAGACAAACAAATTTATTTATTGCACGAGCTTTCATGGGATAAAATCCCACTTCATGAGATGCTTGACAATGGGGAATTTACAGAATGAAAGGAAAATAAATGCAAGGAAGTGTAAGTCATAGGATCGTGTCACACTTTTACAGCAAACCAAAGCAGTTGTTTAGAGTCAAAACACTGGGGAACAGCATATAGGGTATGTCTGCACAGCACTTTTATTTCGAAATAACACTGGTTATTTCAAAATAAAAGATATTTGGTCCACATGACGTTTTCTTATTTCGAAAGGACAGATCCTGTCCTTTTGAAATAAGAACTGCTGTTTTGAAACAGGTTAAACCCCAATTGTTTCGAAATGGCTGTTATTTCAAAACGGTTATTTTGAAATAAGTCCGTTTGGACATGTTGTTTCGAAACAACTGTCCAAACGGCTTTATTTCGAAATAACTATTTCAAAATAACAGCCGTTTCAATAGCAGGAATTAACATTAACACAGGAATATACATACTAAAAATGACTGAATATGTGTACATTTTCAAACTTTATTAAGATAACAAAGTTATAAACAAATGACCAATTAAAAGGAAATGAGTAACAAAATGGATACTGATTAGAATTACAGTCTTATTGTAAGAAAATATATTTTATACTGCATGCTTTGAATTAATATACTCACACCTTTTCCTGATGACCTGGTCCGGAGAGATGCCTGGCATGTCAACTCTGGAATGGAGGCGTGGAGAGAGAAATAAGAACTATAAAGATAAGTAAGACTAAAAGTATCAACAATACAAAAAACCCAACGAGTTTAATGATATTTTTAAAGACTAACAAATTTATTTATCGCTTGACCTTTTGTGGGACAAAATCTAACTTAGTCAGACTCTTGAAAATCCACCTCAAGTGTCTGACAAAGTGGGATTTTCTCCCATGAAAGCTCATGTGATAAATAAATTACTGTATATAATCGGGTATAAGCTGATCCAGGCACAAGCCAACCCCCCAATTCTGAGCCCAAAAAAGAAGCTAAAATTGGTGACCCAGGTATAAGCTGAGGTCCCCTTTTGGCCTTGGCCCTTAACCTCCCACCCACTGCTGCTGGCTTCCTCTGGAGTTTCCCTACCCCAAAATCTCTGACAGCTTCCCTACCCCAAAATATCTGCTGCTGCTTTGCGCCTCCCAGCTGTCCATTCCTCACTCCTGCCCTCCTGCTCTGCCCTTTCCTCACTGCTGCTCTCTGCTCCTCCTACTACCCCCTCCTCACTGCCACCCTCTACTCCGCTCTTCCCTCACTGCTACCTGCTGCCCCCCCTGCTCTGCTCTTTCCTCACTGCTGCCCCCTGGCTCTTCACTGCTGCCCCCCCTCCTCTGCCCCTTCCCCACTGCTGCCCCACTGCTCCTCCTGCTGCCCCCTGGCTTGTCACTGCCGCCCCCCTGCTCCCTTCTCAGTTCGGTGCTGTTGCTCCCCTGTTCCCCAACACCCTTTCCCTGTCACCCCCCAATCCCTGTTGCGCTCTTCCCAGCCTGCCAGCCCCCCCCATACCCAGTCCCTGTCGCTGCTTCCCTGGGGTCCCCAAAAACCCTGGGTCCTCCTGCTGCTTTCCCCATGTCCCCAACCTCCTCCCCAACCCCCGGTCCCAGCCGCTGCTTCCCTGGCCTCCCTGAATCCCCCCCTCAATGTTCAGGCTGACCCCCCCCCAGGGTCCCCTTACTTGGTCACTCCAAATGCCGGGATCCCCTCTTTCCTCCAGCCCCAGCCCCCGCCGACTGCCCAAGATGGCCGCCCAGCAACACTGGAGCTCCAGCCTGCCACATGGTCTGGGAAACTCCTGGGAGGGGCTGTCTACCATATTCTCTTGAGTATAAGCCGAGCGCCTATTTTGAAGCCAATTTTCAGGCACAAAATTTTCGGCTTATAGGCGACGATATATGGTAGTAGTCTCTGAAAGAGCCATTAGACTCCGTGTTTGTTCTGCTGAGCTAGAGTAACACTGCTACCCCTTTGGAACCAATAATACTACAGGATCTTGAAACAAAAGATCCTAACAAACCAAAGCAGAAGCTGAAAGAAAGAAGTAGCTGGTGACAGGGCTAGATTATAGCAGGAGCTTAGGGGCTGAAGCCTCAGGCCCCATCCAAAAAGGGGGCCCCAGGCTCAAGCCCCTAAAACTCCTAACTGCTCCCACCCTTGCCCCTGTCACTGCCAGCTGGGCTGGAGTGCTGAGAGTGCTCCTGCTGTGCTGGCGTGAGAGGCAGCGGGGCCACAGAGACAGAGGTTGGGTTCTGCGTTCCCACCCCACCCCGGGCCTGCTGGTCTGCCCCGGGGCTAGGGTGAGGTAGGTCAGTGCATGTTTACTACACCCTGGGGGTGGGGCCAGCTCTGCCACTCTGGCGCAGCCCTCCAGGGTCCCTGGCCCAGAGGGGCTGCACCAGAACAGACCTGCTGCACCCCCAAAGGTCAATGTTCCATCTAAGCTGATGATGCAGCTGAGCAAGTTCCCCCACCAGTTCCCTGACCCCCACTGGGCCCCTTTCCTGCTGCCCACTGGCTTCCTGAGGGCATCCATAACTTGCACAGCTGCATCATCAGCTTAGATGGGGGTGGTACTGGGTTGCAGCACCCCTGCTGCTGATTCCACAAGACTGGAATTCATTACTCAAAGATACACTTGGTGGGTCATGGGCATAAATGTTTTTAGGTCTTTAGGTCCCCCAGAAATGTTTGAAAACCACTGTTAGAGCACTTTCGAAATCATGCCTCCCTAGTTCTCATTGCCATACCTGTAGACAAATCCTCAGCTTGCCAAATATCATTGTTACTGGTTATTGTTTCATATTGCTGCTGTTATGTTCATAAATGTAATTAGGAAAATGCCTTATTTGTGAACTAAAGATCCCAACTGTTTGCACAATAATATTAAAGCTTATAGGATTATTTCAAAATGCTCTTTGTCAGAATTTGCACTTCTATAGCTATCTAAATGCACTTCCTCTTTGTAAGAGTTGGGGTTAATAGCCCTTGTCCTTTCTGAAGCTATTTCATTCAGCTGCAGTCTGGTTTTTACTCCCCTTTTCTCCAGCATACTAGTGAATCAAAATGTTGTTGGAACTCTTATATGTTCAGGATCTGAATGATCGAATAGACGTATGCTTAGATTTCATGCAGGGTATGGCCTTCAGGCTCTTGAGTTTCATATTACTATTTATATGTGAATCTCTAACTTTGTTATAATAAAATAAATACTTAAACCTATAAGGAAAATTAAATCTATGAGGAAAAGTGTATGTGCAAGCAAGAAGGCTAGTTTTATAGACTACAAATATGTCATCTCCTAGAACATGAATGAACATATGCACCAATCTCCAACTTCTATTCATCTGTGACACTCTGGTTATCTGTCTCCAGACTCAAGGAACTCTGTAAAACTTAGAAGCTTATCTCTTCCACTGGCAGAAGCTGGTCCAGTAAATGTTATTATCTCACCTACCTTGTCTCACTCATATCCTAAGACCAACACAGTTACAGCAGCTCTGCAAAAGCTAAACTGAAAAGGGGCATTCTCAACTTGCCACAGAGAGAACTTTGTATCTTGAAGAAACAATATCCTCTCTGGCTACTGTGGTCAATCTTTCAACTTCTCTTGCTAATTAGATACCTTACCATGTGGAGAATTCTCTCTTCTGCAACCCCTTCAGCAGGATCAGCTTGCATATCCAGATATGCCTCCCTTGATCCAGAAACTCTACCTCACTTTCTAAACTAGTTTTTTCCAGACACATCATATCTACTGGGATTTGGACTTGTTACTTTCTCTGCAAGATAGTCAACAGAAGATAAGAATACTTTTAATGATGAGTAAAAGGCAGCTTTCAAATGCTTAACTACCAAGTTCACAGCTGGCATTTCACAGACCAGTCTGCATACATAAGAGCTGTCTTACAGTTTTTGAGGCCCTGAGCAAAAGTCAACAATGGCCTCCCCACTGCTGCATGGGGGCCCCCCATCTTTGATTTTTGCTCACCACCGCACCCCCAGCCCTGCCACTTCCCTCACACTTCCTTGCCTTGCTAGTTGCCATCTTTCCCCAGCTCTCTGTTTCTTTCTGTGCTGGGAGCATTAGCTCTCACCCCTCCCCGTTGCATGAGACAGCACCTTCCTGCCCTGGCAGCTGCTCTTTTAGCTCCCTGGAGCTGCTGTAGGTGGCTTCTCTTGCTGCCATGGCATGGAGCCCTGCCTGTGTTGGTGCCAGCAGGGATAAGCACAGACCACCAGTTAGGTGAGTGTGGCCTGTTGGGGGCGGGGGGGTTGGGTCCCCCAGCTGCCTTCCACCCTTGTGGCCTCCTGCCCCCACCCCCAGCTACCAGCTGCTGCCTGCTGTGATTCTGCAGCTTCTGCCCTGGATGGCCGGCTGCCAGGATATTTAAAGCTGCCACAGCACTAGACCCCTCCCTATGCAGGGCCTTGGGCAACTGCCCGTGCTCTTCCTGGAAGGAAATTCTTGGGTAACAGAATTCAGTCACCTGATGTCACAAGCAATCCAATCCTATAATCCCAGCCATAATTTGATCAGGGTCTATTTTAGAACATTAGACTTGTTTTTTCTTTTATAATTTCTGCAAGAAGGCTGTTCCACAACTTTAGTCCACTAACAGTAAGAAACTTTCTTCTCATTTCCAGTTTAAGGTTATTCACAGCCAGTTTGTACCTGTTTGTTCTTGTGCCAACATTGTGTTTAGCTTAATTACTGGTAGCTCATCTTCCTCCCAAGTGTTGAGCCCCTGATGTTTTTACAGAAAGCAATCATATCCCCCTCTTAAACTTCATTTTACTAAACTAACAAATCAAGCCTTTTAGTTTCCTACATTCCCTTAATCAGCTTTCTAGCCTTGCCTCTACCAGTTCAGTTAACACCTCTCTTTTCCCCAACCCAATAGTTTTAGCTTTTCCATGTCCTACTTTTAGCTTTGTGCTTGGATTGGAATCACAAGATTATAACAAGTTTTCCTTTTTGTTTGTTTAATTCTGGTCCAAATGAAAGTGCCAGAAATCTTGGGAGAGCCTACTTTGGGATATTTCCTGATTATTTTGCAGGCTCTAGATATTTCTCTTAGCTTTGAATAACCCCACCACACTTTGGGGGTGCCTATCCAGCCCTCAGACATTATTGGATATGCCCATTATAAACTTTAACACAGACTTTGAAGCAGGGAGACATACCATATGGAGAACACAGCTCTGATTCTTTCATTATTCCACATGGAGAACACAACTCTGATCCACTTATTATTACACTAGCCACTTAATTCACTAATTAGACACTTTCATGATTAGGCAGTCATTTATACATAAGCCTAGTATGACCTAATTACATTGGCATAGCTTCTTGTCCACAAGACCAAATTTGAAAGGTATTAAATGCAAAAACTAATGCAGTGTTAAGGTTCTACAGCTGAGCAACAAAGAGTCCTAACAGGTGAAAGTCAGAGCTGAACATACAGTCTTTACCCTTCTGCATGTATTACACTGCAATATCCTCCTTAATTGTGGGATCACAGGTTATCATAATGCATTTGAAAAAGGCTATGTACTCAACCATAATTTTGGGGTTGCCAGACTTCTGGGTGCTTATCTATGCACATTTAATGCATTTTAATTTATTTTCTCCTTTAGAAAATACAAGGAAAATTCCACAAAAAAAGTCCAATTTAGCAGCTAGCTACTTTTGCTATAACTTACTGGTACCATGTGGCTATAGAGCAACAAAAATATATTACTCTTGCAGGCAATGAGAAAGTACAGAAGGAACTATGGAGAAAAACCTGAGATAACAAGGAGTTGAAAGAACGGGAATTGCGGGGACAAAGGAGGAGAGAAGACAACTTCAGGTGCATCTCCCTGTTTCCAGGAGAACTGGGCCTGCCATGTACAGAAAAATCCTCATGTTTGCTCTTCTTCTAGAACTTTCCTTCTGCCAAACCACTCTCACTGGCTCAATTTATGCCAAAAGCAGTAAATCAAGGGTTTTAAACCCCTCTGACCTCCCACAATTTCTGGATGACATCAGTTCAATAGTAGTAAACAAAGAAAAAATGCCTTCTAGTGAAACTATTTTCTTTGATTATACACATTGGGTATGTCTACACTGTGTGCTTAAGTCGACTTAAGGGCCCTTAAATCAACTTAAACAAAGCCTTGTTTACATTGCAGGGCAATAAAGTCGACTTTAGCACCAGGTAAAGTCGACTTTATTACTTCCACTTAAAAAGTTGACTTTATAGTTAAGTCAACTTTATTAAGTTGACTTAAGGCAATGTGATGGGGAAGTTGCCTTAAGTCAACGTAATTGGCCTCCCAACCACAGAAAACATGGGGTTGGAGGCTGTGTAGAAGGCACAACACAACTGGGAGCATTCCCAGCTGTGTGTACCACAGCCAAACACCCCATGTTCCCTGACTGATCTCCCCCGTTCTGAGCCAGACTGGGCATCACAGCCCAACCCAGCATTTTCCTCATTCTCAGCCTGCTCTGCATGTCTCCCCCATTCTCAGTCCGCCCCACGTCTCCCCTGTTCTTAGCCTGACCCAGCATGTCTCACTCCTTCTCTGCCCAAAACCATATGTCTCCCCCTTTTCTGCCCAAACCTTTGTGTCTCCCCCCCGCCCTTCTCTGCCTGACCATGGGTGTCTCCCCCTTTTCTGCCCAAACTTGTGGATCTCCTGTCTTGCCCTTCTCAGCCCAATCCTTGGTGTCTCCCCCTTCTCTGCCCAAAACCCTGTCTCCCTCTTGCCCTTTTCAGCCTGACCCTGCCTGTCTCTCCCCCTCTCCGACCAACCCTGTGCGTCTCCCCTTCTCAAAGGACCCCCTCGATATTGTTGTAAAACAAACAAGGAGCCCAGAGGCACTGTTTAAGACTAACAAATTTATTTATTGGATGAGCTTTCATGGGAGAAAAATCCCACTTCATCAGACAGTTTGAAGATGGGGGAATTTACAAAATGGTAGGAAATAAAGGCAGGGGAGTGTAAGACATAGGATCAGTTCACACTCTAACAGCAAATCAAAGCAGTTGTTAAGATTCAAACACTGGGAAATAGCACATGGAAAGAAAGAAAGAAAAAGTTGCTATTTCTTTTAGATTAGATTGTATGACAGCAGGATTAAATCCTGACTATGGATTTTTTTCCCCCCATTATAACAGGTGATTTGACTTCACCTTCCTCTATGTGCTGTTTCCTGGTATTTAAGTCTTAACTACTGCTGCGCCCTGCCCCTGAGCTGGCAGTTGCCCTGCAGCACCTGTTCCAGAGCCAGAGGAGTCAGGGCAACACAGGGAGGGTGTGGAGTCCTGCACTGGCACATTGCTGGGCTACATCAGGCTCCCTGGCCTCCATGGGCTTCCTGTTGCCACATTAAATAGGAAGGGTGGTGTGGTCACTCATTTCCTGCAGTAAAGGACTGGCTGGAAGAGGGGGGCACCTCTCCTTTAGTGCACTGTGGGCCAGATACCCACAATGCACCACTCCTAGGGCGACCTAGCAGCTGCCACTGTGGACGTGGGCAGTCTCCTGGCATTTTGAGTGTGGATGTGCTAAGCCGGCTTAATAAAGTCTACTTTAAGCAGACTTTATTAAGCCGGCTTAACTAAGCCCTGTAGTGTAGATATAGCTATTGTCCCCAAACCTCAGCTTCAGGCAATCAACCAACACCTCAGAGACAGGAACAGCGCTAAGGTTTCTGGTGCCCCCTGCAGCGCAGCAGACACCCGGGCAGACGAGGGACATCACAGGGCAGCACAATGGCACAGTCCCCATTTTGGTGCCCCTTAAACATCGGCACCCCCCTGCAACGCTTACCATGCTTACTGCATTGTGCTGGGCCTGCTCAGAGATATTTTTACCTTCAGGCAATATCTTACTGCTATTGCGCTCTGAACCAATCAGGGTATACACTAAATACTTTATGTACATAAAGTACATACTAAAGGAATACCATCTAGTCAGTTTAAATATTTCAGGGACTTTACCAGCCCTGAATTGCTTTGCAGTTTTACGATAATATTTTCCTGCTGTTTAAAATGGTTTTCTTTTCACTTACTGTTTCCTGTCCTTCTTCAACAAAGAGGTAACTGAACAAAGTCCTAACCTTGTAAACTCTAATGCACATTCTTAATTTAACCCATTGAGTTCAGTAGGAGGAGACCACTGCACAGGGGAAACATAACAAAACTGACTATATGCAACTTGCTCTTAAATGACCACAGTAAGCCTAAATCTACACTTGGAGATGGGGGTGTGATTCCCAGCTCAAGAAGATGCAGTTGCACTAGATATCAAGCTCTTGTGCTAAAAATGGTAGTATAAGCACAGTGCCATAGACACCAATGAGCAGCAGCACAGGCTAGCTATGCTGAACCCCATGGGGTCTAGATGGGTTTGTATTCAGGACAGGTAGTCTGTGCTACGATAGCTACTTTAATATTTTTAGTGCACTGGCTTGACTAGAGCTATCTATCACACATGTATCTACCTGAGTTGGTAATCACATCCCAGTGCCAAATGTAGACCAACCCTAAACAGCCTCAGGAGAGTAAGCCGATCATGGTGATCAATATTGTCTCTTTGATTTCTGTCTATATCCATCTGTTTCTTTTCTTATGCTTAGACTATACCTCCTTGGAGCAGAAACTATATTTTAGATCTGCATCTGTACAATGCTTGGGGTCCTGCTATGTATGATAATACAAATAACATGTTCTCCTCCTTCTAATTTTTTTAGCATTGCTTACTCTCAGAATTTATCAAAAGTGTTGTAATATTTGGTGTTTTTTGTGAAACAGTGTTTCATAGAGGCATGTAGAGTAACCATGCCTTTATTTTTTTTAAAAAAAATATGGGCTTCTAGCCCTCCTGGTTATGGGAAGAAAAAGCTTTAAAACATGATTCATGTGTTTCAAAAAGCAGAAAGCAAATAAAAATTATTTTTGTTTATTATTATTCTTTTAAAACTCATGATTTTTAGAGCAAATTTAATGATGTGGGGAATGGGTGACACTCTTAAAGCTGGTAATACTATTTCTTTCAGCTATAATAGTCGGGTATTACTTGTTACAAGTTGGTTAAAAAAATCACCTTTCAAAGAGAAAACTGATTTTTTAAATACATGGCATCCCTTTAAATAAAAGACAGATGAACAATTAGGATATTTAAAAATCAGAAATGGAATAAGTAAAGATTCTGCCATCGCTTTGATATCATTCCCATTTCATATTATATAAATGCCCTGCAGTATATTTTTCAAACTACAGAGTATAGACACTATATGGCCAATATTAGAATGTATGAGTAGCTTTGTTGTGAGTAGCACCATTGAAGACAATAAACTAGACAATTTAAGACTGGAAATAACATTTATAACAGTGAGGGTAATTAACCATAGGAACAATTTACCAAGGCTCCTGGTGAATTCATCATGACTGCCAATTTTAAAATTATGAATGGATGTTTCTTCTAAAAGATATGCTTTAGGAATTATCCTGGAGAAGTTCTATGGCCTGTGTTACACACAGGGTTAGATGAGTTGAGTGAGTGTCAAATAACTCATATGCATGTACGCTTGCTGAATCGGGTCCTAATACACTTATCAGTAAAAACAGGAATAGGGGTTATATGTGGTGGAGTGTAGCCAAGTGGCATTTCCTACCTTTTCTAGTTTTTACTATGCACACTTCATATGTTATGTGACATGACTGGGAGCAAGCTATTTTTCAGAATTAAGAAGTTCTGACAAGATAGTATAGGTAAGAATTTCCTGCAACACAGATATTTGTTTGATTTTGTACATTTTTAATCCTGCACCAATGCCTTTGTGAAGCATGCATTCTTTTTGCTGTTGTATTGATAGGTGGGCATTTAGAACGAGATTCAGAAAGGAACTTAGGTACCTCCAAAAGCACTGGGATTCACAAAGTCTCTGTTAGGCACTCAGGCTTCCTACACAATGGATTGAGGGAGATAAGTGCCTCGGGAATGGTTATACTTATAGCAGCATACAGAGCATACACACTGCATGCCCAGCAAGCATGTGTATAAATAGCAATATAGAATGTGAGCTACTGCTTTGGCAAATAGCATACAGACACACCAGAGTCTTACGGAGCACCCTATATGGCTCTCCAGATACATATCTACCCTGAAGTTCTTAGCAGTACAGCATGCTGCTGCCAGACCCTTTCCATGCTCTCTCCCATCTTTCCAGAGTCTTTCATTGACACAGCTAGCTACATGGAGCAGTGAGTGTGTATGGTCTGCTTTTCACTGTGGTGAGCAGTGACACATCCCCTACACGCTGTCGCAAATGTAGGTAAGGCCTAGGCATGGGCTTTATAAAAGCCGATAGCTAGGCAGTTCCCTGCCGAAGATAGCCAATGGAAGGTGTCAAGGCAAGCGGTCTGTCTTATGACCACGGTGTTCAGTTACCAAGGCCAGGCTGGAGGGAGCTGTCTCCCTCTGCTTGAGATTCTCAAGCCTGCTCTACTACAGAATGAGGTTGAAGCAAGGAAGCTTACATTGTCCTGATTAGGGGAGTGTCTACCCTTAAATTTCACTCCTGCTGATATAACTGCCTGGCAATGCTGACTTAATTCCACTTCCATGAGCAGCAAAGCTTCTCTCAGAGTTAAGTACCTACTCTGACAAGGATGTATTAACTCATAACTTTAAACCTCATGGTTAGGCCACTCATCTAGGATGTGGGAGACCCCCAATTTGAGACCTCCGTGTATGGGGAGAAAGACGTCTGAACCAAAATTGGCCACCTATCATATATATGTTCAAACCACTGAACTATGGAATTTTCTGCTGGGGGACTTGCTTAATCTCTCCTGTTGAAACTGTTCTACTTAGGATAAAGAATGAAGAAGTGATTGGAGTAGGGGAGTTGGACCCACGGTCTCCCAGATCCCATGTGAGTGCTCTAACTCGCAGGCTACTGAGTCAGTCTTATGCCTGTACTCTTCCTCCAGGGACTCTTATTAATCCAGGTTGGTATCACAAACACTGAGCTAAAATTTATGAGTGAGCTGCTGCTGTGCCTTCTACTAAGCTCAAGTGCCAAGCCCAATCTGATAAATAGGGTCAGAAGTGCTCACTGGAGCAGATCCACTGATTTAGGTGTATAGTTGCCTATCTTCTTCCAGTTTATGTGTTGCACTGGGGCTTAGGTATCTGGAGACCTACAGTGAGACAGCAGTGTGCATGATCAGAGTCAGAAACATGGATGTCTAGGGAACTTTTTGTATAAAAACTGAGGAGCTGAGTGAGATTAGGTGCCTAATCTGTGGCAGCTGATGGGGTTTTTATGCATACCCGTGATTCTGGGATATATATGCCTAAATGGCAGTTAGACACCTATATCCCTTTTGCTGTGTCTACACTTGGAATTTTGTTCAAATTAATGAGGATTAATTCAAACTAAATTTGTGCATGGCCATGCCAGCTTTCATTACTTCGAAGTAAGCAACTCCTTACTTCTAAGTGATGAACACTTACTTCAAAGTTATAAAACCTTGCTTAACTCCAAAGTAACGGTTAATTCAAACTTATTAGTTTGAATTAACCCAGTGGAGCCATGTTAATTTGAACTAACTTTTAGTTCAAATTAACATGGTTTGACCTTCTCTGTCCTAGGGTGCCTTCCTCTTTCTGTGTATTGGGTGGGGGCATGGCCCTTCTTGGGTGCCATTTTGCCACACTTCCCATGGTGCCCCCTTCCTAAATTGAACTAGCAAGTCCCATCCATGGACATGTTAGTTCGATTTGGGTTTCTAGTGGGGCTACGTTACTTCGAATTCACTTACTTTGAATTAACCATTATGAGTTCGATTCAATTAGTTCAAAGAAAGTGAGCGCAAAGTAACATTCTAAGTGTAGACACAGCCTTTGCTAATGTAGCCATTAGGCATTGCAGTGCCTAACTTTTAAGCTTCCTGTCACCCAGTGGAATCCTCAGCCCCACCTTAGGCTTCCAGGTACCATCTGTAATGCATGGGATCACTTAGGTGCCCAAAAGGATTCACAGAAAACAGCCTACAGAGCTGCCTGAGATCCGTTCCAGTGGTATACTACTGCTGAGGAAGTTACTCCCTACTTTTATGGTGTGCATTTAATTATTTTCCTATCTAGGGAACGCATACTTCTCTTCACTAATTTTTTTATTTTTATTGAAATGATTGCAGAACAATTCTACAATTTATCAAGATTATTTGGAATTCCAGTCCTGTCATCCAAACTGCTTGGAATGCCTCTCAGGCTGGTGTCACCTGAAAATTGTAAAAAAACATACTCTCCACTCCATTACCCAAATCATTAATTAAATTATTGAATAGAACCAGATCCAGGCCACACACCTACTGAGTCAGGACATCATAAAATACAACCTCCCAATTTGACAGTGAGCCACTCAAGAGCTACTCAATATATTTTTTTGAACAGCCATGGACCTGATTTATAGAAATTGCTTCTAGAACACATTTCCTTAGTTTGCTTATGAAAAAGTAATATGAGGGTATGTCAAAAGTCTTACTAAAATCAAGATGTATTGCATCTACAATGTTTCCCCCACTATCTACTAGTCAAGTAATCCTACCAAAGAAGGAAATTAGGTTGGCCTGTCATGTTTTGTTCTTGATAAATCCATGCTGGATATTTCTTATAACCCTATTATCCTCTGGCTGCTTACAAACTAATAGTTTCAAAAACACTGTTTGGTTTCAGGACACCTCCTCCTTCAGTGGTTTTTGTGTGGGGAGAACACAATCAGAATGGGCTTCGTGGAATAAGCCCTGCTGACAAATAAGTAAGGGAGCAACTACTTTGTGCATCCTGCTAGGGCTTTTGGTGGTGATTGCAGCAAAGCAGTTCACTGGCATCAAGAGTTAAGGCATTTTGCACATGCTTACCAACAGCCACTTGGGCACAAGGAATGTAGACACCTCCAGGATTAGGCTGAATGTGTACAGGAGTTTTATGAATGTCATGGACGCATAAATGTTCAACAGAGCTGCGTAAGTTCCCCTTGTGAACTGAGTCCTTCACAGAAATACTGTTGTGGTGTTTATGTGCTAGATCTGTCTAAGTATTTATTTATTTATGCTGATTAGCATGAGGATTTAGACAATGAAATAAGTGTTATAAAGATATTTTGCTAGTGCAGAGATAAAACCGAATCAGACTTTTATTATAAAGACAAAGTAACTTCCCTATAATTCACTCCAAACAATCTATTGCCAATATTGCAGAAAAGGCATCTAAAGGAAAATAATGTCTCTTTCTTAGCCAGTCTTTATCAGTTGGTCATAGTACTTGTTACGCTATGATCTCTGAGTTAATATATTAATTATATTTTTCATATATGCTATGCTTTGCAACATAATTTCTGCCCTGAAATTTGTCAGTTTTTCTTCTACCCCAAAACTATTTCCACAATTTTGACACTTACAAATAGAACAATGTAATAAAAAATTACTTATTTTCAGGATTAGCATCTAAAATAATAAGACAATCTTCCCATTATTCAGGGAACATAGAGATAGTCAAAAAGAAATCAGTGAGATCTGTTACCCTTGGACATTATGTACACTATGTACTAATATTACTATTTTAATTAACATCTCAATTTGTTCTCCAATCTACTACATAAAGGAGACAAAGCTTCAAAACAGAATTTACTATCAGAGTAGGCCCTGACTTTCACATTCATTTATTAACAGAACTATTTTATCAACAGAGTCTTTTAAAAGAAATGTCTAGGTTGATTTTCAACTGTGGTGTCATTGGAACAAATGAAAACTACTGGAACATGTCTAATAGCCCAATAAGCCCAATGTGCAGTAAGGGTTTCAATTTGACTTATCATCTGAAAAGTAACAATGCTTGCACAATTTTAAAAAGGTGAAAGAAAAATAATAAAGAAAGTATAAGTAATATGATCCTTTCCTATCCTGACCTGCACACCTGATACAGTGCAGCAGCAGAGAACAAACTGAGGGAGTTATATCTTATATGAAGATTTTTATGTTAGAAAAAAGCCTTTGCCCATACAGACAGATATTACTGCATGTTCACTATTGCAAGAACATTGTGTGCATTCTCTTCTCATATTTAGTTCAGAATTACAACTGAACAGAAAATCATGTCATTTAAACCAGATATTCACATGAAAATTCCTTTTGAAAATCCACCAAGTTTAATTGCAGGGTTTCTTGCAAAATAAGGGGTGGAGGGGGCAGGGAGCTGCACAATACACATTGTGACAAGAGGTATAATTACTTCATGCATATCAATTAAACTGTGACTGACAAATTCAAGCATATGAAATATGTTGTAGCTAAATAGTGTGCTTTAAGGCTTCTCTGAAAGAAAGGAAGTTGAAGACAACACATCAAGCAATTGTACCAATTCAATAGGTTTAACATGCTGAGAATCTTTCTTGTGGAGCAAATTAGACATGTGGTTCATTACCTATGGTAATACATTAATAATGTAACGAATGGGACCTGAGGTTCCTTGAGGTGATAAAATCCACAGAGGCAGAGGAGGCCTGTTTATAAGCAGCTTTATTCGAATAAAGGGAGCACGCAGAGTGGGGGAGCCACTCAGCGAACTCGTCTAGTGTTCAGCATAGCAGCCCTTTTATTCCCTAACACCGGCCGCAGGGTTCTCTCTCCCTTTCCCATTGGCTAGGGTAGTCAGGAGGTACAGACTTTCCGTTCCGCCTACTTCATGTTCTCCTTAACATGTACCCCCCCGTTACATACATCGCATGTTGCACAAAGCAATAATTATGCCTCCCCTGGGTGTGCAAGTAAATATTCATAAGCTTATTAAGCCTGCGTATTTCTTCTGCGGGGGTCTTCTCACCTAGCTTGTTCACGGAAACTTGTGGTTTAACTGACAGACTGGCTAGCAAGTTACTTATGGTTATAACAGGTGTCTAAAGCGACTGAGGGGAGGGGGGATGCTGTTTGTGGTTTGACAAAAACAGGTATTCAAGAGCAGAATTTCCTTCCATAAGAAAACAAAACCAGCATCTATGTGACTTCCCCACATCGTCCCTTTAAATGTGCAGAAGATATTTGAATCTGTAATTCACCACAGTTCCTTTCAGAGACTGTTCTCTAAAAACAGACCCTAAATACTGTTTAAATCATCACATTTCTCTACTACCTTGGTGCTGAACTTTTTAAGACACCCGCTGCATTTTAAAAACTTAAGTGTCAATTATTGTGATGCTATAGAGGACACATTTAGTCAGGTCCAGTAAAATGCACAGAAAGCAGACCTCCTGTTTTGTGTTTAAAGACTTTTTTTCTTCTAAAGAATTTAAAGATCACATTTGGAGGTGGGAGGGTACAATTAAAGAGCATAACGAGAAGATGACAGTCAATACGTCTGTGATGATAATGGTCCAGACTATCCTGGACTGAACTTAGAGCACCTTTAAGTTTGATTAACACTGGATATACTTTGTTATTGTGATTTTCATTTTTAGTAAATTTCAAAGATATTTATTTGCAGTTGTGGAAAAGCAATTGTACAGAACTTCAGTTACAAGGATGGGGTTGCTTTACTGAGGGCCAGATTGTGCTTGCTTACTTTGAGGTACAAAAAGAACCAACCAACACCATCTTTGGGGTGCTGCCCATTCATTGGAGATAATTAGGTTCCCTGTACCCTAAGCAGAGTGATGTCTCCTTTCTTGTATCCCCAGAGATGCAAGACACTCCAGCAAAATTATAGAGAGGACAGGGAACTGACAGCCTATGGGAAGAAATCCCAGATCTGTCCCTGCAGATGCCCTGCCAGTGTCAACTCCCCCTAGGGTGAATGTGATAGATGTACATCATAGTCACATGGGGATGCATATCTTCTGTGCATCAGTGGGCACATTTACAGGGATATGTACTTGCTTTAATGTTCCTGGTGTTAGGTCTGTAGATACTGGTGAGTATCTGTTTAAGGTTAGGGGGCTGTCTGTAGGTGAGGAGAGGTCTGTTTCCCAAGGTTTGAGAGAGTGAGGGATCATCTTGTCTGATAGGCTGTAGGTCCCTGATGATGTGCTGTAGAGGTCTGACTGGCTGGTTGTATGTGATGATCAGTGTCGTTCTATTGTTTTCCTTCTTGGGCTTCTCCTGTAGCAGTTGACTTCAGGGTGCCCACCTGACTCTATCAATCTGTTCCTTTACTTCTCCAGGTGGGTACCATAGTTTTAAGAATGCTTGATAGAGATCCTGAAGGTGTCTGTCTCTGTCTGAGGGGATCAGAGCAAATGCGGTTATATTTTAGGGGTTGGCTGTAGACAATGGATTGTGTGGTGTGTTTTGAATGAAAGCTTGAGGGATGTAGGTAACTCTACTGATCAATGGTGTTTATGTATCCATCCCTAATTTGTACAGTAGTGTCCAGAAAGCGATCTCCTGTGTGGAGTGTTTTATGATTTATGTGATTTATGCCATCATGTACTGGAAATGCCCCCCACATCTTATACATTGGCAGGGGCATCGCTGCCATAGGGCACAAGGGGTAGCAGCACCCCCACATCTCTGGCCCAACCCTGTGAGTGGCTTGGGCCAGCCCACTGGAGCCACCTGCTACTGGCTGGCAGTGGCAGGAGCTAGATCTGAGCTGGGGCCGCCTGCTACTGGCCAGCCTAGACCAAGCTGCTGCCACTGCCAGCCAGTGGCTGGTGGCCCCAGCGGGACTATTCCAGCTCCTGCTGCTGCCGGCCAGCAGCAAGCAGCCTGGGGTTGTATCTGCCCCTGTTGTTTGCTGCTGGCCAGCAGGCAGCAGCTGGAGCTAGATCAGGCCCACCAGGGCCACTAGCCTCTGGCTGGCAGTGGCACGAGTCAGATAAGAGTTGGCCAGTGGCAGGCAGCCCAGGCTCAGATCTAGCTCCTCCCACTGCCAGCTAGTGGCAAACGGGGCATGGGCCCATCCAGCTCCCACAGCTGCCTGCTGGCCAGCGGCAAAGAGCAGGAGCCGGATCAGAGGCTAAGCCTTTTGCTGCTGGCCAGCAGGCAGCAGCTAGGGCCAGATTGGGGCTGCCTGGGCAGCCTGCAGCTGGCTGGCAGTGGCAGGAGTCAGACTGGGCCCCAGCTGTGCAGCAGAGGATGGGGCCAGAACCCAGGCCCCAACCCTTCTTTCAGGGCAGCAATACTCCTGTACATTGGACAAACAGGACAATCTCTGCAGAAGAGAATAAGTGGGCACAAAACTGACATCAGAAATCACAACTTTCAAAAACTAGTAGCTGAGCACTTCAATCTTCCTAATCACTCAGTTGATTGTTTATAAATAGCTGTGCTCATACAGATGGGCAACAGACGAAGACTTCAAAGAGAAACAGTAGAACTAGAACTGATACACAGATTTGATTGTGATTAAATAGTGACTATGGATTCTTCTTCCATTACAACAGGTGATTTGAACTCACCTTCCTCTATATGCTGTTTCCCTGTGTTTGAATCTTAACAACTGCTTTAATTTGCTGTTACAGTATGACCTGATTCCATGACTTAGATTTCCCTGCATTTATTTTGCTCCCATTCTGTACGTTCCCCCATCTTCAAAATGTCTGACAAAGTGGGGTTCTCTCCCATGAAAGTTTGTGTGATAAATAAATTTGTTAGTTTTTAAGTGGCACAAGATTCCTTGCTTGTAATATCAATGCTGTTCTTTGTGTGCCAGGTTAGGCAACAGGTTTTGTACTGATGCCAGTGGATTCTCACCTACAGCTCACCTGTTAGGTGACATCAAGTTTGCCCAGTCTCTGTTCACCTCCCTTCTCCACCAATCCACTGAGAAGATGATTGACTACACTTGCCCAGTTTGTTGACCATGGATGGTGAGGGAGGCATTTCAGGCAATTAAATTGAAAGCCATAGCCCTCCAGCACAGAGATAAGTGCACTTGTAATCAGCTGAAGAAAACATTCAATGTCCTGGCAAATTGTGAGGCATACTACAACCAAGTTACAGATGAAATTGAACTTGACTTAGTCAGGGGAGACTGAAAGTCTGCATTCTGTGTGATGTGCAACCTCAGCAGTCAAGAAGTATTGCTATAAATAGCAATCTGAACAGCAGCCTATGCCATCTGTGTAAATTGGATGACAATGTCCTCTCATGCTGGGTGGAACATTATCACAGTACCATGAACAACATTCTAGCTGCCATTTTTGCAGAGCTGGATAATTTGGCAGCCACTGAGGGTTTGGACCCAAATCCTTACACTAATGTACCCACATTAAATCAACTGAAGCATTTGTAGAAGCATTGCCAGCAGATTGATGGAAGTGATTATTTCCCTCTATTCCACACTGGTAAGACCACATTTGAAGAAATGTGTCCAGTTTTGGGCTAGCCACTACAGAAAGGCTGTAGACAAAATGGAATAAGTCCAGGAGAAGGCAACAAAAGGATTAGGGATCTGGAGCACTTGACTTATGAGGAGAGGTTGAGGGAACTGGGCTTGTTTAGTTTTAAGAAGAGAAGAATGAGGAGGGCTTTGATAGCAGCCGTTAACTACCTGAAAAAGGGGTTCCATGGAGGATGGAACTAAACTATTCTCATAGGTAGTAGATGGCAGAACTAGGAGTAATAGTCTTAAACTGCAGTGGGAAATCTAGGTTTGTTATTAAGAAAATGTTTTCCACTCAGAGAGTAGTGAAGCACTGGAATGGGTTACCTAGGGATGTGGTGGAATCTCCATCCTTAGAGGTTTTCAAGGTGAGACTTGACTAAACCCTGAATGGGATGATTTAATTGGAGTTGGCTCTGCTTGGAGCAGGGGGTTGGATTAGATGACTTCCCAAGGTCCCTTCCAACCATAATCTATGCAACGTGCTATTTGCAAACTCAAAAATGGATGCACAGTTGGTGCTGATGGCATTCCCACAGTGCTACTAAAATGTGCCAGTGACCCTGTAGCGGAATCACTTCTGGCCATCTAATACCTGGACTCCACAAGCTAGGCTGGGCAGCACTTTGCACCTCCATCCCTTATATGCCACAGAGCCAGCATATTGCTATCCCCACTGTCACTTTACAATTGTTCTAAGTATTAACCCCCTTAATGAGCAAACCTCACAGGATATCTGGACATTACAGGGATTTTTGGTTGGATAAAAGAAGCACTGTTGCAGAGCAATACATGGAAGCCAAAAACACAGAGGAGTAAAAGAAGTTTAGAGAGAGTCTGGCAACCAGTTGATTACAAAAGTTATTTTATTGCCACATATATAACACTCAGGATACTAATAGTAGTAACCATACAAAGAGAGAAAAAACAATAAACAGTTACAATATTACCCAGTTTCAATTGCAGTATTGGGAAAATCTAGCCCAAGTTGATTACAAAGATCATGTTTCCAGAGTTATACCTACTAAGAGAGAGAGAGAAAAATAGTTTGTTGTCAGGGGGTATATCTACATTACTTAGCATTTTTTAAAAAACTTTTTGCGGGATAAGTATTTCAAAATAATTACCTCGAAAAAACTTTTTTTCAAAAATGTTATTTCTGGACAACAGTCTGTTATCCCGAAACACTGTGTTTTTTTTTTATTTTGAAAAAGAAAGTCTACATCGGATTTTCTTTTTCAGAAAAAAAGCAAAGCAATGGAAAAGATAGAGAGGATTTTTCAAAAAAAGCCTTTGCAGTGTCCAGGGATGGCTTTTTTCCGAAAAAGCTACCCCAAAAAAGGCTTTTTATTTTGAAAAAGCTGGTGGGTTTAGCTTTTTTGAAAAGCACTCCGGTATCTCGAAATATCGGAGAGCTTTTTCGGGATCACTAAACCTCATCATTTTTCAAAAACAAAGCTTTTTTCAGGGTAGCTTTTTCAAAAAAAGCCATCTCCGGACATGGCAAAGGCTTTTTCTTGAAAAAATCCTCCCTATCTTTTCCATTGCCTTGCCTTTTTTCGAAAAAGAAATTCTGGTGTAGACTTTTTCAGAAAAAAAAAAAAAAGCTGTGGTACTTCAGGATAACGAGCGGTCCCCGGACTGTTCTCCTGAAATAGCATTTTTGAAAAAAGTTATTTCAAGATAATTATTTTGAATATATTTCAAAATAATTTTTTGAAGTTACTTTTTTCAAAAAATGCTCCTTAATGTAGACATAGCTGGGGGGAGAAAGATGGAGAGGGTGTCTCAGCACTCACTGCAACTCAAAGGTTCCCAGAAGATAGGCTTTTCAGCTTAGGATCTGGAGTGAGTGAAACAGGCAGAGCCTTTAGCATGATCAGTCATGAAAAGGTAAACTCCCAGTGGAACTGATGCAGCTTTCAGATCCAGGCATCCGAACAGAATTTTGAACGTGGGTAGGGTTATTTGTAGGTAAGAAGCAATTCTTTAAGGCAGGACACAAAGGTTGTTTTGGGGTAAATAATGATGTAAGGGTGTGTACCAGAGTTGTTTTGTTTAGGTGGACAATAGGAACTGATCATTCCTGGATATTTTCAAAGGGGGTAGCCGTGTTAGTCTAGTTCAGCAAAATGAACAAGGAGTCTAGTGGCACTTTTAAATTTATTTACAGCAAGAGCTTTCATGGGAGAAAATCCCACTTCCTCAGATACTTGAAGGTGAGGAACTTACAGAATGGGAGCAAAATTAATGCAGGAGAGTCTAAGTCTTAGGATCCGGTCAGAATGTGATAGCAAATCAAAGCAGTTGTTTAGATTCAAACAGTAGAGACCAGCGTAAGGAAAGGAGGTGGGAGAGGGGGAAAAGGAAGGAAAGCAAAATTACTTGTGATGGAAAAAAACAAAAACATAGTCTCTATTCAGCTCATTTTGATGGATGAATTCCAGTTCTGTAGTTTCTCTTTGAAGTTTCAACAAATCATTAGCATCAGGAGCAGAGATCCCCTATCATGCAGTGCTTCCCTCCTCTGACAATCCCAGAATTCAATGCAGTTCCTGCCTTGGACCTTGGGTCTCCATTCGGTATGCTAATTCCGGTTCGTTGATGCAAATGAGGTTTTCTGCTGTCTATTTGGCGTGCTAATGGACATGGCTTCTCAGCTCTTCAGTGGAAGTGAGGCTAGGGGCGTTGCCTTAATTCTGTCACCTTGTTTGGAGGGGCTTAGGTGGGTCTTCCACCACCTTTCCATTGCTTTTGGTTTCTGCTTCAAGCGGGGGGGGGAGGGATTGTCAGGTAAATCACAAAGGCCTTGGTTCCCCAAAAACACAGAGCTAACTAGTAACACTTCAGTAGGATCTTAAGACCTCATGTGATTCACTTGACTGAGTTGTGCTCTAGTAGGCCTTAAAGCAGGGGTCTCAAACTCAAATCACCATGAGGGCTGCATGAGGACTAGTACGTTACCCTAAGGGCCACACCACTGAAATCTTTTCATGCAACAATATTGATAGTGATACTGTCATTGCGGGCCACAAGAAATAACTTTAGGGGCCACATGCTGCCCTCGGGCTGCAAGTTTGAGACCACTACTTTAAAGTGTATAGATATCTCAGTCATTTTGCCTTGACTTGATCAGTGAACTGCATAATGGAACCACTTCCTGTGTTTGTCCTCAGACTTAGTTTTCTGCACCTTTTAAATCACTATCAGTGTCAGGCAGGGCAGCATCTTGGCCCCTGCACTCTTTTGTTGGGCAATGGATTTCATAATGCAGCATTCTCTGAGGTCCATAAGCATTTAGCTAGGTGATCTCTTACTCTCAGATCTTGGCTATACCAGTGATGTTGCTCTCCTGGTACAGAGCCCCAGCAGGTTTCACAAGGCACTTAAGATAATAGAGGAATCAGCTATTCATGCATTCATGTTTTGTGGTCAAAGACAAAGCTGCAAAACCTAGGCTTAGGCCCATCCTTTTCTAGTCTCTTTGAATAATGAAGTGTCAAATCAGTCTCCAGCTTGTGCTATTTAAGCTTTATACTCATCAATTCCTCAAGCTCTCATGCAGAAGTTCTTCACTAGGTTGGCATTACAGCATCTGCCATGGCTCATTTACAACAAAAATGGAATCAACATCTTAGTATGAGAACCAAGTTCAGGTTTTTTTTGTTTGTTTTTGTTTGTTTGTTTGGTTTTTTTTAGCTGTATCCTTTTTGCACTGCTGTACAGTTGCAAAACATGATACTATAACACTGAGATTGGACAAAACTGAAGGCTTTGTAAACACAATGTCACCATCATATATTGGGCATAAAATAGAATAACCTCATTCATAACACAAATGTCTACGGTTGCTCTGGTCTATAGACTACAGGGGGCCCTGTTTACTGACAGCATATTTCTCTTTCTGTACATGTTGCCAGAATGCAGCAAGACATTCTGGTGAACACCATTTCTTGGATGGCTTATAACACCTGGGATAAAATTCTACCAGCTGAGGATTGGAGATGGCCTAGAGGCCAACCCACATGGGTGCATCAAATCTGTTCTGACATTGGACTCTTGGCCTATCAAGCCTTGCAGCCAAACAGGAATGGACCACATGGTGAATGATCATATGGCTGACTGTTCGGCTAGGTGTTGAAGAAGATCTATTCCAATCAAAAGTGCCTAATGAAATTGATGTTGGAGTATTTAAGGAACTAGCTGTCATTAACTCTGAACATTTAGCAATTATCTTTGAGAACTTGGGTAGGACAGTTGAGGTCCTACAGGAGTGGAAAGGGAAAATAGAGTACCTGTCTTTAAAAAGGGAGCAAAGGTGACCATGGTAATTATAAATCAGTTAGGCTAACTTCCATACAGAAATAATAGAGCAAATTTTTAAACAGTCAGTGTGTAAGGACCTAGAGAATATTGGGGTTATGAGGAATAGCTATCATTGATTTGTCAAGAACTAATCGTGGCAAACCAACCTAATTTCCTTCTTGAACATGGTTATCAGCTAGTAGATAAGAGGGAACCATAGATGTGATACCTTGATTTTAATATATTTTTATATAGTGCCACATGACATTTTCATAAGCGAAGTAGTGAAATGCTAGATGATATTGCTATAAGAAGACAGTTCTGCCGGTTGAAAGACCTCATTCAGGGAGTCATTATGAGTTAGTTCACTGTCAAACTATGAGAACATATCTAGTTATTTGGATAACGGAATAGAGTATATGTTTATAAACTGTCAGATGACATCAAACTGGGAACGTTTCTAAGCACTTTGGTGGATAGGACTGGAATTCAAACTGATCTTGAAAAACTGGAGAACTGAAATCTGAAATCATTTCAAAAGAGCTAAAAAAGTCACTTGAGAAGAAAAAAAAACAAATGTACATCTACAAAATGGGTATTAACTGGCTTGGTAGTACCACATCTGAAAATTATTGAAGGCTTATAATGGATCACAAATGTAATAGTAGCCAACAATATGAAATAGTTGCGAGAAAGCAGTGGCATGGCTAAGGAGGGCTTTGGAGGGCCTCAGCACCCCTAAAACTCAGGGTCAGCCCCTGAGCAGCATGCCCCCGGCACAGGAACACTGCCAGCAGCTGCTGCCTCTACCCAGCTGGAAGACAGAGTCTTCTGGCAAGGAGGGAGCTGCCCCAGGCTGGAGCTGGGAGTTTTTAAAACTCCTGCAGTGGCCTGCCCTGCTGTGAGCATGCTCAGAGCAGGGTCAGGTTGGGGGCCTCAGCTGCTGCCACGGCCCCGCTCTCCCTCCAGCGGCCAGGTAAGGGAGCTGGAGTGGGGTGGAGTCTAGAGGCAGGCATGCTGGCCTGGTGGGGAGAGAGCATGGGGGAGGGGGTTGGCCCAGGGCAGCAGGGGATAGTGGTGGGACTGGGGGGTTAGGGAAGGGCTCAGGGAACAAGCAGGGGGAGAAGGAATAGATTGGAGCCCTGGTGGCCAGTGAGGGCCGCGCCCCCCCCCCCAGGTATTGATGTATAGCAACACCCCTGCAAGAAAGTTTTGAATTTTGGAATGTATCAACAGGAATGTTATATATAAGACACAAAAGTCAAGTGTCCTGCTTGATTTGCCACTGCTGAGGTGTTAGTGTTGTGTTTAGTTTTGTGCACCACACTGTAGAAAAAGTATGGTCAAATTAGAGGTAGTCCAAAGAACAGCAACAAAAATTATAAAAGTTTCAGAAAATATGACTTATAAGGATAGGTTAAAACAACTGGGCACGTCCAGTCTTTAGAAATGAAGATTGAGGGGAGGGGGGTCCTGAAAATGGTCTTTAAATATGTTAAGGATTGCTATAAAAAGGACTCTAATCAATTGTTCTTCATGTCCACTAAAGGGTAGGACAGGAAGTGATGCACTTAATATTCTGTAAGTAGGGATTTAGGCTGGAATACCAAGAAAATCTTTCTAAGCATGATGGCAGGTAAAGTCTGGACAGGTTTCCAAGAAAGGTTGTGAAGTCTCCTTCACTGGAGGTTTTTAAGAACAGGTTGGCTAAACACCTGTCCAGGGTGGTCTAGTTTTATTTCGTCCTGCCTTCATGTGGGAGCTAGCCTTGATGACTTTTTTTTATATTGATTCTTGTTCTACATTTCTGTGATTGGGTGATTGCATGCTAACATTAATTTCAATGTTCCATATTGCTAATGCATTTCCTCATGGACAACTATGTATTCTTCCAAAACAGACTCTCACTGGAGTGCTACTGAAGACCATGACATAAGAAGGAAGTGACCTCATCTTACATACTGCCAGTATAACACTACCAAAACTTTAGAATGACTATTAGCAATGTTATCCTTATATCAGGGCACCTCTTCATCAGTTTTAGTGTTTGGCACTTTAGTGCTATGACTTCACCTGATTTGGGCTATACATTGGTTATATTCAGGGCCATCCTTAGGAGGGGCAAGAGGGGTGATTGCCTCTGGCCCTGCAATTCCATGCACCCTGAGCTGTCCTGCCCTGAGCAGGGCAGTGCAGGGCCTGCACCACTGCCCCCCATGGCCACGCTGTACCCCACCCTCTCCATGCTGCTTTCAGCACAGAGCCAAAGACAGTGGGGGAGAGGGGCAGGAGACTGGAACCAGCCTTTGCTCTAGGCTGTTCCACCCTGCCCCAGGATGGGGAACAGCCAGCCCAGGGATGGAGTGGGTCAGCCCAGAGGCCAGGTCTGCTCTTGCGTACCTCCCCTGGACTAGCTGTCCCACCCTGGGGGTGGGGAGAGCTGGCACAGAGGTGAGGCAGGAGAGCACACCCCAGCCTTCTGGCCAGCCTCCTCCTTCCCCAGTGGCAGAGTGGCTGGCTCAGGGGTGGGAATGCACGGCCAGCCTGGGGCTGGCCTGCTGTGACCCCCAGAAGCGTGTCATGGGGTGGGCCCACATAGATTGATTGCCCCTGCTCCCCCCCCCAGGGATGGCCCTGGTTATATTATCCCCAGAAGGCTGGATAAACTTCATATTTGTGAATAAGGATTAATGATTAAGATCCATTTCCATTCAACAAAAGTCATATATTCCAGTTAATCAATGAAATTAAATTATTTCACTGCATCTAATAGGAACAGACAGAGCAAGTACACCTCAGATGCTAAGGCTGACAGCCATGTCAACCCAGAATATAGACTGTTACTGACTAATATAATATACATTTGATGGGTAGTAGGTAGAGCAGCAGTATGAACTCATATTCCCCACTTTTGTGGCCAATTTCTCTAAATGTGCTAAAGGGAAAATATAAATTAAGATCTAACATATCCTGTTCTGACAAACAACTGATGTTTATAAGATATATTTCTTTTTAAAATACCTTGCAAGTCATTTTGAACAACTAGCATTACTACAATATTCTTAAGAATGTAGTTGCTATGGTGATTTGCTGTTAGCTGGAAACAGGTACTTTCAGCACTGGTTATATTCCTACATCATATCTGTCAAGGGGGTGCCAGGCCAGCACGTTTGGTGTGATACTCTGCTATTTTTTACTGTGAACCACAATTTTCAGGTAATGCAGTGCTGGGAGTACTGTCATCATTTATAGTGTTATGCCTTCTTTGTCTCTTACCGATTCCTATAATCCTGCTGAAAATAGTATTTAAGAGTAAAGGTACAGCCATTCAAATTTTTGTGCATTTTTCTTGGTATCTTGTCTATCTTTTGTTCCTGGTCAGCATTCAAGTTCCTCTTTAAAAGGTATCCCACAATGATCTTTGATTATATTTGCTACTGCATGACCCTAAAAATGTGCCCATTAATGTGTGCACTACAACTAATTATACATCAAAATAGATACATAATTCCCTTTAAAAAAAACAAGGAGTCCTGTGGCACTTAAAGACTAACAGATTTATTTATCACATGAGCTTTCATGGAGAAAATCCCATTTTGTCAGAGGCTTTGACGAAGTGGGATTTTCTTCCACAAAAGCTCATGTGATAAATAAATCTGTTAGTCTTAAAGTAGCACAGGACTCCTTGCTTTTTTTTTTTCCCCTTTGCTAAACTAGACTACCACGGCTGCCCCTTTGGAACTTGGAATAATTCCCATTAAAAACAAACAAGAAGTCTGGTGGCACTTGTCAAGACTAATATCCTGCAAATAGTGTAGTGGCCATCACATCCACTTTACATGTAGAAGGTCTTGGGTTCAAACCCTGGGGGGCTGGATTTAGATGATTTCATCAGGTCCCTTCCAACCCTATGATTCTATTCTAATGTATTCATTCCCATTGAAGTTGAGCCTCTAATCCACACAGACAGCACTGAAAAAAACTGCCCTAGATGCAATACACAAAATATAAACACAATGCTGAGCCCAGCCTGTTTTTGTGATTACCCCCATTGATTTAAGTGGAACTGCTCATAAAAATGAGTTTTTATGCTAGGTAATAAGTGCTTTCAAAACCAGCCCTCACTATTTTTCATAGAAAAAGTGAGAATCACATTTCCTTCAGCCAGTTTTAAATGAACTAAAGACAGAAAGTAGATGAGCAAATCACAAATGAAGAGACAATAAAACTGGAAGAATTAAAAGCACCAAAGGTGCACCTATTGAAGTCAATGACGGCTTTGCCATCAACTGCAACAGTTGTAAAATCAGGCCCAATATAGGGGTCAGGAGACCATAGCCTGCAAACTCTGATGACTCATACATCTGAACTTTACTTCAAATACATTTACCTAATTGCATCTTATTTTCATCCATTGCAGAGTAAATTAATAGTAAAAAACTGATAAATACCTGAGAGACTTAACAATGTTTTGAGCATAAACACAGTGATCCACTATTTGTGTGAATTATAGAACCACTTTTGTTATTAATAGAGTCCCATCGTAAAACCCTTACTCAGACAGACTCTCACTTAAGTCAAAGGAGAACATGTGGGAGTAAGGATTTCTAGATTTATCAAAGACTATAAATATGATACCAAACATCTTAGCAATGAATCATGAGCACTCATCTCCAGATTTGGCATACCACCATTAAGTAATGTTTTTAAAAGCCAGATTGAGGACAGGTAACTTCATGGCTGTGCAAAAATAATCCTATTTGATAGCATTTCCATCTCACCTGGAGATGCTTTGTTTCCTAATGGCCAGAAGACATTCAGTGGAGATGAGTGGGAACACATATTTAACAAAGCAAAATGATTTTGCTTCAGGAAAAACTGCTACATTTCTCCTGTTACCGTACATTAAACACTATGGAACCTTAAGGCCTAGCTCTCACTGATCTGACTCACTGACCAGATGCTGATAGATATGGCTGCTAGTAACACCAAAACACCAAAATGGATTTTTCTCTTGGAGTACAGATTAATGGAGATGAATAAGATGTTGCTAACCATCATCTATTCAAAACTTTACATTCCTTTATTTTTTTTAAATTCATTTCATAACAAAAAGATAGTGTTCCCTACTGCTCTTTTACCATTCCAATAAAAATGTGCCAGTGGGCAACTGATTGCTTATAGCCCTCTCAGACCCTGTTCTTCAATAATAAGTAAAATAGAACAGCTTTCTTGCTGGTTTACTAAAAAGTCTTCCACTGCTAAACACAAGCCTATAAACCAAACACAGTATACAAAGAAATGATGCAAGGGTATTTTATTCTTTTTCTTCCCTAAATTGTCACACATCAAACAGTTATAATAATCTTTGGGCAGAGGTCAGACATGTAATGGAATATCTGCTAGATTGAAATGAGGGCCCCCTACCCAGCCAGTAATAGTTGACCCAAAAGTCATTATCACCTGATTAAATCTTTTGCAAAAATACATGTATAGCAAAAACACCTCCAGTTCTCCACATACAAAAATAGCCACTCTCTCATCTATACTTGCAATTAATGGTGGTGCCATTCACAATGATACCCAAAAATAAAAACACATTTAAAATCTTATCCTGTTATATCTCACACATGAACACCTCAATTGCACAGTTATTCTCCTTAGTCAATTGTTGCTACTATTTTTATTAGTTGTATTGTGGCAGTGATTAGGGAGCCCCGCCATGGAGCAGATCCCTATAATGAGCCAGTAATTGCTACAGTAATCACTATTTAATGTTTAAAGTGCGCCTATGATTTGTTTAACTGACTTCTAGCCAGATCTGGTGCTACAAAGACGAAGCCAAGCAGGCAGTATGAGGTGCTATTTCCCCACTCATTGCTTTGCATGCAGCTAGTTCCCGTAGCCAGCAGCTGTCGCATGTCTTTCCCTGCTGAAATTATTCAACAGCCTCTATTCTGGTAACCTACCACCACGCAGCGGGTTGGAGGAGTAGGAGAGAGATTAGCTCTTTTTCGTGCAATGAGAGCATGTAGGGGAACAAGAAACACTCCATTCATTTTGCCTTGGCCTAGGAAATGTCTAGTAGCATAGTATAGGTCTCCCAGATTATAGTTGCCAGGAAGAAGAGAGCTACTAGGAATCACTACCCCACACATAAGCCCGAAGCTATGCCGGGGATATCGAAAAGCCCTTTCATCGGAGAAGGAAGCAGGACTGAGTTGAAAAGGAGACAAATAATTGGAGATGAAAACCAGAGGTGATTGTCATTGGGCACTTGAGGTGCTCAGATCATCTGTCTTGAGGTAGTCTTCAGTACCTACAGTCCTTCAGCATGCAAGGGAGTAGGGAAGGGCAGTCCACCATATACATCCGGTGTCAGGCCCTGATTGCAAAGCAAGAGTCTCCACAGACTCTCCAGCCTTCTGACACTACTGCTTCCTTCTCCATATGGAATAAAATAGATTTTCTCTTTCTGCCAAGACAGATAATAAGAAAAGCTATAACCACGTTGAAAACAGATCTTTGAACCCTTTCCTTCTTTAGGGAGAATTGAAAGCCCTTTGGACAAGCTGATCAACAAATTCACAGTTTCTAAGTCAAACAGACTTACAATCAGGTAAAAAGTCCCCCGCCTCCTTGATGAGACCTTCTCCATTCTAGCCATTGCTCAGCCACTTCTAGCCCTTCACCATGGACTTGTACTTCCTCGTATGCGCTCCAGGAAAGGTAACAGGCTCCAGCTACTTACTGCTCAGGTAAGTTACCCTTTGCCTATCCAGTCTGGAATTCCAAGCATTCTCCTGCAACATCAGGACCCAGGAGACCTCAGTAAGGTCAGCACGGGTTAAAGTAAGCCAGAACGTGGTGGAATGCCATTCCAGGAACCACTATTTTTAGGGGTTCACCATTCTGGGGCCCCTAAAAATGGAAAATGGAGCCAGAACAGTGCGTTCTGGGGCTCACCATTTAAAAATAGAGGGCTCCAGAACATAGCATTCTGGTTCCATTTTCTATTTTTAGGGGGGTCCCCCAACATAGAGCCCCTAAAAATAGCAGGTCCCGGAATGGCATTCTGCCATGTTCTGGCTGGCAGGGAGCTGGAAGATTTTAAATCTCCATCCCTGAGCTGGCTCTCACTGAACATGCTCAGAACCTCATGCTCAATGAGAGCCGGTTCAGGGCCAGAGCCTCAGGCCAGCCATGGGGACCTTAGGGGGTGGTTCATGGGCTGGTGAGCTGGCCCAGCAGGGAAGAGGCACATGGGAGGTGTCAGCCTGGGACAGCAAGGGAAGAGGGCACAGCACGGTGGAGGGTTAGGGGATCAGCAGCCAGATGGGGGCCGAGGGCAGTAGCTGGAGTGAGGCAGTAGCGGGGGTGGAGGGAAGGCATTTGGGGGGCAGAAGCTGGGGTGCAAGGTAGGTGGGCAGGGTGGCCGCCCATGCGGGAGGTAGGTCCACACAATTAGGAGGTTTCCAGGGTCTGCCAAATTATACTTTAACTTCTGAAGGTCAAGTCCTTTATCTGTAGGCAGATCGGGGTAAGAGTGCATTGTTCTATGGAACCATGAAGTTGATTAGAATCTTATAAGTTCTGTTGAGCTGCTTACTCTCTGACATGCTGAAAAAAACTTTAGGAGACTGAAAAAATCCACCACAGTTATGGTAAGTTTCCTCATTTCAAAAATTGAATTATTTGGACCACAACTATGTTTGAAACAGATAAGAAACCATTTCATTGGAAGCAGTAGTTCCTGCCACCAGAGTTAAGCAAATCTGTGGCCTTTTAATTAAAGACAAACTATTGTCTTTCAAAGAAACACTAAAAAACTGGGATTTCACACACAATCATTTGCAAGTACGTAACTGTTTAGCTTCACTTATTAAAGACAAGATCACTAATACATATCAAAATGACTTCATTGTCACTTGCATAAAAATATAGTGAATAATATATTTTGAAAGTTCTATTTGCAGCAAATAACACAGATTATGCAGGCATTATACAGTTTTAGAAGTTTAATCTAGACATCACTGTCTTTATGTAACAGTTTGCTAATGCATGGATCTCTAAAGGCCCAGTCATTTTCCACAATCTATGGGGTTTTTTATTTTGTTATTTAAAATAGCATTTAGAAATATTAATGATTATCTGGAACTAAATTTAAGAACACCACCACAATAATTCAACAAGTTATATCTTTCAGTGAAGTTTTATTTATAAACAATTTTGGTCTTAAGAAAATAGAGAAAATTGATTTTAATTAAGCTATATTTTATTAATGAAGTTTGTACCCTTCCCAAGTGCCAATGGGAATTATTTAAGAATTATTAGATATTCTTGTTACAATTACGGTTAGATCAATAAGTGGATGCTGAAAAGACTTCTTTCTACTAAATGAGTAGATGACCTAATGCACTGAGCTGAGTCTTACATTTGAAAATGATGGTGATAGGAAAAATACCAGGAAAGAAAAAAAATCAGTCCGTCATTCTAAGTAACTCTTTACTTACGGATGAATCTAGTCTTCAGCCATCTCTCACAATTGCTATCATATGCTCACAGAGAGGAAAATGTACAAATCTTATAACTGAAAATTTATCAGTCACACTTTTTACTGTATGAATTTAATCCAATTTCATCACTTGAAATTTCTTCTTGATAAGTGTAAAAATCTCAGAAGTCTAAACTCAGGAAAGAGAGCTAGAGGAAAGATATTTAAGATTAATAAGTGATCTTAATACTCCAATGGTATTGACATAATACTCTTTTTCTCCCCCCCCCCTTATTTTACCAGAAACAATGCCTATCCTACAACAGGAACTCTGAAAATACATATACAATCAGAATTCCATTAATACATCTTTTCAAAGAACAATTTTTCCTCTCTCTTTATTTGGGTTCTTTCCTTCATCTTCACTGTCTGGTAACACCTGTCATTAGCTAATCAGTTTAAATTTGCATGTAATCTCCTTGGGACAGCAACCTTAGTTCTGAGCTTCAAAGGTCAATAAGATCAATGGAAGTTAAGTGAAGAAATACTTTGGGGGTTCACCTCCTTGTCTGGAAAATGCCACTCACACATATAGGAAAATATACTAAAACTATTGTGCCTCTCAGACCTAGGCATATAAAGGGATTTAGGATTTGAACAGGGATGCCTTGCCCCTCAGCAGAGTGCCCTAACTATGTCTGCTTAAACCCCGGTTTTCTTGGTGAATGCTCTAACTGCTGCAAAGAGTTTCAGGGCATGCACCAACAGCTCCTCCAGCTGCATTTTTAAGGCAACCTGATTAAATAGGCATGCTCTGAGTACATCTAGCACGTTGGGCCTGGAAGGCAAGATATGCAGGGGAATGCCCATTTTCTGCCTTGTGGATTACACTGAAGCTTGACATTGCTATGCCATTCAGAAGTTTAATTGAGAATTGGATCTTTCTATTCTATTTCATTATAAAGGGGTGGGACAAGGTGGGAAGGCAGGCTGTGACAGAATGGGAGCAGGGGAGAGGTCTGAACTAAGTACTCAAAACTGAGGCTTGATCCTGAGCACTGGGAAAACTCCATCTAACTTTGAGGAGAGCAAGTAGGATTTAGGGCCTTAGAGATAAGATAGGTCTGCTGCTTGTTGTGGGAATTGGCAAATAATTCAAATATTACATTTTAGACCTTTATTTTATGATGATAAATTTGCTTTATGATTTTTCATACAAATAAATAAATGATTCATTTAGTCCAACCAGCATACATTTCACTCATTTACTGTAATGCATGGCTCCTTATTATAGCACATGATTACACTGAGCATTTAGCATTTGGAGTAAAATTGTCTAGTGGGCTCAATGGTATTGACTGAATGAACTACATTTTAAAGCTAATCAGTTGCTGTTTATGGGCTATGCGGCTTTGCCTACAGGATTAACAAATAAATCTGCCTTGAAATAAGAATATATAAAACTACAGTAGCATTCTATTAGTTTGGTCTGCCTACTAACTCTCAAAATCTTTTGACAAGCATATCTGAAGGGTTTACTTTAGTTATGCAAAACAACTTCTAAAAAAATTGAATAGATTGCTCTCTAAATTACTGCACAATATTTTTTGTACTAAAGTAAGAAACAGTATTTTAAGTATGCATTTCTTCCTGAGTGAAAGCTGTTAATATTTACACACAAGATTTTCAAACCAGCTGGGTGGATGCATGCAGAATGTTTATGCACCTGAAGGATGGGAATGAGCAGGTCCTGATTATCAAAGGGGCTAAAGTGCTTAAGCACCGGGGCCTGTCCAAAAGGGAAGCCCTGGGTTCTGGCCCTTAAAACCCCTAAAATAACCCAACACTCCCCAGCTGCTCAGCACCAACAGAGTAGGAGCGCTAAGCTTTCCTAACCCTTCTGGTGCTGTGGGGAGGGGTGTTTGGAGTCCTGGAGTCGAAGGCCGGGCTCTGAGCTCCTGTCCTGCCCCTGGGCCAGCTGGTCTACCCTTGAGGGAGGGGTAGGGCAGGCCAGAGCTGCACGGCCTCAGCTCCAACCTGGAGCACTTCTCCAGGGCTGATGTAGTCCTGGAGGGGCTGTACTGTGACCACTGCACTGCAAGCCAGTTAGCCCCTGCTCCCAGCAGACTGGAGTGGGGCTGGGGTGGAAGCATTCTCTAGCCCCAGGGCCCCCTCTGCAATGAGCGGCATAGGGACCCAGCCCCTGCAATGGGGCCCCAAGCATGGGGGGGCCATGCTGGGTGCAGTGTGGGGATCTTGGACTGGTTGATCTGGCCCTGGGAATGAGCAGACAGTAAATAGGTGTAGAAGTAAACTCACACCAATTTTTAGGATTGTAGGGAACACAATTAAAATAATAAATCATGGAAGAATAAGGTTGGAAGGGACCTCAGGAGATTATCAAGTTCAATCCCTTGCTCAAAGCAGGGCTAGACCCAATTAAATCATCCTAGACAGGTCCTTCTCAAGCCTTACTTTAAAAGCCACTGAGGGTAGAGATTCCCCACCTCCCTAGGTAACCCATTCCAGTGCTTCACTACCTTCCTAGTGAATGGTCTTTTCTTATATCCAACCTAGACCACCCCTACTGCAGCTTGAAACCTTTACTACTAGTTCTGCCATCCACTACCACTGAAAACAGCCTAGTTCCATCCTCCTGGAACACCCTTTCAGGTAATTACAAGTCTGCTATTAAATCCCCTCATTCTTCTCTTCCATAGACTAAACAAGCCTACTTCCCTCAGTTTCTCCTCATAAGTCATGTAGTCATAGAATCATAGAATCCTAGGGTTGGAAGGGACCTCATAGGTCATCTAGTCCAACCCCCTGCCAGAGGCAGGACCACTCCCACTAAACCATCCCAGTCATGGTTTTATACAGCCGGGCCTTAAACACCTCCAAAGATGGTGACTCCACCACCTCCCTTGGCAGCTCATTCCAAGGCTTCACCACTCTCCTAGTAAAAAAGTTTTTTCTAATATCCAGCCTTGACCTCCCTAACCGCAACTTGAGACCACTGCTCCTCGTTCTGTCCTCTGTTATTACTGAGAACAGGCGAGCTCCATCTTCCTTAGAGCATCTCTTCAAGTAGTTGAAGGTTGCTATCAAATCCCCCCTCAGTCTTCTCTTCTGCAGACTAAATAAGCCTAACGCTTTCAGTCTTTCCTCATAGGGCTTGTGCTCCAGCCCTTTAATCATTTTGGTTGCCCTCCTCTGAACTCTCTCAGCATGTCCCTATCCTTTTTGTAGTGGGGAGCCCAAAACTGAACACAGTATTCTAGATGTGGCCTCACCAGTGCAGAATAGAGGGGAAGGATCACATCCCTTGATCTGCTGGTGGTAATACTTCTTTTGATGCAGCCCAGTATGCCATTGGCCTTTTTGGCAGTAAGAGCACACTGCTGACTCATATCTAGCTTCCCATCCACCATGACCCCCAGGTCCTTTTCTACACTGCTGCTACTCAGCTGAATGTTTCCCAGCCTGTAGCAGTGCATGGGGTTTTTCCATCCCACATGCAGGACTTTACACTTGTCCTTAATGAACTTCATAAGATTTTTATTGGCCCACTGTTCCAATTTATCTAGGTCTCCCTGAATCCTGTCCTTGCCCTCCAACGTGTCTACTGTTCCCCCTAGCTTGGTGTCATCCGCAAACTTACTGAGAGTACAGTCTATTCATCATCCAGATCATTGATGAAAATGTTGAACAGAACCGGCCCCAGGACCGACCCCTGGGGCACACCACTCGTGACTGGTTGCCAGCTAGACATGGAACCATTGATTCCTACACACTGAAACCGTTGATCTAGCCAGTTTTCTATCCACCTTACAGTCCACCTATCCAACCCATACTTCCTTAATTTGCCAATGAGAATGCTGTGGGAAACTGTATCAAAAGCCTTGCTAAAATCAAGGAATATCACATCAACGGTTCTTCCTGCATCTAGAAAACCAGTCATCTGATCATAGAAGGAAATGAGATTGGTCAGGCATGATTTACCCTTGGTAAATCCATGTTGACTGTTCCTGATCACTTTATTTTCCTCTAAGTCCAGACCTCTAATCATTTTTGTTGCCCTCTGCTGGACTCTCCAATTGGTCTCCAAGCTTCCTGTAATGAGGGGCCCAAACCTGGACACAATACTGCAAATGAGACCTCATCAATGTCAAACAAATTGGAATAATCTCTTTCCTTGATCTGCGGAAATGCTTCTACAAATGCAGTCCAATATGCCATTCATCTTCTTTGCAATAAGGGTACACTGTTGACTCATATCTAGCTTCTTGTCTACTGTAATCCCAAGTCCTTTTTTGCTGAACCGATGCCTCACCAGCTGGTCCTCAGTCTGCAGCAGGGCATGGGATTTTTTGGTCATCAGTGTAGGACTCTACTTGTCTTGTTGAGCCTCATCAGATCATTTTTTGCCCCAGTCCTTTAATTTGCCTCGGTCACTTTATAACGGAGTGTCCAACCTTTTTGGGTGAGGGGCCAAATTGCAATTCTTTTCTCAGTTGACAGGAACGATGAGAAAATTTTTTGATAGATAAGATATAGAAATCAATCTTATTAATAAACTTTAATAAAATAATTAGTGTGGTATTTGGCATTGCCCTTGCTTGCTCTGTGTACAGAAGACAAGGGGGCAGGGGTGCCTGTGTGAGGGTGCAAGGCAGAGCATGGAGAGCAAGGCAGGACAGGAGAGCATGGCAGAAGAAGGGAGGGGAAGAAGGGTGGAGTGAGCAGAGCACCTGGGTGGCAGGACTCAGCTATTTCCTGACAGAGACCCCACCAACTCTGCTCTCCTCACTCCCTGCCAAGCACTTCTCAGGGAAAGGAGAGCAGTGCTGGGAAAAGGGAGAGGAGAACAGAATCAGACAGAGACAGGACAGAAACCCTGCAGTTCTGCAACGGTAACAGGTTTTTGGCATTGGGCATCTCTGTACTAGAAACACTGATGGGTAGCAATCTCTACAGAAGAGTTTCTGCCACTAAGGTCAGAGGAAGGACAGGGGTGCTGGTGTTGCAAGTGTGCGAGGAGAGCAGAACTGGGGGGTGTCCAGGTCAGAATTTTAAACTGCTCAAGGCACTCCACCTTTACCTGCTCTCTGCTCATTAGAAAGGGGCTGAATCCAGCCCATGAACAGCTCTCTGCCCATGCCACATCCCCCTGTAGCTGTGCTGTGTGCAGAGAGGGAAATTGAAAAGGTCCCTGGCCAGCCCCAGCACCCAGGCTCTTGTGGCAGCACTCTGTGGGCCAGATGAAAGCCCCTGGTGGGCCGGAGTCTGGCCCCCGGGGCTGCAGGTTTGACAAGCTTGCTTTATATCCTGTCCCCACCCTTCAGTGTATCTACCACCCCCCTCAGAAAGTTCAAGTTTGCTGAGGCTGCAATCCACCCCATCCTCCAGAGCAAATAATTGAAGATATTAAACAAAACTGGCCCCAGCACCAATCTCTGGGGAAATTTGTTTGTTACTGGCTGCCAGCTAGACATTGAGCCATAAATCACTACCTGTTGAGCCTTGTAGGGCAGAAGCGGAAGATGTTTGTAAGGGACCATGTAGTGATGCTCACAGCCCTTCCCAGGGGGTGACCTGCCCATTAACTGTCCAGGGCTCCCTGCCCAGTGATAGCAGAAACTTGTTTATGTCCTTGACTTGACAAGTATTATGGAGCCTGTTTGTTGCTCCTTTCTGTTATCTTGTTTTTGTTCATTCCTGTGTCCAGAGGAGCTAGGCTCAGCTGGTCTGAGGGAGGGCAGCCCTGACTAACCCTCCTTTCCCTGACTTGTGCTATATTTTGGCAACAGTCCCCTATGGCTGCTTTGGACTTCATTGCACGACCAAGAACCAGGCTGCCTTGGTAACCTAGGTTCAAGGTGCCTCAGAACGCTCCTCAGGGTAGGCTGCAGTTGTTGGGGTCCCTAGCTGCTGAAGGAATGTAAGTTCTTGCCACTTACTGCTTTGCTTGCTTAGGGTTATTCATTCTGCCATTCAATAAAAATTATCCATCTTTTCACTGGTCTCTAACTGCATCTGGTGAATCCTCAAATAAACGTCCCCATTGGGATAACAAGCCTTATGATCTAGCCAGCTTTCTATCTTATGCCATCTTAGGTCTGTACAAACTTGCTGTGATATTGGCAGCTGCATGTTGATCATGGGACAGATCTTCAACCACTCAGAATTCTTCTCTGAACAGTTGGAACAGCACAGAGGGAAAACTGAGTCTTTACTCTGTAGCAGGGGATTATAGCACCCTTTATTTAAAGAAGACCAAACTCTCCCCCACCACCCCCACCGGAGATGTTCCAAGGTAGGCTGAAGAGAAGGGGACAAGGATGGAGCATCAGCCATTCTGGGTAACCCAGTCAGCAGAGTGTCTGCTGAACATTGGCCAGGTTCCCCAAACTGGGGAAACAGGGACAATAAGGTAAGATAAAGCCATTCCCATGCTAAACTATTTCATGGTGTAACAGAGAATCGGACCTTATGTCACCATTGAGCATCTAAGTCGCCTCATACCTGAGCCAGAAACACCACATACATTATATACATTTTAGAAAGCAAGCAATTATTTTGCAAGATAGGTGACAGCAGTTTGGAGTGGCCTCAAGGAACTGTTAGCAGGCGGGGACTGAGCTGTAAAAACTAAGCAGTGATGCTGGACTTGTTCTGTCTGAAGCAGATTAAAGAGAAGACAACATAACCTGAATCAGAGCGTAGGCTATCCAGGACATGGATTGCTTAAGGTGTTCCTAGGGATACCAGATAGCCTAGGTTTATAGGGACAGTCCTGGTATTTAGGGCTTTTTCTTATATTGGCTTCTATTACCTTCCACCCCATCCCAATTTTTCACACTTGCTATTTGGTCACCCTAGGTGTTCCAGAAGAATAAGCCAACAATATAAAGCCCTTTGAAATAAAAACAAAAACACAAAACAAAACAACAACAACAGCAACAACAAAACCCCAAGAGTGACTCATAGCTTCATATAGTTACCGAGAACTAGACCCATAAGACACATGCTCTAATAGTCATTAAAGCTACCACAGCTGTAGGAACTCTAGCCCAATTGTTAGGAATTATAGGAGATGACTGAAGATCTCACCAAAATCAGATAGATAGTCTACTTTGCTCTCTTACTTTTCCCAGTTTTGTTGCAGTTATCAGGAGGAAAGCCACAACAGACAAATGCAGCAGTAAGAGTTTTGTGTAATGACACTGTTCCCACATGTGCAGACTATTATGGTATATACCCACACTGAGGCCAGTCAGGCTACATAATTTGCAAAATGCTACAAAAGTAGAGAACATTTTTATCCTTGAGCAGCTTCACTGTTTGCAGTGGCAAGCAGATATCCACAGCTGCAGTGACCCAAATAGCCCAAATGCTGTCATCCTCTGGCATTCAGGGCTGATGGAGCGCTTTAAAGTGATGAATGAATGGAGCACTGCTACTGAGTAAGTGTTGTTACTGGCATTTCACCCCTAATCATACACATTTGTAAAAGAAGTCCAAGACTTACCAAGATAACCTTCCCATTGATGGATTCTCTGCTATATCTGTTCTGACCAGGGGTGGCCAAACTTATGGAACTCAAGAGCCACACAAGTTGATTGTTAAACTTCCAAGAGCCGCAGTAATGCATATAGCTATATTTTACCTACTCCAAAATCACTAAATTTAAAATTCATTGCACACTTTAATTTTATTATAAAAAGAGGGCAAATATTGATCCTACTAATGTCAGATTCTAATAATTACTTAAGGTTATCATGAAGACTAGGCCTACCTATAGAGTAAAAACTGAGCTTCTCCCCACCATCCTGACCATGCCATCGCTTCTTCCCACCATCCCGACCCCGTCCCTAAGCCCCAGTCCCCGATGCTGGCTTCCCCCGGCCACCCCCCCCCCCCCCCCCAGGGTTCCCTTACCTGGCCGCTCCAGCAGCTAGGCACAGGCTGGGGCTCCTTCCCGAGCATGCTCAGGGCAGGAGATTTAAAACTTCTAGGCTGGGGCTGCTTTCCTCTGGCTTTCTTCTGCAAGCCACATTTTTTCATTCGAGAGCCACATGCGGCTCCTGAGCCACAGTTTGGCCACAACTATAAACTAAGCCCTTTCTTGGCCAGAAACTGTCAGCTAGCAGCTACTCAGCCCTAGTCTACACTCACTACACTTTTCGGTGGCAGTCAACAGCAGGAGCACCAGTGGCCCCAGAAAAGACCCAGGGCTCAACATGTTGGGACTCGGGGCTTGCGCGCCACTGTTGCAGCCGCTGCCATGGGTGGCCCGGCGGTGGACCAGGGGCTCGGGCCCTGGGATTTGGGACTCGAGCCCCATATGCCTGGCACAAACAATGTCCCTGGCACTGTTCCCTCTAAGCTGTGTGCATGTGCACGTGCACACAGGTTGTGAAACCTGCGCATACAACAAAATAAAGTGTGCATAAAAAAATTCAATAGTGCTAATAATGGTGCTCACAAACAAATATTTTTTGCGCACACAGTCTATGAATAATTAGAGGGAACATTGGCCCTGGCTGACAGGAGATACGCAAGGTATGTAAAATATCTTGCATATCTCCCATGCCTTACTAATTCCCACTTACCTCCCTGCACATGCTGTGCTTAGGCAACTGGAAATGGCATCTGGTCAACTTAGTGCTACAGTAGTTATGGGGCTGGAGTTACAGCCTTGAGCTGTAGATCAACTCAGTGCATCTTGACAGACTACTCAATCAAACCCAAAAGAGCACACTCCCAGCAGTGAATTTACCACCATCAGTATAGACATGCCCTCAGCGTTTATACACTCTAAGCATAATAAGGCCGCTTTCTGGGTTTGCCATAGGCACCTTAATATATAAAAATAGGAAAAGCTCCTTTATTTCCTTGAATGGAAAAGTGACTCAGTTATAAAAAGTCAAATTAAGGCAGCCAACAAAAGCAAAGCTCAAAATGTGAAGTTTTGGTAAGTTGAGACTAGAAATGGAAAGTTAGACAGGAAACTCTTATGCAACTTAATTATAGTAGTTACCTTTGCTCCTCTTGTAATAAATATTTTTCATCAAGTAAGCTTATAGAGAAAGTAAAGAGGATTTTTTCTTGGCTGTAATAAATGCAGTTGGTTACTAGCACATTCAATATTAAGTTTTTGACCTGAATATATTACTCACTGCATTATTTTCAGTTCAAGCCCTTTAAGCTCATTTATTTCTTCAGACATAGAGTGACACACTGGTATTTAGGAGAATATGGATGATAATTTGGATCCTTGTTCTTCTTCCTTATATAATAGCTAGCTTTATATCATATTTCTTGGCAAATCTCATCAAATCTATACTTAATTATTATAATCCAAGTAGGGTGACATATACAAGGGCAGGGAGGAAGAAAAAAATAAGGTAAAAAAATAGGAAAGAGGGATTTATAAAACAACAAATGAATTTTCCCACTGAACCATAACTTCTGAGATTCTCTCATTTTAATGGATTAATCAGCCAATAGAACTGAATTATAAACTCAGTCTAACAGAAGCTTGGTGAGGACAATACTTTTTAATTTGTCTGCATTTTTGTCTCAAATTGTTCTTAGTACCAAAATAAACCTACTTTGTTCCATCTATGAAGAATGATGCGCATGCTTGGAGCTATACAAATAAAGAATAAACGGTAATAGATGCTGTTAGATGGGGAATATTATCAGCTTTCTTACTAATAATCTCTGATGCAACTGGCAACCTTTTCATCAAAGAATCTCTCTGTTGCATATGAACATGGATGCACCCACTGGGAGTAAAGGAAGAACGGTGACTGTAAAACTAGGATTTAAAAATATAGAGCAAAAAGGTACCTCTGATTCTTCAGAGGTACCATACCAGTGCTTTAATTTGTTCTCCAATGTGATGGACCCATATGATGACCCTGTTTTCGATCAGAAGGCCCCATGCTCCTACAGTCAGGCCAATTAGATGCTTAAATATATTATGCAAGAACAACTGCCACAGTATGTATTTGCATGGGTACACACACTGAATGCCAAAATATTTTCCATAGTTGAATACTGCAAAAGATAAGCTGTCCACAAGGATGCTGATTTGCACCTATCATATACAAGCACCAAATACACTTCAGCATCATTATGACTCACTTCAAAATGCTTGTTCAAGCACTACATTTCCCCTCAAGCAGAGCATGTCACTTCCCAGTACAACTCAGGTAGATTTTTTTAGTTAAAATCTAAACAAGTTCCTGAAATGACCTACTTCTAGTAATCTAAATAGAGTTACTGAACTGACCTTTAAAAACAAGCCAGAAAATCAGAGGGAAATCTAGCTAGTGTCCTCACCACTTCTGTTCTGTGCCCTCCTTAAGAAGTTTCATAAGACTGTAGTGAACCAGTCTTGGATTCAGCATTGCTATAATAGCAACAGATGAAGGAAGCAACAAAGTTTTTCAATGAGATATGAACAAATGCGATTTGTCTTACCTAAAACTAAGACATTGGAAAATTGAATATCAGAAATGGAATAGGGTTCAAAATGGATTTTGCAATCACTTATGCTTTCTGATTTTTAATACCCTCCCTACCCCAAAGCTAGTCAAGCTTTCTTCATTAAGGTTCAGAAAGTTCTAGTAGAGGATTGACCATTTTTGTTATTGGTCAGCAGAAAAAAAAAATTATAGCTTGTTGTAAAGTGTGTTTTCTGTAACTCAAGCAGCTGATTGAATTGTCCTCAAATTGTGTGGGGCTAAGCATCGAAAATTTCAGTCTCATAGGTGATTTTATCAGAAAGCCCTGATCACATGAAAATGCTGTATAATGAAAACCCCAACATACCCTTAACCATAACGTATACTATCAAGTTACATATATTAAAACATTAATATTATTCAATATGCAGTGAAAGCAAGCATTAGTGGGGTAAAAATCAAAAGCACTATTTATAAAGTTCTCATTTTCTGCCTATTTAATTAGCAACATTTACTTTATGTTCATACAGAATAAAAAAAGTATTTGAAATTTGCACAATTTTCATTGCCTGCATGTTTTTCAAACTTGTGTAGTTTCCCAAGAAATTGTCATGAATAATAAAACTAAATCTACAATGTGGAGCAACTAGGTAATCACCATTCTTAATGGGCCAAATGGGTTGTGTCTATACCATCATGAGAAACAAAATGTTTTAATCCCTTCACCCTCTAAAAATACAAGGATCAGAAAAAGAGAAATGAAAAAAAAATAGCTATTCAGTAATTTGAACATGATGCTTCTGCAAAATACAAAAAAGCACTGTTGAGTGGGATTTTTTTTAACAGCAGAACTAATTAATCTGTCCCAATAATACCACTTAGCATTTCTATAGCACCGTCTAACCAAGAATCTGAGAACACTTCACAAATATTAATAGACTATAATCAATAGGCAAGGAATGATTGTCTTTGCTGAGCTGAATAGAAACAAGATAATGTACTGTAAAGGACATGCATTCATCCATCCATAAGTGGTAAGATGAATCTGTTTCATTCTATAAGTGGTTGTGATCAAGGGTTTTAAAACTATACATTTCCCTTGGTAGAAAAGATGGTGTGTTCTGCATTTTTCTATGAGTTCCAGGAAAACCTCACGCAAATGAGCATGAGCTATAGAAGAAATATTTCTGCCAGCTTTTGCTGCTCTTTTAAATGCTTCTTCAGTAGCTAATTACATGCAGGTTCACCAGGGAACTCTGCCTATACACCACCTGGCCTATCACATCACTGCTGTATATGACAAAGGAACATTGTATGTTATGATACTCAGTGTGGTAGATACCTTGTTTATGATTCCTATCTTTATTTCATAAATAGTCTCCCTTTCTTCCTTCCTCACATGACATTGAGTATGACCTGTTAGCTATGCAGATGTTTCTCCTAAACAAGTGGAAGGTTATTTTATCAAGTGGCTTCTAAAAACAGAGATTCTTTGTGTACTCTCATTCTATCCACTGACACTCAGAAACAGCAAATGAGTTCTTTTTGACTCTGTTGATAGAAAGAAAAATATTCCTCCACAATATTGCTGATGTTATGTATTAGTTGTTGAGCAGTGGTACACATAGTTCTTCTTCTCTCGCCCCACAAAGTCTTTTGGATTGCTCATCACCATGGTTGTCTACACTTGCAAATTAGTTTGAATTAAGGAGGCTTTATTCTAACTAACTTAGTTCCTAACTATATGAGGCTTTCACTAATTCAGATTAAGGAATTTCTTAATTTGAACTAATGAAAGCTTAGTTTGAACTACAGTATTAAGACCTGCCGATTAGTTCAAACTAAGCCCTTAGTTTGATTGTTAGTTCAAACTAAGGAGGATGCAGACAAGGATTAACCTGTAGTTCAAACTTAATAAATTGGAATTAAGGGCAGTTAATTCAAATTAACAATGTGGACTAATTCGAACTAACATTAGTTCGAATTAGTCCACGTTGTTAATACAAACAAATAAGTTTGAGTTTAGTTCAAACTAACCTTGAACTTACTTGTTCAAATTAACAAATTCGAACTAACTTTTCCTAGTGTAGACATAGCCCATAGTGTTATTTCAAACACCATCAAATAATGCAATAAGCTGAATTTGAACTCTAACTCCCTTCCTTGTTCCCTAGTGTGGTGAGCTATTGAAAAATGAAGGGGGTGGTAAGATAGAACCAATTTTCATTGTCTGTAAAATACATAAAAATAATTCCAGATGGTTCTTTGAATTTTCTTCTTCTCTTGCTTTTTATTTTTTTTAAATTTAGTTGACATATGTTGAATGTGTTTTTTGTGACTTATTACTCTAATGGCTGTGTGACCTAATCCTCCCATTCCTTGTCTCACCCCTTGTCTCATGGCAACTAGAAGGATGTTAGAATATCAAATATCAATATTTGGTTAGAATACCAAAGAATGTCATGCAAGGTATCAAAAGAAAGCAAGTGTAACACTGGGTATGAATATCTTTGTAAAATGTTTGTGTAAATATGCAAGAAATATGCCCTTATAGTTTATATTAATCTGTTGATCACGAGCAGTGGCAGAAAAACTGGTTTCTTGCCAGACCAGAGATGTCTATCCATCCCGCTGTTGAAGTGTAAATTAAGCATTGTCCCATACACAATCAAAAAACAAACAAACAAACAAACAAACAAACAAAAAAAACAAGGAGTTGTGTGGCACTTAAAAACTAACAGATTTATTTTTTGCATGAGCTTTCTTGAGAGAAAATCCCACTTCGTCAGATGCTTTGAAGATTGGGGGAACTTACAGAATGGAATGAAAATAAATGCAAGGGGGTGCTAAACATAGGATCAGGTCATAAAGTAACAGCAAATCAGAGCAGTTGTTAGGTTCAAACCCTGGGAAGCCTGAAGTCAAATTACCTTTTGTAATGGGAAATGAACCCATAGTCTCGATTCAATCCTGCTTTCACAGAATTTAATTTGCATATTAATTCAAGTTCAGCTGATGTCCCAGTCACATCTCTGACGATGGTCATTAACAAATCATTTATCAAGTGATTAGAAAGATGGAAGTGCTCAGCAACTGGTTTCTTTGTTTTGTGATTTCTGATATCATCTCTATGTTCATTTATCCTTTTGCGCAGCCATCGTCCTGTTTGTCCAATGTATAAGGCGTTGGAGCATTTCCGGCACATGATGGCATACATCACATTAGCAGATGAGCAGGTAAATGAGCCTTTGATGGAGTAGCAGGCTTGATTAAGACCTATGATGGTATTTATCGTGCAGATATGTGGGCGGACTTGGCAGCGTGGATTGTTGCAGGGATGTGTGCCTGCTTTAATGTTTCTGTTATTAGATCTGTAGTTGCTGGTGAGTATCTGTTTAAGATTAGGCAGCTGTCTGTAGGCAAGGAGAGGTCTGTCTCCCAACACTTGAGAGAGTGAGAGATCATCTTTTAGACTAGGCTGTAGTCCTTAATGATCTGTTGCAGAAGTCTGACTTGAGGGTTGTATGTGGTGACTAGTGGTGTTCTGTTGTTTTCTTTCTTCATTCTAAGCTAAATGCAGGTAAGGATTTTTAGACTTAAGAGAAGAACATCAGAAAATAAAGAGCCGTATATGAGATTGCATTTCAAAGGTTCACTTGACTATAACTGGAGAACAAGGAAAGCACCTGTGACTCTGCCCCTAGGAAATATGTGGGTTCCATGCTGAAGTTCTGAAAATGGGATCACAATCAGCCTTGGTTAGAAATGATGCAGAAGACTTGAAGTGAGATAAAACTGCTCTAGAAAAAAGTTAACCTGTTAAGTTTAGTCTCTAGATACTGTGCATCAATTTTATTTTATGTGTAACCCTTCTGTTTTCATTGTTTTTACTCTAGCTCTTGAATCTTGACCTTTGAAAAATCACAACTTATGACTGTTTTCACTATAAATACATCTCAGGGCTATGATATTGTACGGAGAATTGATCTTGGCCTGGTACAGACACTGTTCCCTTCAGGACAGCATACCTGGCATTACTGAAGTGTTCAGTTGGTATGTGGCTGAACACTACAAGGGGAATGCTTCAACGGGCCTCAGGGACTGGGGTACCCCTATTGTTAACCTGCATCATACAGTCTGGGTTTGCATCATCCAGAGGAGTTTATTTTAGGTGACTAACAGACTGGAGGTGTCAAGGGAGCTGATACCCAGTTAAGCACTAGCATATTTCTTTCTCACTGGAGTTAGGGGAGAAACAATGTGACTCAAAATCCTGTATACCCCAAGAACTGTTGCATGTATTCCTGACACGAAGAAACTTCCACGTAAAAAATGGGAGTCACAGGAATGTTAATTTGTAGTTTTGGAATCTGACAGTCAATTTTGTTGCCTCCCTTGTCCATTTGGTCCTGTGGGATATGTCTTTTAACTTCTGTAGATATTGTTACAAATCAAGTAAAGTATACAATATTTCCTCATTGTGCTGGAGAAAATCCAACCCCCTTTGGATGATCAAACAGACACAGCTACAGCAATACTGGCAATAGGCATAGCTCTCAAGTTATCTGCAAAGCCTACAATAAGTGAAATGTTTGACAAAGAAGAATATGTGCAGGCAAAATTGCTAGATCTGCATTTTAAGGGGAAAATTGAAATCAGACTTCTATAAAGTTCAGATATTAATCACTGCAGGGGTGTTACTATATACAAAGTCTTTGAGAAACTGTTCTCTCTCCCCAGGAGTCTTCTAGCTCAGACTCTAAGTAGGCTCTTGAAATGACCCAGTTTGAAAATGGCCTAAAGGCAAAAGCAGGAAAAAACGTTTTTTTTTTTAAACTGATTTTAAAAAGCCTTTCACATTTACAACCACAGGTACAATATATGCGTGTTTTCTGTATCTATTCAAAATGATCAGTTGACAGCTACAGTAATGTTTTCTAACTAATGTTATCTTCATTTAAATATATCCCTAAACACAACAACAATATACAGATACAGTCAGGGAGTCTTTATTCTATAAAGAAACCATGGAGGGACTGTGGCTCTTTTTAGGAGGAGGGAGTGTGATCTGTTAGTTAAAGGGATGGCCTAGGAGTTGGGATAACTGTGTGATTTCTTCCTCTGCAGTTAACTAATTAACCTCTGAATATTTCCTCATCTATAAAGTATGACTAATGAAGTGTGAGGTTTAATGTTTAACTCTTGGAGATTCTTGAACGACAGGATATTTAAGAGCAAAATAATAATCCATATTTCTCATATATCAGTATCAGAGTGACACATAATTGGGAATTCATGCTAAAGTTGTTTACAATCTTGCCAGGAGCATCCTATGGACTTTTTCTTTTTTTTTTTTTTTAAGTATACAGACATGTCTGTGAAAATCTTTTCTTAGACTACAGTCTTTTCTCTCTTTTATTATGGATTGCTCATACAGGGCATGGAGCACTCTGGCCATGATCCAGCAAGCAACCTAAGTAGGTACCTAATTTTGACTTTAGTGGGAATGTGCATGTGCTTATACATGTACTTGTCAGCCTAAATGCTTTGGGAGTGTTCAGGATCGTACCACACATGGCATTCATCCCACCTCGGAAGGACCTCACTAGAGATATACATTGTTTATTTCTAGCCCATTCTGGTCATTCTTCAGACTGTCATGCCAAATGATGAATATGCCAGGCATGGTTTGACATTGGTTTACCCAGAAGTGGACTCAGCACAACAACCAACTTCAAATGGATGGCCAAATGGCCATCTGCAGTAACCGATGTCAGCCCCCTAGTGACCTGGAAAGGATATGAACAAGGCACTGGTAACTGAAAGATTGTTAGCTCTTCACTAACTTCATGAGCCATCCGAGTTATAGCCAATGATATACGATTTTTTTTTTTAAGTACAAACTCTTATTAAAGAATAGAAGTTTTCTCATGTGGAATTGAAAGGAACAGGAAGGCTGTTGCTAATTATATTTTTTCAACTGGTATAAATATATTTAAATCAAACCAATTGTTTTAATTGAAGCAAACACATTAACTTTGAACAAGGTCTCCCAATGCCAAATTTCAAACCATGGATGTCTTTAGTGTAGTCTCAACTTTAAATAAAGTATTTTGAATTTGAAAACTACTTTAATAAACAAAACACAAAACACTTCCTCATCTGATATGACTAAACACATTGATTACAGGAAAAGAAAATAAATTGTTTATTACAAAATGAAATTTAAAGTCTCTGCGAAGAGAACATTACTAATTTATACTATCATAGTAGAGGTCAGAACATCCTTAAAAGGGTCAAGAAGAAAGGTCCAAGTGACCAAAGTGAAATAGTATTTAATTTTTCTTAATGCACCTCTGCTAACTAAGTGCATGTGTTTAGATCAGTCACGTCATGATTTACAGAATTGTACATTTTTCCACTGAAAGTCATGAAGAAGGAGGCATTCTCACCCTGCTCCATACAGTGAGTTAGACACAGACATAAGGCCCGTTGTAAAGGGTGGAACACAGTGGAGGCACAATTCCTTCCCTGATTCCCACTCACTTATGTGTGAAATAAGTTATTGAATCTCTGAAAAGGGTGATGTTTATTTCCCCCTCATGCTGGCTGAGCTCACTGGCCATGTTGAAGACAAAGATCCACCAATTCTTTGTTCCTTTTCAGCCCATCCACCACTTGCAGGGAGAAAGAGGGAGGACAGTGTGTGACAATCTATGTCCCTGTGTTCGTTCACTCATTTACAAGATTGTGATAAATTTTGTCCAGACAATGACTTCCAAGATATCACCTGAGGTATTAACAAAAACAAATGGTCTATCACCTATTTAAACTGCCATTCTTTTGCAGGAAAAAAAAGGATGCAAGTGAGAAATTTGTGTCGTGGCAAAGAAACAAGTGGTGTTTCCAATCCCCACAGACTTTCTGTCCCCTGAATCCCAGCTGGAGACGATTCTTATAAAAGAAAAGATACAATAACGGGGAACAAGAACCCCAAGATCTCTCCCCACTCATCTCTACGCATGACATCCACACCATTTAAAGGAGAAAGGAAGTATCAGTGGATGGAGGAGAGATCTTCATAAAAAGGAATTCAGTCAATAAGAAAGCTAAATTCATTTCCCTTCTTAAATTAGGTGCTAAGTGCGTTTTACCTTGAAGTTCAGACAGGCTGCTGCATGTGACCACTGGATGGAAGCCTGGTGATGGTACTGGGGAACTGGCTCAAGTGGCAGCCCCGGACAATGCTCAGTGCTCCGTCTCTCCCACACTCCTCTCTTTATAGATTCTATGATTCTATAGTCCTAAGCAGGACGTCAACCCTCTTGCTCAGTCTGTTCAGTTTCCCCTTCTGGGAGCCTAGTACAGTTCTTGCCTGCTTGCTTTTATCAACAGCAGCCACCATCCATTTTCCACTCAGCCACAGCCTCTCTCAGAGAGGCAGATTGGAAATGGATCTGCCCACTTATCTGGGCTCTGGTCCGGAGACTTTACACTCTCCACATGAGCACCACTTTGACCCCCTTGTCTTTGTTCCACTTGCACCTAAGCAGGTCCCCTGAGCCACATCCATCTCCTCAGGTATCTGTTGCCTCTCCCTCCAGGCTACTCTTCCACCAAACCCTGATGGTGCAGTGAGCTATCTAGAGTCCTGTCTCCTACCCCAGTCGAGAACACACGGTTTCTAATCTGCAGTCAGGGGCATCTGCCTATAATAGGGGCTGCAGCCTTTCCCTTATACTAGACCCTGGACTCTGACTGGTGCTGCAGTCACCTTCTCACATTGGCTTTTCCTCATTTCCTGGCCTTTTAACTCCTTCTAACCCAGAGCAGGGCAACTACCCTGCTAAAGTAACCAATTCTGACTTTTATAGGTCATTACTTGCATTCATTTAATATTGATTTCTCTGTGGTCTATAAACTTGTTTTATTATTTTCTTTAGGCCAGTGTATGTTTGGATTCTAGTGCTTGGGGAAACTATTTGAGATAACAGGATTTGTGTAATATCATTTCTTATTAATAAAATGACAGCCTTCACATGAGCTTGTGTTGTCTAAGAGCAAGCTGTGCAATACAAGATACACATTTCCAGGAGAAAACTCTTTGACTGGGAAATTCACTGGTGTCAGTCTGCTGTGTAATTCCAGAGTGGATGGCCACAGCACTCATATGGCATAGCTGGGAGTGATTTACATGCTGGAGGCTATGTGTGGCCAGACCTGGGGTGGTAGCTCTCATAGTGAAGCAGAGCAAGAGTCACCCCAGGCTGGACAATTGAGGGGACACAGCTGTTCAAAAGTCCAGACTGTACACCTGGGTAATGTCATGGAGTGTCAAGCATACAGCACGGTCTTTCCTTCCTACACCAGGACCTGGGATGCTGGGAGTCTTAAGTCCTCTTATAACAAAATACTTAAGTAAGTGTACAATTTTACTTATCATATTTGGGTCCAGACTCAGCACAGGATGATGGAATAAATTACCTCTCAAGGACTCATTGAGCCCTACATTTTTGTGACTTCATGTAAGTTACCCTTTTACTCTGATGGGAATTCAGACTGACTGAAAGTGAAGCACATGATTAAGTGCTTTCCTGTATCAGGTCCCTAATATAACTACACAGTGACAAGGGTGGGAGCTTACCCTCTCTGACACAAATCCATTATGACCAATGATAAAGATAAAGTCATACATGTACCTCAATGGGCTACGGCAGTATTAGTATGTCAAATAGAAGATCAACCTCAGTTTAAGCTTTCTCCCCAAACCAGGCTGTTCCTGGAGGTTTGATTCTTTTTGTTGACCCAAAACTTTTCTCTGAGAAGAGGATCAAACCCACCTTTTATTAGTAAAATGAGCAGGTTACATTAGCCATAACAATGAAGCACTTACACAGTCATGTGGAGGGCACTAATTCCTGCTAACGGGGTGGATCAACAAAGAGCCCTGTACACGGTTATATCATATATACCTGTTACAACCAGTTGCTATAAAACTGCACAGGGATTCAGGGTACATCACAGGGATGCTTCATACATGGTAATGTTTGAAATACAATCTAATAAGAAACATTGAAAGAGCTACTTGATTAGTCAAGCCTATCACTGAAGATCATCAGCCAGTTAAATTTGTTCATTAAAGACAAGTGGTGAGCATGACACTACTATGTAGATAAATCTGCATGCAGGTAGTCCACTAAAAAATGTACTAATAATTTTAAATGCATCTGTCAGCATTATTTTCTTTCTTTTATCTATGGACTTGAAAACTCAATAAGTAGCAAAGAAAAGTGTAGGAACTAAGATTATACATTTCTGTATTTTCAATTTATGTATATTGATCTGGGTTTTTTAAACCAGCAAATTAAATATACAATGATGTTGTCATCAGCAGAAAGTAATAGCTTTTGGTGCTCATGTAAATAAATTGTTGGCTAAATTTTTTAATACTAGGATACTTCTGTAGTGACTGATTTAATCTTTTCAGAGAATCATGAAAGGTAGAGATAGAAAAGACCTATTAGACCAGGTGTGGCCAAACTGCGGCTCGGGAGCCACATGCAGCTCTTGAATGAAAAATTGTGGCTCCCAGAAGAACGTCAGCAAATCAATTTAGGAAAGCAGCCCCAGCCTAGTAGTTCAGGAGGGGGTTGGGATGTTGGGGAGAAGTGCGGCATTGTTGAGGATGGGAGAAGTGTGGCATGGTCAGGATTTTAAAAAACTTGCCACTAGCCTGAAGTCTTCTACATCAAGCTGCAGCTAAGTTTTTACTGTATAGGCCTAATTTTCATGATAACCTTAAATAATTATTACAATCTGACATTAGTAGGATTGATATTTGGCCTCTTTTTATGATAAAATTTAAAGTGTGCAATGAATTTTAAACTTAGTAATTCTGGAGTAGGTAAAAGTATATGGCTATAGGCCTCAGTGTGGCTCTCCAAAGTTTAATAATCAGCTTGTGTGGCTCTTGAGTTCCAGAAGTTTGGCCACCCCTGTATTAGACCATCCAGACTGTTTCCCTAGCAGTGAAAGTTTGTTTTCCACCTTATATACACTTCCTACTTTTTAAGCTCAGCCTAGTTTTTATTATGAGGATCCTACCACTTCCTGTGGGAGACTATGCCCCCAGGCTCATATATCTCACTAACAGGATGAATGTCCTAATATTCGGCCTAAACTGTTCACTTCTTAATTTCATTTTAATAGTAAGAGGATATGCACTTTCCATAACTGAATTTGTTATGCTAGATGTGATTGCACCACAGAGGAAGACTCTTAAATTCATGTACCATGTTGTCAGGAATACTTAATTTACTCGAGAAATTTTTAGAAACTAAAGTGAGAGATGCAGTGGAAAACCTCAAGCCAGTTCTCTTTGTGCATGCAGGGCAAAATGTTATTGGACATTGTTTTTGTTCTATCATATTGTCAATTTATATCTAGCTTCTTATACCCCTAAATGTCTTCTGCAGCATTTTTAGATTTCTCCACTGCATTGAATATCATGTTTTCTTCTTGATTTTCCTTAAGGATGCTGTTAGCTTGCATGTCTCCTAAATGAATCTCCTTTTATTATAGTTCATCAAGTTCCTAATCTCTCAAGAATATGAGTATGACTTCTGCCCTGTCTGGTGTGTGCAATTCTTACTGATTTCTTCCCTACACATTTCATTAGCCTCTTGCTTAACATTTTTTATTCATGAGTTACAAGAATAGGTAAGACTAGAAGTGACAGATGCCCGAAGCAAGCAGAACTTCCTCCATCTCAATATTCTAAATGTGGCAGCACTTGAATTGTACATTTGAGAGATGATCTTCCTGTTCCATGACTTGATGCCTTTGCATGTGTAGCCTAAATATGTTCCTGGTCTCCCTTGCAACCATATCTTATTAGAAAAAAGGGGTAAACTTGCCATCCAATGTCATCCATTGCTGTCCATTACCTAACAACCCTTTCATTATTATTTCCCATTTTTTCCCTCCCATTAATATATGTGTTCTGTGGACTTTTTGTTCTTCTTCTTCTTCTGAGGTTTAGGTGGTTGTATTTTCGATGTTCAACCTATGTTTATTATTTTGTTTCCATGAACCAAATTCTCTGCTAGAGTAACCATACTGGCTTCAATATGATTGCATCAGAAGAGAATGTGATCCATTGTTGCTAACTTGGTAAGTTTGTTTGTTTTATGTAAAATTTACTTTTATAATCCTTATAGGATATGATGTGAAAAACAAGTGGGTATGAACAGAAGAAATTTTCATAATACCATTTTAGTAAAGAAATGCAAGAAAGAAAAGGATTATAATTTCCATGAGATTTTATATTTTAAAAGGAGCTACTGAAAGTGTTGCCCTTATAATAGGAGAAAGGATTTTTGCATGGTCTTTTAGAAGCTCCAGAAAAAAAATTAATAAGTCTGGAAACTTCAAAATTCCAAATTATTACAGCAGTAGCCAAATGAAATCTCAAATTCCCTTACCTTCACAACCTCAAAAAACTCCCGAAGTAGTGCTAAGCTACTTTTGAATGTATTCTGGCAATAAGCTAGTATGATATCCATACTTTGAACAAAATCAATACTCTGCAAATATCAGAACTCCCCCCCCAAAACCCCAGTGATTCAGAATATTAGCATGCCAGGGAGTAGAGCTTTATATCCTCACACACATTCACTGCCTTGTAATACAAGATTTATTTTGCCCTTTTTTAGTCCTTTACAAAATCATGACTTTAAAGTAAGTTATGCTCTTGAAAAATCAGTTAGTTATGGGCTGCTGCTTAACTTGTCAAAACAACTTAAGCCAAATGAAGCCTAACCATGGCAAAATATTGGCCTGCTCCATCACATTACAAGCCTCTATATATCAAAGTGGTGAAACTGAAAGCTGTTAATTGAGCATCAGAGTGTTGAGCTATTATGCAAAGATCTGAAACCCTATCCATAATGAAGTTTTGAGCCAGCTTGGCTAGCTATGACCTATCTCTTCCATTGATGCAGAGGCAGCATCTTAGTAGCAGGCCTTAAATCATTTGAGCAGCCCCAGTCTTAAGACTGACTTGATGACAAACTATGAAAGGAAGTGTTGCCCTCTCAGCCAAACGGAAAACCAAAGTTCAAGACTTTGTGGAGTGGCACCTGCTTGAATGAGGAGTGGTTGACATTGAGTTGATGGTATAGTCCTGGTATAATCTTGTGAGGGGCTTGGGGAATGTTTTTGTTGGGGGGATGGTGTAGAAAAGTGCATACAAAGTTCTATTTCCATGAGTACTGGTAGGAATGGACAGCACACAGGCAGTTACCTTGCTCAAATAGCCCAGTTGAGCCCCTCCAGTCGAGGGGACATGCCTCTCCTTTCTTTCATGATCAACAAAACTTTACTTTCTGTGGTTTCCTCCCACAAACTGTCACTGCTTGGAATCAGCCCATAGCCCATACATTTGGAATCTCTAGGAAAACACATTAACTCCAAGCTCCAAAGGGACAGCTGTGTTAATCTAGTTCAGCAAAACAAGCAAGGAAGCTTGGTGCACTTTTAAAGACTAAAAAATTTATTTTGTGCATGAGCTTTTGTGAGCAAAGTTCCACTTCATCAGATGCCAGAAAGTGGGGAAAAAAAAACAAAAACGTATAATGGTGGGGGGAGATAAGTACTGCGATTACATTCCCTGCATCAGAGGATTTATCTTTCCTTCCTATATGGTAAGCTTTTTCCACTTTCTGGCATCTGCTGAAGTGAAGCTTTACCCATGAAAGATCATGTGAGAAATAATTTTGTTAGTCTTCAAAAGTGCCAGAGGACTCCTTGTTTGTTTTACATTAGCTCCACATTGCCCTCTAAGTCATATGATCTACACTGAATGGCATCAGCCTTTAGCATCCCTTCACAATAGCCCTTTAACAGTTCTCTGTATAAGTTCATGGCCAAAGATCCTCAATTAGTGACTGTAGAATTCAGGGTCCCAGCCTGGAGGGCTTCCCCTTTCGGTCTGGTCAGGGAATTACTCAGATCAAAGGCCCTCGCCTCTTTTCCCACCAAGTTCCTTTCTAGGGATTCTTCAGGCCCCAGCAACAGAGTCTAGGTGCCACGGTCAACCCCCAGACAGGGTGGGCTGCCATAAAGTCTAGGAGCCCCTGCCACCCCCCCAGATGATGTGGGCTGCCATAAAGTTGAGGTGCCCCAGCCACACCCCCAAGGTGGGGTGAGCTGCCACAAACTCTAGGCACCCTAGCAGGGCAAGAACACCACAGATGCCTTGAAGCAGTGCAGGCACAGCGGTTGGTTGGTTGCTCAGGTGGTCGGGGAAGGAAAGAATGTGAGGAGGTGGACGCAGGCCCACCTGCTCCACTGTGTGCCAGCCCAGGGCCCTATCAGTGACCATAGACCAAGTCACTGGGCCTCTAGCCATAACACGTTGGTGCAGGCAGATGCACAGCACTCCACTCTCCCCAGGCTACTTCCTCCTACTTCCTTGGGGTTTGGGTACCTGATTCCAAAGGGGGTAGCAAACTTCAGTAGCCCCTTCATAGATCGCCGGTGGCATCCTGCTGAATCCCTCTATGTTCATGGGCAACAGATCCGGGTACACCTCAGGCTCCACGGAAAGGGTAACTCCTCCAGGTCCTGGGGCCTGTATGTTGCTGGCAGCTCCTCCTTCACCGAGGGAAGCTCCTCTAGATCACAGGGGCTGTAAGTCATGGGATCCTCAACTTCCCCTGGTTCCTGGTCCGCCTCTGGGCGGGGTAGCTAGTTCTGGGTTTGGCGGGCTTTGGAGAGCCCTCCCCAGTCTGCAGCCTTGGGGTTCATGTCCCAGTCACTCAGCCTGGGGAGGCTGGGCAGGCCATAGAGCTGGCTGGCCAGAGAGGCTGGGGCCAGCTGGCAGGGCTGGACCTCACCTCTGCCGGCTTGCTCCCTCTGGTCAGGCACATCCTTCCCCTTTGGGAGCTCAGCCTCAACTGAGCTGCCAGCCTGGGCTTTTCTACTGCCCCTTCCTGCACTGGCCATGTTCCTCTGCTTCTGGTCCTGCAGTTCCCCAGTCTGGCCGGGGAGGGTGCTCAAGGCCTTCCTCAGGCCCAGGCTCGGCGGATGGCCACAGCTCCTTGCTACAGTGGCCATCAACCCCTTTCACAATAGTAAGCAGGCTTTGCTACTGGGTCAGAACTACTTTCTCTCTCACTGATATGTGTGCTACCAGAACTCATGCTAACAGAATTCACACAAAGGCACACTGCTGATCCCTTTCTGGCACTGAGCACTTTTGCAAATAACCCTGTGGGAAACTAATGGGATTGCTTTAGTAAGGTCTCTGCAGTCTAGTCCCAAAACCTTATGTCTGTGGCATGTGCAATCACCATTCTTTGTAGCCTGTTAGTTCATTTTATAATTTGTGTTGTAGTTAACTCACATATTATTTCACACATAATCAATCTGTGAGATAGATAAGCAGGATAGGATTATAGGAGGAGAAGACTGACAAGTAGTTAGGTGTGACAAATGTGTTTTAAGGATATAAGTAATGCAAAGCCTATGAACTGACACCTTCAAGATTTTAGCTTAGCCAGACTAGGCTGCAGTCTTAGGAGATTTGATATGAGTGTGTGTCCTAAGACTGATCCCTTCTCAATAATACCATTAAATTAATGTAGTAAATGTACCAATAAGTCGTGTTACTGAAAACTGCAACAAACCACAAAACAACTGTCTGTAACATCATGGAATGTTCTGTTCTGACCAGAGGCTATCCTGGAAACAGACTCACAAATGTGAATAAGATGTGAATAAGGAAAGTGGGAACCAAGAACAACCAATGGGAACTGACTTACCCCAAAATGTATGGGATATGAAAGTACAGATAAGGAAAAAGGTTTAGGAATCCTCAGGCATATGCATAAAGTGTTAGGCTTGTTCAAAACAAAATATAAAAGAGGTTCCCTAGTTGGGTAAAACTGGGAAGGCAGTACCTCTGTATTGTTGACCCCTTGTTGACAGATCCACCCGCCACTATAATAGCTTTAGGAATACAAGTATGATACAGCATTGGCTATTGCTTGGGGTCTCTCATGTTGGGTAGATATGCATGTAAACATAATGTATAACTTTAATACAAACACTGTTTAATAGTCTCTGTGATTTTGGTCATTTTTACATGTTCTCCTAAGAGTTCCCCTGCCTAAGAGTCCCAAAAGAGTAACTTTGATCTGGGTACTGTAGCAAAAAAAGCTGAACCGATTGTAGGTTAATGCAGAATCATTAATTCAATTCAAATAATAACAAGGCTAAAACTTGCATCTCAAAACACAGAGATTTAGATCTTTAGCTATTTAGACTGCACCTGTGACATTCTCTTTTTACATTTCATGTTCAGTGAAGTACCCACACCTTAAAAATAATGCTTTATAACAATTTGCAGCAGAATTGAATTGCGCTGGTGAATCAAAACAGTTAAACTAAAGACAAAATAATAAACAAAGCTAAGAGATGTCCTCTGAATAAAGTCTGGTTCAACATTTTTAATTTTGTCACTGTTTAGGCACTAAGACACTCCACTAGATCTTCAAAATGAATATAAATTCTTTGAGGTGTATCTGCATATTTCCTTTAAAATATACAAATGGAAATATAAGCACAGCCTATTCTTTCCACTGCCTTACAGCCTCTTTTTTCCCCAGCCAGATTCCACTCAAGAATGCATATAAATATTTAAAAAGCATAGTAACACAATAAAGATAAAAATTGCTGAAAAACAAGAGTGCTGAAAAACGTTTCCAAAATAATCGCCTTCCCAATATGGAGTGGAATTTTAGAAAACCACATTTTTAAGGCATCATGTTCAGCATTTTCAAACAACTGTGCCTTGAATGATAATACGGCACATAAAGAAAAACTGTTAATGCTGCAGTTAGATAAAACACAAAAAATAGAATACCTATAAAATATACAAAACTAGGTACAGCTATAAATGTGCCTCACAGATCATTTTCATAACAAAGAAGAGTTAAAATGAGGCAGGTATTCTGATGGAAGAAAAAGCAACCACAATTTAGAGAGGCCGCAGTCACAAGGAATAAATAAATTGCTGTTGTAAATCAAAGACATCTAAAGGTCCCAGTGGGACTCCTGATGGCATATAGCCGTGTTTCTCAACTGGTGTTCAGTGGCACTCCAATGCTCTGAGGACACAGTAAATGTGTTCTGTGACTGATCCTGACCCCTCTCTGTTGAGGAGGAGGCTGAGAAGCAGGGGTATCACTGCCATTGGGCCAACAGAGCACAGGCGCTGGATGTTTGCCCTGAGGTCCTGCATCTGATTTCCCCTGGTTGCAGGGTGGGATGGGCAGAGCTAAGCTGTGAACTGCGCCAAGGGCTGCACCCATCTCAGTTAGGTAGCAGAGAGAAGAGGGAACTTTAAATCTGTCTCCCCCCCTACTGCAGAGGCTCTGTCCTGCTTTTTTTAGGACCAGTGTCTGTACAGTACGGGTAAGTACTACATGTGTTTGTGTGTGTGGGGTATCTTAAGGCACCTTGGGGGATGAGAGGCATTGGGAGCAGGAGATCCATCCCCAGGTTGGTTGGGTGGGTCTGGGGATCGTGCTGGGTATCACTCCCTGCCCCATGGGTCAGTGACTCGGTGGCCAGCCAGAGCAGTGGCATGTTGCGGAGCATCTTTCCCCTCCAGGGTGGGATGTGGGGACTGGCCCTCTCCCCCCTCACCCGTTCAGGGAGATCAGTTTGGGGGTGGGTGGCCTGGGGATCAACCCCAGCTGGCAGTGCCAGTGACAACCTTATTTTGACTTCTGCAGACCAGCACCATATGGGGCACCTAAAATTTATTCTGTGCTTTTGACATTTGGTTTTCTTGTTTGTTTGCTTGTAATTAAGCAGGGGGTAGGAGATTGACCATTTACCTCTCTTTCTCCCAGGACTGGAAAAGGTGATTTTAGTCCCCTGGTCCAGGACCTGTCTCCCCACCTCTGCCCATCTCCACCCAAACACAGTAATTAACCCTGGTGTGATGCTGTCTGGCTTTAGAGAAACATTTATTGTGATTTTTCCTATTAATAATTTATATATGATTCTATGGCTTATATGGAGGTGTGTCTGTTTTAGAAACCAGGAACAGCTTTGTTCTATCCTATTTGTGTTTCTTGGATTCGAAGGCACTCATGTACTAGAGGTCTACAAACTTTTGTTTCTCATAATGGCCCATTAAAGCTCCCAGCTACAGTGGGCCTAGGCAGAAAACTGCTCCCTGAATCATCCAGACTAACCATGTGACTTATCTCCATTTTCATTTGCAGAAACTATACACAACATGGAAAACAAACAAGGAGTCCTGTGGCACTTAGAGACTTACAAATATATTTATTATATATATGCAAGAAATATATTTGTTAGTCTTTAAGTGCCACAGGACTCCTTGCTTGTTTTACTGAACTAGACTAACACAGCTGCCTCTTTGGATCTTGGCAACATAGCTTGGAAAAGGCCACAGGTAGGTGATAAAAGGCTGGGGCTGCATCTCCATTTTATCTTCAGTATAAAGAGGCTGTAACACCAATAATTTTAATGACACTTCTTGATGACACTCCATTTTTCCCCCTTGCCCAGGTCTGACTTTTTGAGATTCTTTCTTCCCCTCTCCTCCTTGCTAGGTGACACTTTTTAAAAAAAAAAAATATTTACATTATCTTTGTCGTGTATCCAGTCTCATCAGCTTCCATGATGTGAGAGACAGAGCGTCTATCCTGTTTGTTTGTAATTAAGCAGGGAGGTGGGGGATGACTGCAGGAAATGGTTTTGTGTTTTTAAACTATGCTCTTGATGTTTGAATTCCCCCTGCCCATCCCACGGTGTGAATATGTGACCATTTACTGTTGTTTTCTCTCTCCGCTATTACTGGTAAAGGTGATTAAGATGTCTACACACCTGACTGAGAAGCACAATGGGACAAGACAGGAGACAGCACCTTGCAATGCTTTCAGTTGAAAAAATTCCCGTGCAATCTGTGCCAGTGAATGCACTGGCTTTGCCTCTCGCCTCCCTAGATATAGGACCCGGCCCTTGTTCTGCCAGCCTGCCCTGGCAGAAGAGTTACATTGCTTTTCAGAAAGCACCAGTGTGTACATCCTCTTATGCACATTAGGGCTTGGAAGGGGGGTGGGGCTGCTGGGCTGTATGTGTGTGCGCGCGTGTGTGTGCCTGTGTGGGTATGTGTGTGGCTGTGTGCACGCCTGGGTGTGGCTTTGTATGTGCGCATGTGCCTGGGGGTGGCTCTGTGTGTGGGTGTATGTGTCTGGGGGTGGCTGTGACTGGGCATGGGTATTGGGGAAGGGGGTGGGTTCTGGGGATGGGTAGTGGGGAGCCCACCCATGCTGGGGGGGGCAGCCGTGCTGGAGGGTTCTGGGGCCCACCAAATTATACTTTACCCTGGCTATAATATCATGTTTCCTGTAGCATCATACATGTGCTTATGTGTATTTCACATGGCCCAGAAGAGGGCCAGAGAATCACAGCTATTTTCCAGCTCGTAGCCAGAAAGGATACATCACAAAGGCTATGCAGACTGTCTGCTTCTGCCAGAGAGGGAAAGATCACCTGATGTCAGGAGGCAATGATGTTTTGGAGAAACAAGGACACATACTTAACTGTCTGTTAGAGGCTTTTTTGCCAGAGAAACTCCATGTCTACCTACAAGCCAGGCGCCCTGTCTAGAACTGGGCAGAGATTAACTCCAAAACCATTGTTAGACAACCATTATGAATAAGATTGTATAGTAAACTTTAGGTTAGGATATGTGTTATATTTTCATTTGATAGTGGTTAATTCCTGATTGCTTTATTAAATATTTTTAACTGATTTGCTGTATATTCATCTAAAATCATGTTTTAAACACTAAACTAATTCCAAAAGGGTAGCCCATGTCTGTCTAGTTCAGCAAAACAAATGAAACACAGAGTGGCACTTTTAAAGCATAAAAAAATGTATTTATTGCATGAGCTTTCATGGGCAAAAATCCCACTTTTTCAGATGCTTGAAAATGGAGAACTACATGTGAATGGGAGGAAAATAGAGGGAAGTGTAAGTCACAGGATTAGGTCAGACTTTACAGCAAATCAGTGATAGTGTTTGTTTTACCTAAAGCTGTGTGGACTTTAGTGAGTGTGCAATAGCAAAAGATTATTGCCATTGCAGTTTCTTCATAAACCCGGTGTAAATGTGCTTGCAGTAATGAAGGAAGGACCCTGATTTTTGCAGGACAGAAGTTGTCAGTGTGGTATCCGGGGCTGGGAGTGCTTGCTGGAGGAATGGCCCCTGAAAGCCTGGTGAGCTCACGCTCACTGCAACCAATTATACTCAGGAAGGTGGTGTGGACAGACCCAGAGCTGGGGGTTCCATCTAGTCAAGAGGGGAAAATTGGGGTACAAGAGTGTGAGACTGAGGGGGGCAAAGCATCACATCAGACCAGATAGTGGGGGTGGAAGAACGTCACACAGTGTGTTGTTTCAGGTATGTAAACACTTCCAGCAGAGGGTGATGCCTTTAGACATGTTGAAGGGCTGCCTAGCCCACACAGACCCTGCGACTTATGTTTGGGGGGCAGGCGGGGGCAGACTAAGAGTGGGGCCTAGCAGGGGGCTGACTGGGGGGGACTAGGGTGGAGGGTCTCAGATCTTTTTGCTATCCAGTAACTCCCCTACTGAGAAGGGAAAGGGGAAGGAGCAATGTTGTGCTGTTGAAATCACTTAGACATTACCACCATGGTAAGATTTTCTTTGATGAACCTTAATCCAAGAATAGATTAACTTTGTTTGAACATGCAGGCCCAAAATTCCCATTAAAACTTGAATAATATCACTTCCAATTTTAGGCCGTATGCATAATCATGATGTATCTCTATTTTAGAAATAAATGCATATTATATTCATGAAATTGCATATAATTCAGTTTCCTGACTCATTTTCCCAGGGGTGTGTATTACTCAGGTATTACAAACATTACAGCCAGTGTATACCAGCTTTTTTGAGAACATTTTCACAGGTGTTCTGCATAAAGTAACTAATACCTTTAGCTGTTCCCCAGTTCACTAAAGCTTAAGAAACACTGGAACATAGTACTATTCCAAGTTAGTAGAGTGAAGTCCAAAATCATTTTGGGTATGATCCTACAGTACATATGCAAGGAAGATTCCCATTGTATTTTGGCAGAATAAAAATTGCTGGATTGGATCACTATCTGTAAAAGTGTGTCCAAAATGGATTATCTTAAAGCTAGATCATGCTATGCGCATGTATGATATGGTGGTGATGTATACATACAGGCTATGTCCACATGTACATCGTTATTTTGAAATAAGTTATTTCAAAATGAGTTATTTCAAAATAAAGTCCTTATTTCAAAAAAAGTTAATCTGAATTAAGGGAAAAGCTCAAAGCAAAATAGCATGTCCAAACACAGAACTTGCTAGTTCGCTTTAGGAGAGGGGCACCATGGGAGGTGTGGCAACATGGCCCCCTCCCTGGGCCATGCCCCTATCCAATAAAGGCTAAAAGAAAGGCACCCTGGGAAGGAGAAGGGCAAAAGTGTTATTTCAAAACAATGGTTATTTCAAAATAACACGTCATAATGCCGTTGTTTCGAAACAACCATTTTGAAACAACAGCTATTTCAATTTCATGCGAGGTTTTACTATTTCAAAATAATGGAACGTCGTCTGGACATAAGAAATTTTATTTCAAAACAACGGCTGTTGTTTCAAAACAAAACTCTCGTCTGAACACAGCCACAGTGTATTGCGCCGGAGGCTAGAGGAAGGCACTGAGGTCAGAGTTGGGTGGACAAGTTGGGGGTTTTGATATCCTTTATATAATACAACGCACTTCCCTGCACAGCCACATGAACATGCAATGCACTGTGTGTTGCAGTTGCCTGGCATGGGAGAGGGATACTTACTTCCTCCTCTTCCAGTAGCCACCAGAGGAAAGTATCCAGAGTGCAGAAAATCAGGTCAACAAATGTGGCAGGACTATGCTGCACATATCCATGATGGGAGAGGGGTACCTTACTTTCTCCTGAGGCTGTGTGACAAGTAGGCATAATCTGGCTCCTAATAAGAGTCAGTGAATACCTCACAAATTTAGACTTCCAACAATGGCTACAGTAAATTCAAACAGTTATAAATGTGGATGATGAAGTTAAAAAATTGTGTTCACCCATCCTATGTCTAATGTTGTAGTAAAGTGCCTGAATCATGCTCCAGAATGACAGTGCTGCAGTCTTGCTTGCAAAGAGCAAATATAATGAATCTTTCAGCTTCAATTGTAGAGGATTGCATTCAGTGACAGAATGCTTCCATTACCAACACCAAAGTGTGTCATCCATTGACTTCAGTGAAGCCATGATTACACCCCAGGATTTTTGACTGGTGTATTAATATGTATTAATGCAAAGCATACATTTGCTCTTCACTGAAAAGATGTAGTCATGTCTTGCTATTCTACTAGTCCTATAGAACTAAATACTTAAATAACTAAATTAGTCATAGGACAGAGAATAGGGCACTGAAGACACTATAAATCTTTCTGCAATGTACCCTCATTCTCTCTTAGACTAATTACTTTTCTACTTATGATGGACTGAAGTTAAATAAAAACCATTTGAGCAAAGTCTGAAGTAAATCCAGATCTATCGCGCACACACACACACATCTCTTTTGGAAGATGTGTTGCTTTTGGTTGGCTGTTTGTTTCCGTGCCTGCTATTGTAAAGCAAGTTTTCAGTAGACATTCAGAGCCAGATTAACAGGCCTTCCCCCCCCGCCCAGTCTGAGGCACCGCAACCCAACCACAAGGTCATTTCCTCGAGTCCTAGCCCCCACCACGCTGGCCTGCGGGCAGGCCATCATTGAAGGTGGCCCTAGAGCCAGAACCACTTTTTGCAGCCCTCCCACCTTGGCTGGTCTGCCTCCAGGGTGGGGGTTAGCTGGTGTGTGGCACAGCACACCCTCCAGTGCCACCCCAAGGGCCACAGGCCCTGAAAGATTACACTATGTGCCAGCTGGCCCCACTTCTGGCAGTGGAGCAAACAAACTCCAGCCTGGCCCAGGGACCTGGCAGGAATAAGGAACCCAGCCTCTGGCTACAGGGTCCTTCCCCCTTCCAGCGCCAGCAAGGCATGGTCTCTCTCAGTGCTCCCCCAAGGCCCACCAGTGCAGAGAGGGGTGGGGTAGATCAAGCATGACTTTGTGGCTGGATCCTGGAGGCCTTGGATTGGGGTCTGAAGCTTCAGTTCCTATAGCCCCGGCATTAATCCTGCCCCACAGACAGAAAGACAGACTGCAGTTAAGATGATTTGGGGTGGAGGGGAGAACACCTTGTTTAACTATATGCAATCTGCTTCATATGGAGCCCCAAGTCCACGACAGGTCAACAGCCAGCCTATACATGTATAGGCAGTGCTTATCTTGAACAGAGCAATTTTAGTGCTGTGACTGTAGTAGAGTCAACTCTAATACCTGCTGAAACTCAATCAAGTTGTGACTGCTTTGCACAAACCACTTTTCATTAATATTTGGTAAAGACAGTACGCTAGAAATGTTCCAATACTCAAGTAAAAAACTTTTGGAGAGGCTAACAAGACATTCTCAGGTTTGTTTAACAGCCAGTTTTAAAACTGAGAACAAACATCCACTTTTAGTCATTTATTCTTGGCTCTAACTCAGACGATTTAGAGAAAGAACTTTATGTGATGGTCTGCTGCTCCTCTATGTGTATCACACCTGCACACATGGTATTCACATGCCCCAAAGTGTATAATACGACACACGCAGAAATGAACAGAACATTCTGGAAAAACCAAAGCTGTCCCATTGTTATCGCTAATGTTCTATCTTACATCTGTTAAAGATGTTATCTGAAGTGAAAACAAATAAAATGAATCAGCCTCAAGTAAGTATGTTTAGAATGTTTATTTAGGTTCCCTAAAATTGGAGGATAGACAGACAATCACCAAAGCTTGTTTTATTGGTCCATTGATACACAACTCTGCTGTTTGAAGCCATAAAAACTACTCACAATGCCTCCAAGATGTTCATTTGGAAAATGTACTATTAAGTCTTACTATAAAATGGAATTAGGAAATAGGTAATCTAATTTGCTGCTAGTGCATCACAGCTGTGTGATTGCAGTACTGCCATCACACAGGTATGACCCCATCATAACCCTAGCTGTCGGATTACTGACTTTAAAATTTTAACAGATTCTTTGACAGCGTATTTTCTATTTGCCGTAAAATAATACAGATTCATTGTATAATGACAAAAATGAATTCCAGTGTGTGCGATATTTGTCTAGAATTTGCACTTGCTGCAAGAATGCAAACATTTGATCTTCAGCCTTTGGCTTCACAGGATATATGAACTGTGTGAAGAGAGGACAACAGTGCAGGCCCTGGAGTGTCTTATTTCTGTAATACATGATTAGGTAGAAATAATGTAATGTTGGATAGTCTATTTTGTTATCTTTCTTTTGACAGAATGGGTAAAGTGATAGCTTAGCTGTAGAACTTTAAAAATAATATGATCTCTCCTGAGTCACTGTGCTTCCTTCCAGTAACTCATGACAAAATCACAATAAAATTTCTAGGTCTTCAGCATAGGAGATATATATTAACAATACAATGGTATATAACAGTGTGGTGTGATTTGGTGGGATCAACATGCTTGCAAGAATCAATGAAAACAGAGCAAGATGCAGTGATGACTCTATCAAAAGCATCAACTTGAAAAGCACAGAAGTTACTGTCAAAGCTCAAAAGTAGCCTGGAGGCTATTTCATAACTCTGGAAAAAGAAGTTATGTGGCAGTGTTAAGGTGGTATGAAGGTCTTGATTAAAACAGTTCTTTTTGGAGTGCATCTGCTGACAACCTACAGGCACCATATGTCAAAATAAAAGTTGGTTTATGAAGAGCAAACACCTTGTTATATAATCAAATCCAACTCACAACAGAAATAGTATTACACTCAAGGACAAGAAAAATCCCTTATTTCTAATCCATATAGATAAAGAATTCTGCTTTTACTAAGGATTGTTAAATGATAGTTTGAATAAAAGGGAACTAGTACACACTAATACTCAACAAGAAACAAGACAACCTTTGAAGTTAAAAAATGTGGGTTTGGTTGTTGTTTACATTTAATTTTGCACTCCTCCTGGTTGAAGAATTGAAACATTAATACTAGCTTTTGTATTTCATAAACTTTCTCCCCATATCTTAAAGTTATCTTCCACTTCTGGTGATATCTACAGTATAAATGCGTATCTGGCTTACACACTTGCAACTACACACTTCTGCTTGAAAGATATTGCCTATGGTGCTTATATCTGAAAGTTCACCTTGAGTTTAGTCAAATTTAAATCTGGTAGAAGAAAACTACATACATGTTTTAAAAGTATTTTAGTCTAGAGAGGCAAACATGAAACACTGAGATACTAGTGTGGGGGAACAGAGAGAGCAATCTTTCAGCTCACTGCCAGAGCCCACAGGCTTCCTTCTCCTCTACTCCCCCTTGCCAGGATCTAAGTTCCTTCTAAGGTGTGCGCATGTGCGCACGCACACAGGTTGTGAAAACCATGCTCACAGCAAAATAAGGCACACACAACAAAATTCAGCAGTGCTAATATTTTTATGCTACTTTAAGAAGGCAATTTCAAGTAGCATGTTTCAAATAAAGTTTTGTAATGTGTAAAATCATTTGCATCGCCATATCAAAATCAAACAGAGATATTATTTGCATCATACACACTTGCTTCATTGTACTTACAAGTTTGACCACACTCGCTTGAGTGTGCACAAATTTGGACACTGGTTCCAAAAAATTGCACAAATTAATTTTTTTGAACACACAACCTAAAAAAAATTAGAGGAAACATTGGGATCCCAGGCACCAAGGGCATCACTGCCACTGGGCCCACAGGGCTCATGTCCTGCATTGCCCTGAGCTGGCCCTGCCCCAGATCTGCCTCCAGTCATCTGCAGCAGAAGCTAGATCTGCGCTGGGGCCACCTGCCATTGGCTAGTATGGCCAGCTTGACCCATAGGCAAATAAGTTAATGGCTGGGGATGCCACTGCCTTAGGGGCGCAGTGGCACCGTGCAGGGGGGAAAGGTGGGCCGGCTTAGAAGCCGGACCCATGCTCCCATTCCTTCCTGAGCCAGCCACTCTGCCCCTGGGGGTGGAGCAGGCCCACCCATGAGATGGGCTCACTTCCTCAGCCTGCCTCTGGGCTAGCCCTCCCCACTCCTAGGGAGGAACAGCCAGCCCTGGGGAGGGGCAGAAGAGGGGATCCCCACCACTAGGCTGGCCCACTCCACCCCTGGGCTGGCTATTCCTCCCTGGGGCTGGGGAGAGCCGGCTGGAGTGGAAACCGGGTTCCATATAACACCACCACGGAGGGGGGCACAAAACCAATAGCCAGCTTGGGGTGCCACAGCCCCTTGAGCCATCCCCACTGTCTGGCAGTGGCTGGGGACAGATTGGGTCTTCCATGGCTGCCTGCCGCTTGCTGGAAGCAGCTGGAGCTTGATTGGGCCTGGGGCCTGGGATGATAGGGGGTGGGGCCTGGCCTTTTTTGGGGGGGGTAGCAATGCCCCTGCTGGGCACCATGACTGCAGCTAGGAGGTCCCTTGCAGAAGCATGGCCACAGCTACCTGAAGCTTTCCAGACTCCCTGGCAGCAGGATGGTTGCAGCCAAGGGGTCCCCAGTGGCAGTGAGGACGGGGGTAGCTGCCCTGGGCTCTTCCAGTTCCTGCAGTGCCATGGGGGAGGCAAGCATCCCAGGGCTCATTGGGTCCTTGGATGGCTGCCTCTGGGGACCCAGGCAAGCCCAAGGTAGCTGCAGCCTAGGGTAGGGTGAGTTGATGGTGGCAGTGGCACTTGTGCTAGGAGCAGGGGCATTGCTGGTGCCGGGCGTATGGTGCTTGAGCCCCGAGTCCTATTGCCCAAGCCCCGGCTCTGCTGCTGGGCTGCTTGAGGTGGCAGCTGCAGTGGCAGTGCATGTGCCCCGAGTCTCAGTGTGCTTAGCTCCAGGTCTTTTCTGGGGCCAGTGGCACTCCTGCCTAGGAGCGCTCCAGAGGCTACTGCACCCCAGAGACCAGTAAGCCCAGGAGCAGGGCAAGGCAAGGTGGCAGCAGTGGTAGCATTTGGGCTAGGATTGCTCCAGAGGTTGTGGTGCTTTGGAGACTGGCCAGCAGCAGCCTCTGGACCACTGCCTATTCCCACCAGATTGTAGTGTGTCATGAGGGAGAACATGATCTGTCAACCGTGTCACAATGAAAAAAAGGTTGAGAATCACTGTGCGAGAAGACAAGAGAGCCGTGGAAGAAGGAAGAGACCAGAGAAAGAGAGCTCTGAGGAGATGATCTAGAAGGCAAGGAACTGAAGAAGCAAGCTGAGGACAGAGCTGGGAATAACTGGAAGGTTGGGAAACTGACCTGGGCATCTGGGCTAGAAGCAAATGTGCTAACTGAGAGCTGGCTCTGTGTCTAAGCCTACAGTAATTCTCATGGCAGCTCTGATGCAACAGAAGGACCGCTACAGATGAACAGAGGTTTTGTAAATTCTGATTTGGTATGTATGAGTATGGCTGTCAAAGCTGTGGTAAGAGTGAAACCCTTCTCCCTTTAGAAGCCATTCAGCAACAGCCTTGCAAGCACATGCTGCCAGTTATAGATTGTTAAGGATTTTTATGATCATTTGTAAAGCTATACTATAGACCATTAAGTATGTTATTGATGGATATAATTGCTTGATTTATTAAGTATATTATTCTCTCTTTCTCTTCCTTTCATGTAACCACTGACTTCTAAACCAACTTTGAATAAAGTGTCACAGCTTCAGTGTTCCACTTTGATCAAAAGGCTGCATTTGTGTTCCTTCAAGGACAGTCAAGTTATCAACCTTCACCTTGAAATTCCAACACTACAGACCACCACACCACTAGTTTTAGGGAAAACACATTCTCTACAAATTTCCCTGGTAACAAATTGGCCTCTGTAAAATCTTCTGGGTAACACAATAAGATAGCAATTTGCCCCATTGTGACATATTTGCCACAGAAGTCACTACTAAGTAGTAGATTATAAACTGGTGCAGTGCAGTTTTCAATAGGGGTAGGTGACCAGATAACTTGTGTGAAAAACTGAGACAGGAGTGGACAGTAAGAGGATATTATACATCCTATATATATACCCCCCTTATAAATATATGTAAGAAAAAGTCCTGAATATTGGTTCTGTCCCTAAATAATTGAGACTAGTCACTATATTATGATTAGTCACATTTACTACAATGATAGCAAGAATAATAGATCACTGCATTAAGTTAAATACATTTTCCCCATGTATGCATTGCTGCCAGAACAGCTGGCACAATACAAGCATATTTTCTTTCTGCTGTTTAAAATGCATTAATAAGGTGATTTTATAGAAAAAGAAAAATAATTCTTAGGAAGGAAAATACTAGTATTTGGATTTGAATTTTTATTCTGTGTGACAGGGTGAGCTTACTGCACACTAGAGGAGCCCAGCATAGCCTGTGGGTAGCAGAAGTCCCACCTCTTAAGCCCTGCTGGGCATGCTTGAGCTGCTGTCTCAGCATAAAAGGGAGCAGCTCAGCTCATTCAGGACTGGCCAGTGTGGGGAAGGATGCATGTTGGAGGCTGCTGGGAGCCCCTCCTTGGAGTAACTGCAGACAATTGGTGGAGGAACCAAGCATGCAGCTGCCGGTGAACTCCAAGACCCCTGGAGGAATGGATGGTCATCATTACAAGAGAGGCAAGTAGAGAGACAGAGGCTGCAAGAGAAGACTTGAATAACAACCTGGGTAGGAAGTAGCCCCTCAGGGGGGTCCGAAAGGTAGCCAGAGGTGAGATGAAACCCAAGCCAGTGTATTTTGGCTTGGATCCCTGCTGACTTGGCTCTATAAGCCTCTGGCACTGCCAGGGCCCTGGGCTGGGGCTCAGTGGACTGGGAGAGCCTGAGCCTCTCTATTCACACAACGTGTCCTTGGAGGATGCCCCCCACAACCTGTCATACACTATAGCTGCTAGGCTGTGTTGCCCTGACCTCAGGGCCTGTCAATATATTAACCTGGGGGGAACACTGGAATGAATTAAAGTTGAAGAGATGCCTGTGTGACCCATGCCCTCTGACTTTCCTCATTGAGGTCAGGGGGGAGTAAAACGAATGGGGTGGTTTTACCCCATGAGATTGTGTAATAAATCAATAGTCTGCTAAATATTAATACACAGTGGTTTAATTTAGCAAAGAGAGAGTTCTACAACTGATTTGTGGCTCATGATTCAGTTTCCCTGGTTTTGGAAACTGAGTGATTTAGGGGACAAATTTCCAATTCATCCTCTTTCTGCTGAACACTATGATTGGGCAAACCCAACCAAGTAGATGCAACATAATTTTTTTTCCTGTACCAGTTTGATACATTTCAAGAGAATAGTGTCAACAAGACAGAAATAAAAACAGACTGATTGCCATGAGGGTTGTTAAAACATTATGAAAAACATCTCTCTCATCTAATAACTGAGGGATTAGTATTTACCGTGTATTAGGATGGCATTTAAGTAAGTTGCTGTGATTCTGTTGGCTAGAAATGTCTGGAACAACTTAAGTTGGCACATTTTAGCTACTAATAGTCTGTTTTACATCTGTTTCATCATACTGGTGACAGAGTTATGCAGTGGCCCAGCTTGAGAGAGCTGTAGGAAATGAGTGCTGCCTGCCAAGCAGTTTGGACCACTACATGGCTCTCTTTGGATTTTTTTCCTGTATTTTAAATAAAAAATAAACATTTACTGTCCACACCAGTGCTTCATGATTCTGAAATACACAATTAAATCAATAATACTTTGAGAGGAAATTCATCTTTTCTTTGCTTAGTAATTCTTGACTCTATCTCATGATCATTTGTGATCAGAATTGTCAATATGCCACTATCCGTGACCTGTCTGTGGGTGAGACAGATGGATCTGTTTTTTGCATTCTTACAACTTTCACCTACTTTTCACTCAGTGAAAGCATTTTTCAGGAGGATTAAATGTATTAGGATTTTTTGCTTGCCAGATAGAATGGTACTGTAACTGCTGTAATGGATCTATTTTTTTATTTGTGTAATTACTGTTAATCAAATAACAAGAAAATGTAACAATTTTTCAGATGAATAATTCCATTTTCTGTGTATTGACATGGATCTTGGTACATAGTTCCAAAGCTAAACAAATAATAAGATCCAAGTCTGTTCCACCCTGTTCCTACCCTTGGAAGGTAACAAGTAAGGACACTTTAGGGGGCTGTAATTAAAGTCTGTGTTTAAAGTGTGTGTGTGTGGGGGGGGTTACAGTTCCTGCAGAATTAAAAATATTTTTCTGTTAAATGGAGGGGGAAATATCCCTTCATTTCTTGATGTCTAGTCAATACATTGTGTGCACTGGAAAACTAGTCTATGGGCCTGGAAGTCAATATTCCTTAGAAATAAGTATCCCTTTGAAATTGCTTTGTGATGAAGAAGCTTAAGTAAATGATTTCTAGATCAACAATTTCATTCCAATCATCTTACGTTTATCTCTTAAAAGGAGTGGGAAATTGTTCACACTTAACTTGTATAGAGAATGACTCAGAGGTATTTAAACTCCATTTAGGCATGTAGAGTATGTTATTTCTTTGACTGAGCTGTCACAGTCATCAATATTACAAAACAAATATATTTAACAAATTAGGAAGACATGAGGACCATTCCTTTAACACCATGTAATGGGGCAGAGCTCCCAATTCTCTACTTCACAGTAGTGAATCCTTGTCTAACTGTTCTTCTTTTAAAGGATCAGAGAGCCTGAAATCCTTTAAAACTCAGCCCTCGTCTACACTTGCCTGGATTTTCAGTGGCAGTTGCCAACAGATATGCAAGGCATATAAAATACTTTGCGTACCTACTGGCAACTGTCTAAGCCAGTGTCTTCCAACCAGTGTGCCACAGCACATGGGTGTGCCATCAGGCCTCAGCAGGTGTGCCACGGAATTTTTTGAAAAATTACTTGAAGAGTTTTGTATTGGCTTGTGAATATTCATGAGCTCTTTTGGAGAATATATGGTGGTGTGCCTCAAAATAATTAAAGGTATCAAGGTGTGCCACAGCAAAGAAAATGTTGGGAACCACTGGTCTAAGCCACCACAACACACTCGGGGAAACCGATCGCAAATAGCTCGTGGTTGGCTTTCAGCTACTTCTTTTGGGGTGCAGGACTTCCGGAGTTGACTTCCAGAACACAGCAGTAAGTTCATACTTGCTGCTGAGTCATGCCCAGAACATTGGGCTGATGGTGGCTATTTTGCTGCCATCAGTGTAGACATACCCTAAGCTTTGAAAAAAAGTATTTTGTGATGTTATGTAGCAATCTCATGGTGGTAGGATCATCTACTGTTTTGACACTGGATTTGTTCTGAAAACTTTCTAATGAGTACCCTACTCTTCCGTACATCCTATTTCCATCAGCCTAGCGCTGGTTAGAACAAACACCTTAGCAGGACACCCACTCAAAAGTATAGGAGGCACTTCCAATATTTGAGACATATTTAAAACCAAGAGAGGGCAAACTGTTTGGTTTAGTACCAAAACATTTGCTTGAATACCAAAAGAGGACAAAAAGGTTTGTTTGTTTGGGGTTTTTTAGATGTATAAAACCTCCAGAAAAAGTTCTACTACTATCTGTGTCTTGGTTCATCTATTTGTCCATCAAAAACTCAGAAAACAGTGTTAACATTTTTATGGCCAGTTTTTTTCAAAAACTACTGCTATGCCAGCTTTATCAAAGGAGGCATTTTCATCAAACATGAACAGCAGAAATTGTTTTTATTTTCATTTCAGATGCAATATGTATCATGGTATAGCAGCAGCTGTGGAGAGAATAGTGGATATCTCCCAATCTGTTCCTTATTAAACTTCCTGTTACAGTAAAATGTTGCATTAAATTAGAAATAAAAATGCTTTCCCCTATTTAGTCACTGCAAACTATACTTATATGATATCAATTACTGTTTAGGGTAACTTCTCAGAGGGAATATTTTGAGGAGCTTGTCAGGTAGCCGAACTACTGGTTAAGGTCATAGAGCTCCACATTGTTAAGGTGCAGGTGGCCTTGAGGTTATAGACTCACTGCAGGTGGAACTATTACAAAGAGTGCTAGAGTGGCAAGTATTGCCCTCTACCTCTAGCACAATTGGCCAGCCAAGAGACTACATCCTTTCTCTTTCGTGAGGACCTGGACATCAGTTTTCATCCATGCCTTCATGAATGCTAGGTTAGACTACTGCAACTCTACACAGGGATGAATCTGAATGCTATGCAGAAACTGCAACTTATACATAGTGGTCATTTTCTTAAGCAGCAAAGACTGCTCACTCCACTGGCTCCTGTCTCACTCATTGACTGAATTAAAACTTCTGGTTCTAAACTAGAAGACATTGTCTCTGACATGGTCAGGTCCTAACATTCAGATTCAATATCATGATCTGCAGTCCCCAAGACAGTTGATCTTCTCAAAGATTGTGAACCTGGTGCTCCTTTAGCTGTATACTCTCAGGCCCTGGCAGCAAGTTCCACCTCTTAGAATCATATAATATTAGGCCTGGAAGGGACTAATGAGGGCATCTACTCTAACCCCCTACTAAAAGGAGAACTACTCTTACTAAATCATCTCAGGCAGGCTTTTGTCTTCACTAAAGTTTTCCTACAATATCTACCACCATGGCTAAAATGTGCAAAGGATGACAAGAGATATTAAAATAAGAGAAAGGAGAAAGAGGGAGAGCAAATAAAAGGCAGCTGGAATGAGTAAATTGTTAGTCTCTAAGTGCCACAGAACTCTTTGTTTGCTTTACTGACCTAGATTGGCAGAGCTGCCCCTTTGGCAATAGGGATGTTTTATACTAAGATGATGTATAACAGGGCATCAAAGAAATATTCTGTATTTCAGATAGCAAAGCTTCAACATTATCCAATGATCCGATACAAATTTGTTCACAGCACAACATCTTTATTCTTATCTGTGTATTTTCATAGCCAAATAACTGTATTATTTCAATACCTATGCCCAGTTGTATGTGTTAAACACAAAATAATTTCACTAAGACTTGGCATTCTTTACACTCCAAATATACAGGGATGCCTAGTGGTCATAGCTGTCCTTCTGACGGATAACTCTGGGAAGCATTAATTCACTCATTTTATTCATTTACTTTCTATTTATAAGATGTTTTTCTTGCTAGCCCTCAAGCACATTTAGGATACAAACATTGTATGTTTTAATTATATATTACTGAAAGATAGCTTACATCAGAGTGAAGTAGTCATCCTTCTACCAGGTCTGATATTTGACACATTTAAATGTCCTATTTAAACATATTTGTTACAACAAAGTCACTTAAGATCAGATGATTTTAATAATCCATTTGCAATATGTTGTGGGAAATTTGAAGACAACAGTGGCTGCTCATATTCTTTTGCTAAACATTAAAACGAATGAAAAACAAAAGCAAGCTTTCGTGGCATAATTTCACCTATGTGCATCCAAATTCAGAATTAAAGAAAGTCACTGTACAAGCTATTAGTAATTGCAACTTCAGAATAACTAAAAAAACAGTCCTGAAGGCCTGGTCCACAAGAGAAAATTAAGTTGCTTTAACTACCGTGGTCAGGTGTGAAAAATCCATAGCACTGAGCACTTCAGATGAACTGACCTAAGTCCTCATGTAGACAGAGCAAGACCAAGGAAAGAATTCTTCCACTGACCTAGGCACCACCTCTCAGGGAAGCAGATTGCCTGAAACATGGGTATGCAACCTGCAGCTCTGGAGCTGCATGCGGCTCTTTGGCTGCCCTCTTGAGGCTCTGGGCTCAAGGCCCCTTACTGCCACCAGGGGACCCTGGGGATGGCCCACACCAGGCTCTGGGCTACCCCCACCACTGGGGGACCTTATGGGGGGCCTGCTCCTGGTTCTGGGCTCACTCCCTCTCACTAGGGACACTGGGGCAGGCTCCCTGGTCCAGCTCCATGCTCCGCCCTCCTCTTCTCCCACCCCGCCAAACCAGGAGGCTACACCCATTGTGGCTCTTAAAATACTTTGTTATTGAAGGAATTTTTAAAATAGTTTCTTATCTTTCAGGTTGCAAACACCTCACCTGTAGCAACAAGAGAACCCCTCCTGTCATCGTAAGTAGTACTACATTCAAGCACTACAGGAGCACAGCTGCAATGATCCAGTTGTTCTCCTGTAGCTTTTTAAGTGGAGACAAGTCCTAAAGTTCTAGTGTTTTACTAACAACAACTAGTTGGTTGGTTTCATATTAAGACAGGCTGCCAACACTACTGGCCATTGCTACTGAAATCCAAAGCATATGCTACCCATGCTCTCTAAATAATGTATGCCAAATGAAAAGACTTTATTTCATATTTATTCTATGAAAATTTGGGAGATACATGACATGGTAATTCACATCTTAACCAAGAGATAACTTCAGATTCCTAATCATCTTCACAGATACTTGGATATTATGTTATGGGCTATGTAAGTATTGTGAACATATGTAAAGAGTATCACATTTCATATATTTATATTTAGTAGTTCAACTGAAGCTTGAGCTGTAAAAATATTTTCATGGAACTCTGAACTCACCTGAAATGGGGGCAGATTTAAGTTTTGATACAGAACATAAATACAAGTCCAGGTCTAGGAATGTTTGCAGATGTGACATGATGCTGATCTTCGACTCTGCCCTCAGACTCTTGTTCTTACTAACCTGAAATGTCTTATTAGTGTGCTAAGGTTCAATTCCTCCCTCTGCTTTTTTTCCAGGGCTTCAATATGTGCCAGCTGGCAGTTCCACTCAGTAGGGTGGCAGGGGTGGAAAGAAAGCAATCAGTTAAGAGCCATTGCCCTTCCCAATCTATATCAAAACATTGCAAGGGGAAGGATGGAGGGCTGAGAAGAAGCAGAAAGGACTTTGTCTCAGTAAGATAGTGTGAGGAGGAATCACTCTCTCAGTGTATCCACTACTGAGTTTACTAGAGGCATTATCCTGCTATGACAATATCCTGCTCTGTTTTCCATACACAAAAGGCAACAAGAGTTTCCATCTGAATAATTTACATTAAAGAGGAAAAAATAAGATTTAAAACAGTTTCCATTAAAGAACACTGAGCCTGCAATGTCTTTGAAGCAGAGGTGGTTTTATCATGACACTCATGTCAGCAGACAGAAAAACAACTCAGGACTTGCCAGTTTAGACCTTAGACACTTAAAAGAACACCACAATACCCATAAAATATCCAGACATAATGAAAAGGGAAGATAGAAGAACATTCTGGAAGGCAGCTACGCAAAAGTCATACACATAGATCCATTGACCAATGAAATAGATGTACACCTACAATTTCTGGGGTGAAGGACCCATATTTGGGTAACAGAGGAGGATCTAACCTGCTCTATGCTGAGTAGGGTATAAAAGAACAAACACTGTTTCTAAGGGCAGCTTTTACCTCAATTCTTCTTAAGAACCAAAACAGACCAAACTGTCTTTTCCTTTACTAGTCATCTAGTTTATTTTGCTTTAATAAGTTTATCATCTAGAGTACTTATCTCTTCACCCTTCCCGTCAAGTTGAGGTACTGGACATCTCTCTTGACCAAGCCTGGGAACTGGGGGGAAGTATATCAAACATAATTTTTAATATAAAAATTAGGTCAGCAAGTTACAAACTGCATGAGATTTTTGGCATGCATCAAAATAGAAGTTACTTATAATTCAGTTATGTACTTGTTTAGTTAACCTTTTTTCAATTTTATGTTTATCATCTATGATTCTTGCAATAAAATATTTTTTTATAAAATACTTACAGTATTGGTGTGACAATTCCTCTTGGGCATCCATTTTAAATTTCATCTGTATTTAGATTTGGGCAAGAACTCAAATTCCCTGATATGATCAATTGGCGTCTAAATCCAAATTCCAAATCATTAAGACTCAGACTACACAGTCTACCTACCCTATTACACATTGTAAGCCAGCATCTTTGTTCAGATATTATCTTGTACTATTATACAGAGTGTTAAGTTTTACTCATTTGATGTGAGAAAGAGGAACAAGTTATAACTGCCTTACGAACCATGGCTTTGAGTATCTTTATTCCTATGCATTTGAGATCAAAATAATTTTTTTGGTTCCTCCTCCTTTTTTCTCCTATTTCATTTATTCGGTTTTTAAAAAGGAAGAATAACTTAGAAACTATGATTGACCAAACATTCAGAAGAAAGTTGCAAGTACATAAATGTTCTCACATACACCACAAATTACTCATGGATAATATGTTTTATTTGTATAACTGTAATGCCTACATGGTAGTACTCTTTAAATTTTTAACTGAAATAAAGGCATATTCATTTACTTCACTGTGTAGAGCTACAGACACAAGTGTGTGTAAGTCTGGAAAGCTACGCCCTCACATATCATTCGTTTTAGGTAAATTGGATGAGCCGTTTGTGCTTGGGACAGGTTTACAAATACTTAACTTTAATGACAGTAAACACACCAGATTTTGTCTGGTTTTCAAACTAATTTTAAAATTATCCAAAACCTATAAAATAATTGTGAAAAAATTACTTTCTTAAGAAGGACATAATAGTTTCCCTTCATATTCTTCTATCTTAGAAAATAATCTTGTTAAATGATTTTTTAAGTACATCTTTGCCCTAGAAATAAACAAGAGTTCAGAGATGATTTTTTGAAAAATGTTTTAAGTACCTGAAAATAATGGTTTATAATGAATGTGCTTGCCTAAATGCAAATTCATAATTACGGTATCATTATAGTGTGGAGCTGTAACACATCCTTCTATATTGTTTATTATTTACTGGCAAGCTTGAAAACAAAGACATTTATCTCCATTGTACTGGAAACAAAGGTTTGCAGGAAAAAAGAGGAAAGTTAAGGTTTTGATCCTGCAAGCAGTAATACATCTGCTTAACTATGAATAGAAGCCCCATTACAAGCCTACTCATGTGTCAAGTTAAAATGGCTATAGTTGTCTGCAGGACTAGAACCTATGAGAATTTTGAGTTTTAGAAGCTACTGAAATCAATGGACTGATAACAATTTACACCAGGTGTCTTATGTCTGCAGTGAGGAAGTTTGTCCATAATTTCCCACCAGTTCCAGTACTTGCAGTTCAGATGAGCTAGCAAAGATAAGACTCCAATAACTGGAACCATTTTCATTAAAGCTGTTCTAAAGTAAGTCTGTGGTAAAAATGGATACAGTTGTGAAGACTAAGGGCTTGTCTAAACCCAAAAGTAAATTCACATTAAAATAATGTGGGAATTTAAAGTGCAGTAGAGATTCCTGAATAACTCCACTCTTATTCCAGAAGAAGACTGCATTGTTCCTGTATTCTGAAATGTACTCGTATTCCCGAATAAGATTGTCCACCCACAGAGTTATTCAGAAATAACTCTGTCTGATTAGCTCTTCCTAAATGATTCCGTGTGTAGAAATGCCATTAGTGCTACTGAATAAGTGTTAAAATTTTGGGAGATTTTTCTATTATCTACAGATAGAAGGCCTGATCCATCACTCCTTGCCTCTTGAATAGTGATGTATGGCTACGTCTACACTGATGGCAGGCAGAAATTTATCTATTTAATTGAGTGGCAGTAGAAATGCTCAATTGACTTGGAAGTTGATCTAATAAAACTACTTCCTCAGGTGGCGTAGCAGTGTCAATGGGAATGCATCTCCCATCAGTACAGTGGAGACAGTGCATAGAATGAAGTTATGAAGTTGATGAGAACTACACAACCTACTCTGCATAGCCTGCATAGCTCTTGTCAATTGCTGCCAAATTTCACTGACTGTGTAGACCAGGCCTATATCTGTGGAACGTGGATGAGCAATGCCACCATTCTGATTTGCTTCAAACCATTTTGCCTTGGGAAAATAACTACAGAGGACAGCAGCATATCAGGCTCTGAGGTAGTCACAGTCCAGATACATAGCTTCGCTACAATGAATAATCTGTTTTTATGTATTGCAGAGAAACTGTTCAAGGAAACCTGACAACATTCTACATTCATCTAAAACCTACTGATGGAAAAGGCCATGCTATGTCCTATAAATAAGTCTCATTTAGTCTTTCGCTACTTCATGTTTTCTACTTTTGTCATTTTCTATAAGGTTACATATGTAGACAGGAAAAATGGTTTAACCATCACAATATCTTGCAGAAAATATCAAGGTCATCTCCATTCTGCACAGAAATAAATCCCCTTTAAAGCAAGGGTTTTGTGCCATAGTGATATCACTGTTTCATGACACCATAAAAATTTATGAAAGCAGAGTTATATTTCAGAATCACATTCTACAACTTTAACAATTGTTTAGAGTTTATAGTTAATGACACCAGTTTATTGGTGCCTGCAGCATATTAATGCAGTCTTCTTAGTTTGCTTGCTTTCAGTGTCTCCTCTTAGTTTAATTCTTATCTATTTTCAATATACTATTGCCTTAAAATGTATTAATAGATTTAACTTTTGTTTATTTCTTATTCATAATCTTCTGTATCTGCTGAATTTGTGACAAAAATAAGGGTTTTAATAGGTGCAGAATTTAATTTAATTTTTCTATCTCCAGGTTATGTTTATTTTAAATCTCTTCAGTTAAATGAACATAGATACACACTTTGTGAGGATGCACTATTTTACTAATTGACCTGATGTTTTGTATTATCTCGTACTGGATAGTGTTACCAAGTATTTTAAAATACCATATTGTATTCTAAAATCATATATAATCTATTATTAAAATAGTAAATATAATATCTGAGTGTTGTAAGTAGCTACATTCTGGGATAACATAGCTAATTACTTTCCTATTTGCTGAAAATAATGGTTCTGTGTTCATCTATTGATAGTTAAAAAATTTTGATTTCTCGTTGTATACATCATGGAGATCTGTACATACACACTTGCATAAGTAAGGTACAGTTTCATTTTAGCAACATGGTACATTAGGAATAATATTTCTTGTCTGGAATATTAAATATCAGTGTGATTACTGAGCTATATCATGTCTCCATTTTTTTTGTCCTGTGAATGATTTTTTGTATCATTAATTTTTTTACTGTTGAGAGACTGTTTCAATATCCTAAAATGTGATTCCTCTCCCACTGAAAGTAATTCTTACAAAACTCATGTTCATTGCAATCACAGTACTATTGATTTTAGTGATCAAAGATGTCCATAATCAAATCTGAAAAATAGTTCACAGGATCTTTATGTAATTATTGTTGTGGGAGCATACTGATCCTTAGATGAACTTGTCAAAAAAGAAAAAGAAAGAAAGAAAGAAAGAAAGAAAGAGTAAAGGTTAGAAAAACAAAATAAGTGTAACTCTTAACTTAAGCCCCAATTCTTCATGGTCTGCTGCACTGATATAAGGGTCTGCCTATGCACAACAGTTTGCAGTACTGGGGCCTTTGATATTTTTAGATAAAGTATGAGTGAAACTTTACACTTACATAATGCCTCTCCTATGAGGAGTTTAATATTACCGAATATTAGATAGCACAAAACTATCATATGAATTAGTATGTCATTTCCTAAGCAGTAATATGATACTGATCAGATATTTTAAAGCCAACATTTTTCAAAGTGGCCACTAGTTTTGAGTGCCCTAATTTCTGAATGACTACCTTGGGATTCCTGACTTTCAAAGGTGCTGACTGCCCTCAGTGCCAATTAAAATAAAAAAAAAAAAAAGAAAGAAAGAAAGAAAAACAAATCAGACCATCCAAACATTCATCAGGTTAATTGTTTGTGTTAAATCACTACACAGCAAATTAAAATAGTAACAAGAACATAACTGGAAAGCAGGTTTTCTGCACTACAAATTTTCACTTGACTCCCATAGGACCTCAACTTAGCATAATCTTTTCTAGGATCTTTCCTGAAGCTCAGTATAATTGCAATGCTCTATTTCCTGTTTCTAGAAGAACAGTAGGTGAAACAAGCCTGGGATGCACAGTTTGTTCTGTCTTGCTGCCTATGACGAACTTCCCAGGGATACAAACCTCTACTTAAAACAAACAAACAGACCAACCAACCAACTAACCCCCTACCCAACAGATGAATAAAGAACATCAGATAATAATTCCCCTGAATAATAAAGAACTCAGATTCACAGGGTTGCCACCATCCATAAATTTACAGACAGTTTGTAAAAAAGTATGTAAATTTCCTGTTGTTTGTGAAACCAAAAATGTCCATAAAAACCTCTTCCTTACTCAACCAGCATGGAGGAGATGGTTGCTCAGCACAGTGAGCTGAGCAGTTGGACACTGTCTCCTGGGTCCTAGTGCTGAAACTCTTCTGCTTCTACGTACGCCAGGCTTGTCCAACATGCGGCCCGGGGCCAGACTCCAGCCCGCAAAGGGCTTTCATCCAGCCTGCAGAGTGCTGCCTCAAGAGCCTGAAAGCTGAGCCAGCAAGGTGCTATGTGGTGGGGGTGTGGGCGTGTGACCTGAACTGGCATCATGCTCAGTCTGGTGTGTGTGTGGAGGAGAAAAACTAAGCCCAAGGGCAAATGAAATCCAGGGGAAGGAGAGCAGTGCTGAGGGGGGGGGGGGGTAGGAGAACACAGGGGGACAAACACAGGACAAACTATGGTGGTTCTGGGAGGGTGAAAGAGTTGGGGGGCAGTGAGCCTGCTTGGTGGGACCCAGCTACTTCCTGACCTGGACATCCCTTCAGGTCTGCTCTCCTCCCCTCCTACAACCCTAACCGCAGCACCCCAGTCCTTCCCTTTACCTTAGTGGCAAAAATTCTTCTGTAGAAATTGCTACCCCCTCAATGTTTCTGGTACAGAAATGCCCAGTGCCAAAACCCATGACCACTATAGGACTGCCAGGGTTTCTTTCCTTTCTCTGTCTGACTCTGTTCTTCTCTACCTCTCCTCAGCACTGGTCTCCTTTCCCTGAGCAGTGCTGGGCAGGAAATGAGGAGAGCAGAGGTGGTGGGGTCCCTGTCAGGAAGTAGCTGAGTCCTGCCACATAGGTAGTCTGCTCCCCCACACCTCACCCATCTTCATCTCCGCTCCTCTGCCATGCTCCCCCATCCTGCCTTGCTCCCTATGCTCTGCCTTGCCCCCTTTGTCCTCTGCTCACAGTGTAAGCAAAACCACTGCCAAATATCACACTAATCATTATTTTATTAAAATTTATTAATAAACATTGATTTGTATATCTTATCAAAAATTTTCTCACCAGCCCTCTGACTGAGAAAAGAATTACAATGTGGCCCCTCACCCCAAAAGGTTGGACACCCCTGAGTTATGCTGAACACAGAAGACTTAGAAGCAGAAGACTCCCAGCCCCAGAAGTGGATCACTCCCAGCTGCAGTGACTTCACTCAGAAGCCCCGCTGCTGCAAACAGTTATGGGAATGGATCCATCAATCTTTCTTATATTCAGCTTTCCATCCTTTCTAAAACAGAAATGAAATACTATCAGCAGTGCTATTGTAACCCATATGCCTAATTAAAAGGAGTTCTCTCTTTTAGGGATCTCTTGAGGCTGGGTTATGTTGCTGGGCAGATTTGGTGGCTCAGGTGCAGAAGCTTCTGGAAATTAAGTGGGTGGTTGCACTAGGCATGGCCCAGTAGGTTTTCTACTGCTGCTGTGGTCAGAGGCCATGAAAGTAGCAGCCAGAGTGTTGCATGAGAAGAGCCCATGTGCTTAGTGTGAGACTGAGAGAACCTGAGCCAGGATTGGACAGTGAGATGTCTTCTCCCTGCTGTGAAGCATTTTGCAGCAGAGTTTTTTTCATGTGTGTACATGACTGACTGCTGGTCAATCAGTAAACTGACTGGATGGTTGTGGTTCCAGAAAAGAAAGAAAAGTCTGCATGGATTTCTACCTAAGATCCCTGCAGCCAAAGAAGAGCACTGGTGCTTCTTGCAGCTCAAGCTGTTGAACTTGAATAGAGACTGCAACTGAGATATGGGTGGGCTCCACCTGAATTTTGGGACACTTGCATTTCTTTTCCCACGGTGTTTCTGTTGGGACTGTTCTGTTTAAATTCATTTTGTCTTCTGATAAGAACTATCAAGTTAGTAGTTAATAAAGTTCATTATGTTTGTTAGGTAGTATTTTAACAGAGGCGAGGAAACTGAACAATCTTTGCTGTGATTGTGAATCCCTTACCGATTGAATCCTGGATCTCCAGCTGCTTCTCTATAGGAGGTTTTTTTTTTTTTTAAAAAAAAGGCATTAGAGAAGGGAAATTAAATGAATACTATCCCACCTGCAGGTTACCCCATGACATCTACCAATGACATATCCCTATGTTCTTTTAGAAAATGGTTGGAATGCTGGTAGTTCAATGGGATGTCTCATAGATATAACATGCCATAAAGTTAGTAATAGTTCTTCAGGACAAATTATGGTGTCAGTGACATCTGTATAACCCTATAGAAATCCATAAAAGGGTAATTGATAACTTAGGTCTAGCCAGAAGAATTATAATCTACCTTAATATAAGGGACAGTGTGTAGGTACACTGCCTCAGAAAGGAGACCAGAGAACATAATTGTGACTCACAGAATTACCATTCACCTTGTTCACCTCAGGATCTGGACAAGGGAGTAGTTTACTCCCAGCCATCTACTTTAGCCATCTATTGGGGGAAGGAGAGTCAGAGTTCCATTACCTTCACCCACTCCCTCCACCTGGTCACTGCTTCACAATGAGGACTATCCAGCAAAAAAGCCCTGCTCTCCTCTATGTGGTCAAAGCCTCAACCTCAGCAGAGCCAGGCAGAAGAGTAAGGAGTTCTGCTCCTCCATATTCTCCTGTGTATCTAAATAAGTGCTGTGATAATCTATCACTTAGTAATCAATTGCACTGATAAATGAGGAATCAACCATGCCTGTCGTCTCTTAGTTATGTTGGTTCCACAATGTTACATGGAGTAAAAAGCAGCACAAAAATGTGTCACTAAAATAAGCAGATACAATGCTAAATACACCTAGAGAACAGAGCTATTGACTAAGTTACATTACAAACATTTACACAGTTACATTTGTAAATTCAAAGTTACATCAACTTTGTACAAGATTACTTCAAGTAATTTTACTAGCTTACTTTAAGTAAAATATTTTAGTAAAAAATGTCAAACCTGTAAAATTCATTGGATTTGGTTCACTTTGAGGAACATGATAAAGAGTTTTTGTTGTTTTTATTTGTTTAAACAAGAAATATTTTGCTACCTGAGCCCTCCTTATGTGCATGTTCACCTTTCCTTCTCTGGTTTAGCAGAACTAAAAATAATTAATACTATATATCTGCCACCAATTAAAACATGCATTCCCAAATAACAAAAGTTTCCAATAGTGACACATTCCTTCAGCTTTTTACCACTGTTGAATACATAGCTCTTTCCCTCCATCACAGACTATCTAAATATGTGGCTGTGACTAAATGAGATTATGGCAGGTTTGTTTGACTTTAGGTAAACTGTAAATTCTGTACAGATATGGTTATGATACATAGAAAAATACTGAACTTAGAGCTAAAGAAATTCAGAAGAGAAAGGACTATTCCAAGAACATTAATATTAGTTCTTTGGGCCCTATATTGTCTTTTATCTGCATATAACATAAGAATTGCTATATTGGCCCAGCATCCATCTAGCCCAGTATCCTGTCTTCCAACAATGTGGCAAATACAAAGTGCTGCAGAGGGAATGAACAGAACAGGTAATCATGAAATGACCCATCCCGTGTAGCCCATTCCCAGCTTCTGGCAAACAGAGACTATCAACACTTCACACAGTTTTACATCCATGCTCATGCTGGCTAATAGGCATTGATGGACGTATACCCCATGAATTAATTAAGTTATTTTTTGAAGCCTTGTGGTCTTCACAATATCCTCTGGCAAAGAGTTCCAGAAGTTGACTCTGTGTTGTCTGAAGTAATATTTCTTTTTGTTTGTTTTAAAACTCCTGCCTATGAATTGTATTTGGTGACCTCTAGTTCTTGCATTATGAGAAGGAGTAATTATCACTTCCTTATTTGCTTTTCCATATCAATCATAATTTTATAGACCTCTATCATACCCCTACTTAGTCATTTCTTTTTCAAGCTGAAAAGCTCCAGTCATATTAATTTCTCCTCATATGGAAGCTATCCCATACCTGTAGTCTTTTTTGTTGTCACTTTCTGTACCTTTTCCAATTCAATATATATATATTTGAGATGGGACAATCAGTACTCAAAATGTAAAGGTGTCTGGGTGGGTGGCTGGGTGACAGAGAGAGAGACACAGAAAGAGACTTTATGTTTTCCAGTGTGCATTACTTCACATTTATCAACATTGTATTTCTGCTGCCATTTTGTTGCCCAATCACCCAGTCTTGTGAGATCCCTTTGTAACTCTTTGTAGTTTGCTTTGGACTTAAAGTATCTTAAGCAGTTGTATAAACTGCAAATTTTGCCACTTCCCTGTTTACCTCTTTATTCAAGATGATTTATAAATACGATGAATGGTATTGGTCCATGGTATACTGCTTGTGGACACCACTATTTATTTCTCTCCATTCTGAAAACTGATCATTTATTCCTATCCTTTGTTTCCTCTCTTTTATCCAGTAACTGGTCCAGAACAGGTCCTTTCCTCTAAACCCATGACAGGTTGCTTTGCTTAAGGACCTTTGGTGAGGGACCTTGTAAAAATCTTTCTGAAAAAGTAACCACACTATAGCTAATGGATCTTTCCTATTTATATGATTATTTACCCACTCAAAGAATTCTGGAAGATTGTGGTGAGGCATAATTTCCCTTTAAAAAAAATGTTGCTTCAGTCCAAACAGTAGGAGATATTCTGTCCTTCTAACCTTCCAATATATTTTGTATCTAGCATTACCTTGTCATTGGCTATGTCTAGACTGAAAGCTTTAAAAAAAAAATTCAAAATAAATTCGAAATAACTATTCTGAAAAAAACTTTTTTTGAAAAAAAACATTTTTTGAGAGAGGAGTAAGGGAGGACACTCTGCCTCAAAATAAAGTGGTCTTCTTCATTTTTTTCGAAAAAGAGAGTCCACATGGGACTCTTTTTTTTGAGAAAAAGGAGGCCAATTTAAAAGATAGGAAGGCATTTTTTAAAAAAATAGTCATTGCTGCATCCAGCAATGGCTTTATTTGAAAAAGCTATTTCAAAAAAGCCTTTTTGTTTTGGCAGGCAACCAGGTTTAGCACTTTTAAAAAAGCACTTTGGTATACTGAAATACTGGGGCGCTTTTTTCAAAAAAGGCTATTTTGAAAAAAGTACATTTTCAAAATAAGCCTGCTTTAGCTTTTTTTGAAAAAGCACTCCGGTGTTTCGATATACTAGAACTTTTTTTTTCAGAACAGTAAAATGGGCTCCCTGGACACAGAAAAGGTTTGTCGGGATAAGGCTTCTTATCCTGAAAAACCTTTGCAGTGTAGACGTGCCCCTATTAATTACTCTCATTCCACCAGATTTCCATGATGCTTATTGTATCAATATCCCCATTAAATATGAGGCACTAGAGTTCACCTATCTTAGCATTTAGACTTCTAGCATTTTAAGTAGGCATTTAACAAAAAAAGATCACATTTTAGTTGTCTGCCATTGTGGAATGTAGTTGAATGGAACTCTTTTTCGTTTGACTGTTTCTCAGCAGAACCTACCCATATTTAACCATCTTCCATCTCTCATCTCTACCAGTATACAGAGAATCTTGATTAATAAATCTTCCCCTAAGGAATCACATGCTCTTCTACACCTGTCAGCTCTCCCCCAGTCATTATTTTAAGAAGAACTCTTATCACTTTCTTATGTACCAGCAACCTGGTTTCATTTTGGTTAGGTGGAGCTCAGCCTTCCTGGATAGGCTCCCTCTTTCCCAAAAGGTTCCTAATAATTTAAATTCATCCTCCCTACACCAACATTTAATCCACATATTCAGATCCTACAATTCTGTTTAACTAGCTCTGTGCATGAAACTGGAAGCATTTCAGAGAATGCTATTGTGGAGGTCCTGAACTTTAATGTTTTACCTAGCAGCCTAATTTTGGCCTCTGCTACCACTCTCCCATCATTCCTTATGTCATTGGTTCCTATATGTACGATGACCAATGTCTCTTCCCTACCACTGCACACAGTCTGCGTATGTTAGGCTTAGAAGTTATTTCAAAATAAGGAGGCTTATTTCAAAATAACTATTTTCCTGTCCAAGCAGGCGTTTTGTTATTTCAAAATAAGCATTTCTTTTATTTCAAAATAGCATTTAATTCAAAATAATTATTTCAAAATAAGCCATTCTAAGCTGCAGAATAGGCTTATTTTGAAATAATCGCCCTATTCGTTTGCTTACCTTCCCCTGTTTCGAAATAGAGAATCTAGTGAAGACTCTCTATTTCAAAATAACAACAACTTCTACCTTATTTTGAATTAGAGAGCCTTCACTGGACTCCTATTTTGAAATAATAAATTTGAAATAGTGGTAATTTGAAATAGTTATTTTGAATTAAAATAAAAATAGTTATTTTGAAATAACTACTTTGAATTAATTTTGTCAGTGTAGACATAGCCAGTCTGTTTAGATGTCTCAAGAGCTCCACAACCTTTGTACCCAGCAAGCAAGTCACCCATGTGGTTTTCCTGGTCATCACCACATTGCTTATATATGTTCTATTACTATTACCTGATTTTTTCTAATAATAGGAATTCCCTCATCTGGTGAAGTATCCTCACTGAGAAAGGATATCATGACATCATCTGGAAGAAGGGTGTCAAATATGGAATCATTTCCCTCTGCTCCCATTTGATGTTCTCTTTCCCTGAGGCTATGTCCACACAAAGCTTTTATTTTGAAACAACCACCATTGTTTTGAAATAAAAGTGCTCATGTCTGAATGAAGTTTCTTTATTTTGAAATGATGGGACCCCATCATTTTGAAATAATGTCCATCGTTTTGAAACAATAAAACCTTGCATGAAAGCGAAATAGCTGTTGTTTCGAAACGGTTGTTTCAAAACGTTTGGATGTGTTATTTTGAAATAACGGTTATTTTGAAATAACATTTTTGCCCTTCTCCTTCCGAAGGTGCCTTTCTTTTTGTATATATTGGGTGGGGGCATGGCCCAGCGAGGGGGCCATGTTGCCTCACCTCCCATGCTGCCCCACTCCTGAAGCGAAATAGCAAGTCCTGTGTCTGGACATGCTATTTCGCTTTGAGGATTTCCCTTATTTCAAATTAACAGTTTCTTGTTTTCATTTAAGTTATTTTGAAATAAGGATTTTATTTCAAATGTTATTTCAAAATAAGAGTTTACGTGTGAACATAGCCTAAGATGGACTCAACAGTACAGAAGCTGCCAGACAAGAGTAGGACCATTCTACTGTGTCCTGGGAAAGTCTCATCTCTGTATTTTTCTGTATCCCTTAACTCCTCCAGTTCAGCTACTCTGGGTTTCCAAAGTGCATATACATTCTCTGAGTGCCAAGCATTCCTTACACCAAATGCACACATACACTAGCTACCGACAAGGCAGGTAATTATACATACTACATTCAGTGCAATAAATTGGATCATCCCACCCTGTTACTGGTTCTGCCTGCATTTTTTTCTTACTCCTGCAGCTCTCTCCTTTACTGTTTTGTTTTTATCAATGGGTGTTTATTGTCTTATGTCTGAAAAAATGTTAAGGAAGTGTTATCTAGCCTCCTTAGCTGCTCAACTCCCTTGTAAAACTGTCCTTTTAGCTTCCCTTGGTTGCTAATTCCTCTGGTCACTTAGGAGTGGGCTTTTTAAACTCCTGTTCTCCTGAGCAACCCTACTCTGGGTGCTAAGCAAGGCCAAATGAAAGGGCATGTGTAGAGCAAGGGAAGTATATGGTTAGTAAACAACTGAATATAGGGTGAGGCTGTATCGTATTGTAGATGGTAAGGCACTGACTGCACTTAAATGATAACTATTGCTTGGGCAGTTAGATGGAACAGTTTGTTTGTTTTTAAGGAATTCCTAGTTTTGGGTTATGGTTAATTTCTGTACCCCAGCCAAGTGTAATATACCTGAGACTGAGGTTAGAAGAAACTTATTCAAGTTTGGGAGGCAGATCAAAGTTGATTTATATAATTTTAACACATAGCCTTTTTGTTCATTTAAAAGCATCATTCAAGTACTAATATTACCAAAGTGCACCTGAACTGAACTCTGGAACACTAAGGTTTCAATGAACAAAGTGTAAAAACTCTCACTGCAACCCTTTGAGCATGAGTATCCTTGTATGTTACTATCTGTTAACTCTGTATTCTTGGGTAATCAGAGCACTGTACTTCACCTGTCTGACTCACAAAAGACGTACTCCCCCCAGGGTTCTGCTTGAACCAGAATGGATCAGAATAAAGATTTACAAAAAGCAATGAAAAGGTAGTGGAAGACACACCTAAACCTCTCTGGACAAGGGTGACAGGTTTAAAGCAACTCTCTTAGCTTCATTAAAATCAAAGATGTAGCAAGGAGGTATTTCCATTAGCATACAGAATGAAGAACAGAAATACCAAGGCACAGACAACACCAAAATCTGGGGCAAGGAAAAACAGGACAGCATTGCATGATGGGGGATCTTTGATCCAGATGTTAATGAACACCTACCTGCACACACCTAGCTCAGCACTTATCAGACTAATTCTAGTCACAAATCCTTTACTGATGTCCAAAATAATGAATCTGTTTGATTCCACTGTGAGCTCTTCACAGGATACACATCCGTGTTCCCCTAAGGTATGATCTATGTAACTTTCCTGTTTACTTATGCAATGTAATTGTAGGTTGATACAAAATGTGCCATGCAAGGTTCCCTTCAGAATATTCTGATTTATTGTTGTGGTACATCATGTATGTGCACAAATCTGAAGCATGTTTACAGATACTTTACATGGCTCGGGGTGAGGGGGGGACAATTGGAGTTGTCTTCTAGCAGCCTGGAGACAGTCACAGAGATTTCCCAATCAGTGTTGCAAGCAGTTACACAGAGAAATTAACATTGTGTAGGAACTTGGCTGGAGTGGGGGTAGCCGGTCACCCTTTCTGGACAAAGGAGGTCACCTGAGAGAATGAGGAGGTGTGAAGGGGATTTTGGAAAATAAATAGAAATCCTTTGAATGGCTAGGGGCTTTTTGCCAGAGATTCTCCATCTTGAAACATCTAACAGAAGGATTATGCCCTGTCTATGGATAGGCAGAGGCTGGGTGTAAAAACATCTTTCATCCAAAAATCTTATGAGTTATCTTGGACACTAATGATATTTAGCATGTGCCATATCTTTTATTTGATGGTAACTCCTGATGTCTTTATTAAATGATTGTGCATTGATTTGCTATATACTCACTTAAAATATGTTCTAATCAATAAAATAGTGTTGTTTCATCTAAAGCTGTGTGAACTTTAAAGGTTGTGAATGAGTAAGCTGGGCATATCCATTTCTTTGATAAATGGGCAAAAAAGTGTCTATGACTCTACAGTGATCGAAAAAGGGTCCCAATCCCTGTAGGACAGAAATTCCCAGTGTAGCATCTGGGAGTTGGGGGTGCTTGCTGGCAGACCATCCCATGAGTGGCCAGAGGGCACATACCCACTGCCTTGGCCCAATTACATGCAGGAAGCTGGTGTGGATTGACTCAGGAGTGAGTGGTCAGCTGGCATGGGGGGGGTGAATCTGGGTTCAGGAGTGGAGATCAAGGAGTCACAGTGGCACACTGAACCAGATTCTGGGAGGGGAAAAACACAGATCTCCCTCAAAGTAACATTGCCCCTAGCTAGGAATGATCAGTTCCTATTGTCTAACCTAAACAAAACAACTCTGGCATACTTCCTTGAGTTATTGTTTACCCAAAAACAAATTTGGTGTTCTCCCTTGAGCTATTGTTTTTTTCTCTACAGAAACTTCTACCCAAGTTCACAACTCTGTGTGGAAGCCTGGATCCAAAGGCTGCATCAGTTTCACTGGGATTTCATCTTTCCCTGACTGATCACATTAGGGGCTGTGTCTGTCTCAAGCACTACAGACTCTAAGCTGAACAGCCTGTATCCTGCAGACCTTCAAGTGGTTTAAGATGTGCTGAGTGGTAAGACCTCAACTCTCTCTTTCTCTCTCTATCTATAACTTTGAAACCTGATTTTTGTAATCAAACTTGGTCTAGATTTCTTCAACAGCCCAACTGAATCCATGTAATATTGGAAATGTGTTGTTTATTGCTTTCTCTTTGTATGGTTATTACTTTATTACCTAGAAATAAAGTAACATTTATGATCAAGCTGGTTGCCAAACATTGTTTGCTCTTTCGTGTTCTCAGCTCCTTAGCTTGCTCTGCAGCAATGCTTCTTTTACCCAAGTCAAAGATCCCTGTAGCACCCAACAATTTTGTGGGGTTTAATCATCAAGTTGATACTACTAAAATAACTGTAACTTGAAAGTGGGGATAGGGATGTGTTGAATTTGTAGCAAATAAGGGTGGCAGCCTGAAAGTGCTGTTTGACCTCATTCGCCAAGTTGTGCAAAGGTAATGTGGGTGTATGTATGTGTGGGTGTTTATCTGAGTCTGGCACTGGAGGAACCCAGCCTTGGGAGCGTTAGCTCCTGCAGAACAGCTCTATGGAATTGTACTGCTTGGTTTGAAGGGGGAAGGTGACCAAAGCCCACAGGTAAGTCACAATGGGGAAAAGGATGGACCTTGTGAGGAGTTAGTGCTGTAACAGCAGGGATGTAAAAGAATCTAGTCAGAACTTGGGGCTGGGGGGGGGGAAATCAAATCATTGTCTTAGGTGTCCTAATGAAGCCGTAATACCTGAGGTGAGTCGGGAAGAATGACACCGGGATAAAATCCAAGGAGGAAGATAAAACGAGAGAGAATCAGCGGAGGAAAGTAGGGCAACTGGCCTGATATCTTTAGTCCCTGTACACAAATGCAAGTGTGAGAGGTGGATTTTTCCACCCCCTTTGTGTTTGCTTTTGCTGTGGCCAAACTTCAGCTTGTCTTATGGAATGTGGCCTGTTAGGCCTCTACAATTAGATGGTGTTATCTCTTGACAGCAGGGAGTAATGGCCTTCAAGAAGAGTTATTGTCAGTATCCAAGCTGAGTGAGACCAGACCTGAAGAAAGGGATAAAATAAACTATACATTACAGCTGTAAAACTTGAGTTACAGCTGCAAAACTTATGAATTACAGCTGAAAGACTTATGAGTTCCTCTACTGACCAGACCAGTGTCAGTAAGTTTCTATGACAACAAGCGATATGCTAATTTTCAGGGGTCCAAGGCATAAAGCTGGGGTTCTGGCTTAGGCACGTTGGAGAAGCGATAGGCCAGCAGCCTGTCGTGTTGCCAGGGGATTTGGCCACCCCCCTAGGCATCTCCCCACTCTTCACAAGGAAGAGTGTTAAACCCCTTGACTGATCACCAAGGGAGTCTGCAGTTTTTTTTCTTTTGGCAGATCTTTTTCTTTTTCTTTTTGAATTCTTTTACTAAGTTTTCAATTTTTACCTGTTCACCCTGGAGTGAGGGCCATAGCTCACATCCAAAGGGGGTGGCAGGGGGTGTTCAACCACTGCAGCTGGTCATGGTGGGCTCTGATTTCTAAGGCCACCGATAGGAGCCCGAAGGCTGTCCTGTGAAGCGCTTGATCGAGCCACGTTAACACCGGTCCAGCCAAGTGCATGGAGCTTGCAGTCGGTAGACGCCAGATCGGTGGGCTGCTGAGTTGGAGGCAACAGATAGGAGCCCGAAGGCTGTCCTGTTGGTTCGCAGCCAGAGCCGTCTTAACACTGGGGTGTTCTATCACATTTTGCTATCTTTCTCTTAAAGAAACGGGTCTGCTGTCTGTCACTCCGGAGATAACATCCAGATGTGGTAAATATAATCTGGTCAAATTTGGGATTTAAATTGAGAAATGCTTTTTGGGAATGTGTATGTGTATTATTACTGCTCTGAACCTATTAACCTCACAGATCAGAATGAAGCTGGTGTTCCACAATCAAATTGGGAAACAGCAGTGTAAAAGAGTGCAATGAAAGAATAAATCCACTTGTGTTCCCCGCTAGGTACCCCAGCTGACCCTTGTAACTCCTAGCCGCAAACAGCCCATGGCTAGCCTCACTGGGCAGTGATCCATGGTGTCTGGAGAGCCAGGGGGAGAAGCAAGGTGTTCGTGCTGTCCTGGGCTGTGTCTGATGTTTTAGTGTGATGTTTCAGTGGGTGTATGTGGTAAATAGCAAAGCTATTTTTGCCTACAGATTGTGTGTTCTATCTCTGTCTCTCATAAACCCCACTCTGTTAAATTATATCAATCAGGATTGGAACTGGGGGGTTTAATTCAGGGTTAGGCACAAAAATGGGGATAAATGTTATAGTAATATTTGTGCTCTATTTTCTGTTTATTGGGCAATTAATTTGTACTTAGAAGATCTTTAAATGCCTTTAAAAAATAGAGTTCTAAAACTGCAGTTTGTATGAGATTTGTTAAGTGTAATTTAATAGGAATTGCAAGTTTTAATTTTTGTAATAGGAATATTAGTAATTGAATAATGTTAACCTCTTATTTAACCTTTTTCTTTTTTGTAATTTTATTTATCTCAATAAAAGTCACATAGAAAGTAGTTAACCCAAAAAATTGTGGTTTGGTCTCTTGCCTCTTGATTGGGACTTCTTCTTGCAGTGTGGGGATTGTGCCCCCTGCACCCACTCCCCCACAACAGCAAGGAGCATAGGAAACAGGCAAGAAGAATTAGTAGTACTGGCACAGGCAAGGAACTATGATATAATTGGAATAACAGAGACATGGTGACATAGCTTGCATGTCTGGAGCACTGCCGTGGATGGGTATAAATTGTTCAGGAAGGGCAGGCAGGAAAGAAGAGGTGGAGGAGTTGCACTATATGTAAAAGAACTTTGCGACTGTTCAGAGCTGCACTACGAAAGTGGAGACAAGCCTGTTGAAAGTCTCTGTGTTTAGTTTAGAGAAGAATGCAACAAGGGGGATGTTGTGACGGTGTCTGCTATAGACCACCAGACCAGAAGAAGGAGGTAGATGAGGCTTTCAATGGAAAACTAAAGAAGTTTCCAGATCACAGGCCCTGGTTCTCATGGGCAACTTCAATTACCCTGGCCTCTGCTAGGATGGCAATACAGCAGTGCACAGGCAATCCAGGAAGTTTTTGGAGAGCACTGAGGACAACTTCGTGGTACAAACACTGGAGAAACCAGCTAGGGGCTTTGTACCTCTTGACCTGCTGCTCACAAAGAAGAATTGACCAGGAACATAGATGTGACCAGCAACCTGGGCTGCAGTGATCATGAGATGGTAGAGTTCAGGATCCTGATCAAAGGAAGAAAGGAAAGAAGCACAATACAGACCTTGGACATGAGAAAATCAGATTTTGGCTCCCTCAGGGAACTGATGGGCAGCATTCCTTGAGAGGCTAATCTCAAGGTGAAAGGTGATCAAGAGAGCTGGCTATATTTTAAAGAAACCCTTCTAAGGGCACAGGAAGATACCATTCTGATGAGCAGAAAGAACAGCAAATGTGGAAGGTGCCCAGCATGGCTTAGCAGAGAACTCTACAGTGAGCTGAAACACAAAAGGGAAGCTTACAAGAAGTGGAAGCTTGAACAGATCATTAGGGAGGCATAGATTGATATTACTCAGGACTGCAGGGTTAAAATCAGAAAAGCCAAAGGCAATTGGAGTTGCAGCTAGCAAGGGATGTGAAGGATAATAGGAAAGCGTTCTTCAAGTATGTAAGCAACAAGAAGAGGATCAGGGATGGTGTAGGTCCCTTACTGAATGGGGCAGGTATCCTCATGGCAGATGATGTAGAAAAGACTGGAGTAATCAATGCTTTTTTTACCGCAGCCTTCATCGGCAGGGTCAGCTCCCAGGCTACGACACTGGGTAACACAGAATGGTGAGAAAGAGAGCAGCCCTTGGTGATAGAATATCACATTAGGGACTACTTAGAGAAGCTGTATGTGCACAAGTCTATGGGGCCAGATGAACTGCATCCAAGGGTGCTGAAGGAGTTGGCCAATATTGTTGCAGAGCCGCTAACCATTATCTTTGAAAACTCATGGCAAATACGGGAGGTAATTGGAAAAACGCAAATATAGTGCCCATCTTCAAGAAAGGGAAAAAGGAAGACCTGGGGAACTACAGACCAAACAGCCTGACCTCAATTTCTGGAAAAATCGTGGAGCAGTTCCTCAAAGAATCCATCCTGAAACACTTGGAGGAAAATAGAGTAATCAGGAATAGTCAGCATGGATTCACCAATGGCAAATCGTGCCTGAGTAACCTGATTGCCTTCTATGATGCGATAACGGGATGTGAGAATAGCTATTGATGTGATATAATGACTTTAGAAAAGCTTTTGATATGTTTTTCCACAGCATTCTTATCAGCAAGTTTAGGAAGTATGGTTTGGAAGAATGGACCATAAGGTAAATAGGAAACTGGCTAGATCATCAGGCTCAGCGGCTAGGGATCAATGGCTCTATGCCCAGTTGCCAATCAGTAACTAGCAGAGTGCCTCAGGGGTTGGTCCTGGGCTGGTTCTGTTCAACATCTTCATTGGTGATCTGGATGATGGGATAGACTGCAAGTTCAGTAAATTCATGGACACCACCACACTGGGGTGAATGGTAAACATACTGGAGGGCAGGGATAGACTTCAGGAAGACCTAGACAAATTGGAGCACTGGGTCAAATGAAATCTCATGAGGTTGAACAATGACAAGTGCAAAGTCCTGCACTTAGGATGTCAAAATCCCTTGTACTTCTATAGTCTGGGGAGTGACTAGCTAAGTAGCAGCATTGTAGAAAAGGATCTGGGGGTTATGGTGGATGGGAAGCTGGATATGAGTCAACAATGTGCTCTTCTTACCAAAAGTCCAATGACATATTGGGGTCTATTAGTAGGAGTGTTGCCAGCAGGCCAGGGGATGTCATTATCCCCCTGTATTCAGCTCTGGTGAGTCCTCATCTAGAATACTGTGTCAACTTTTGGGCTCTGCACTACAGAAAGTATGTGGACAAATTAAAAAGAGTCCAATGGAGGGCAACAAAAATGATTAGGGATTTGGGGCACATGACTTGTAAGGAGAGACTAAAGGAACTAGGCTTATTTAGTCTGCAGGAGGAGGACTGAGGGGGGTGGTGGTGGGGGGTGATAGCAACCTTCAACTGCTTGAAAGGATGCTCCAAAGAGGAGGGAACCAGGCTGTTCTCAGTAGTAAGAGAGGACAAAACAAGGAGCAATGGTTTCAACTTGCAGCTGGGGTGGTTGAGGTTGGAAATTAGGAAAAACTTTCTCACTAGGAGGGTGGTCAAGCATTGGAATGGGTTACCTAGGAAGGTGGTGAAATATCCATCTTTGGAAACATTTAATACCTGATTGGATAAAACCCTAGCTGTAATAATTTAGTGGGAGTGGTCCTGCTTTCAGCAGGGAGTTGGACTAGATGACCTCACAAGGTCCCTTCCAACTCTACGATCTATGTTCCTTCTAAGGTGCACAGCTGCACATGTAAAAAAATCATGCTGCGCATGATTTTTTTCATCCCTGCGCAAGGGATGAGCCAGGTCAGCAGTGCAGCTGAGGATCAACCACATGGGGCTGGCCAGGGGCACAGCCAGAGATTGGCTGTGTAGAGGAGGTGGCAGGCCCCAGGTCGAGACTGGATAGGCCGGCAGGGCGGCCAAGGGTTGGCCAGGGGGCAGGCCCAAGGTTGGGGTCTGGCCAGGCAGGCTGGAAGTGTGGCCAAGGATGGGCTGGGGGGGGGGGCAGGCTGGGGGTTGCTATTCCAGAGCTATCCAAGAGCAGAGATGGGGTTTCAAGGGAAAACTTCTCTCAGATACCGTGTGTCGAGAACAAACCTTACTATGTCATGTTTGTGTGTCCTGCTCTGTGTCTGATCTGCAGAGGAGAAGCATTTGTTCAGTCAAACTACAGAGCATGGCTCTTTAGTTTAATCTGTGGAAACTCATGCTCAGAGCTCTGGATGTCCCTGGTTTAATTTCTCCTGCTTTGGACAAGATACCAGCTTTCAATTGAGTCTGTGGAAATTTACCTGTTCTGTCTCAAATAACCTAGTCAGATTTCACCTGCCCTAGCATTTCCTCAGGCCAGCATCTCCCAGAATTAGGGTTACCAGACACCCAGCAAAAGGAGAACGTCCTCCTTTTTTCCTTCACATCCTTTGTCCAGCAGGCATTTTAAAAATATGTGATCTTCTCCAGCTTTTTATAATGATGAGTAGAATGTTAAAAGAAACCCTGTAACAACCAAGTTTCTGAGCCCAGCAGAGGGATCTTCCCTCAGCAGCTGGGTATTAGAAGAGTGAACTTGGAGGCTGTCAGATGCGCACATGGCCCAGTTGCAGCTCTTTAGAAACCAGGCCTCACTAAGAGGTGGGGGGGGGGGCGAATCCCCTGACCGATTCCTGTTTAGCTGACTCCTGCCTTTTAACATCAGTTTGGTTAGTTCAGCTGGTAGAGGACAGTCTTGTTTACTTTCAGCAATGTGGGTTTGAAACCTCTGGTAGGCATTATTTTGTTGTTCTGTATTTTTCAATAATTTCTGTCACACCAGTTAGCACAATTTTTTATTCAGAAAAAGTCTTGCACAAGGGTTGAAAATTTTGCACACAAGCCACCAAACCTTAGAGGGAACATTGCTTATGATTCTATGACTTGCAGAAGGAAGAAGTAAAGCTGCACAAGAAAAAAAAATGCAACACAAGCACTACACTGATAGAATTACCATCCCCCCCAGACCAAAAAGTAACCCTAATAAATGAGACCACCCCAAGTGTAATGGGAAAATCTGGTAACAATATGTGTAAGAATAGTCTCACTGAGTACACATATGTAAAGTTACCCATGCATCAGGCTTCATATATGACTTTGTAAAACAAGTCTGCTTTGACAAAATGTCCAATTTCATATTAAAATCATAGAATCATAGAATGATTTAGAATGATAGAATGATCATATTCTTCTAAAGGCTATTTAATTTTGTTAAATACAACTCATACAGATACAGTACCACAAAATTAATTGTCAATTCATTGTTACTCTTGACTAAGGCTTAGCATCATGAGTAATTTTTAGATCTAGAGACACCCAACCCCACTAACTTCAGTGGGGACGCAGAGGGAAAACTGAAGGCTGAATTTGGCCCCATAATTTCATACTCTACTTCCTTTTAGGAATGGTGAAAAAATTTTCAAAAGCATCCAAGTGATGTAGAAACCAAGTGCTTGTCACCATGCAAATGTGACCTAGGCTTTCAGTAGCAAAAATAATTGTAGAATTATCAAAATGACATATGTATCATGATACCAGCCTTCATACTCTATGTAGATGCAATTTGAGACATGGAAATGTCACCTGGAGTAGAATATATTCAACTATATAATGGTGCACTGAAAAAGAAATCATCCTTTTTGATCCCCACAAGGTGAATATACTATGTTAATAGTTCTTTAATTATAGAAAGGGGAGGAGATTAGAGCTTTACACTGCCTGATAGATCATACTGAAATGTGCTGCTTCTCTCTGGTTAAATTGGGGTATAATTCTGTTTTGATATTTTTTATCTGGTAAAGATTTTAGCTTTCAACCCCTCCATCACCTATCTGTACATTCGCATTCACAAGAATTGAAAGGGATATTTACTTACAGAAGCACAGGTTAGAAAGTTCCTGATCACAGCAGGCTCCTGAAGCAATTGTGCTAGACACAAATTGTAATTACTGAATATTATAAATTTGTTCATGAATTAAGGGAAACAGCCAACCAAGTACAGAACAAAAAGCTTGCAGTAACGAAATTGTTGCAATTCAGCTTCAGAATCACAGCGTGGGCAAACTGCATTTCAATATAGACTCAAACTTTGTCCTCATTTCCACTTCCTTAATAAATAGTATTTCAGGCAGAGGTCTTTGCCAACTGCTGATTCTTTTTTCAAACAGGTTTTGTGTGTTTTCAAAATATTAAACAAACTGTGCCATTAAATTACACTCTATTTAAGGAAAGCATACAATTAAGTATATGTCTGGAACCAAATGCCTGTACTGCATAATTAAGTTTCTTTGTGCATGAAAACAAAAACATTTGTGCTTCAAACTTTGCTAATAGGGAGAAAGAACAATACAACATTGTAGTTTGCCATTTTTTTTTCCTGAGGTATTTGCTAAACCACTGGGCAGCAGTTTGCTGGTATGATACCATATCAAGAACTGGCATTAGCTACTCCATATTTAAGGTCAGTGCTATCTTCCCTTCATTTCACTTCTACATGAGCACATATTTTATAACCCTGCTCAACTTTGCGTTCCAATTCTATTCCCAAAGTTATTCTATTCCAGCAACATTTCATGTTGTGAGATTTCCTAGCAGTCATGTATATTGACTTAATGCATCATTGGTCTACATCCCACTGGAAGTCTTTACTACATATTTTAACAAACAACATACAAATTTGATAGTATTCATCAAACATTATATTTCCACTGTAGAACAAACGAAGGCAGCATCATTAAGATTGGGTGGACATGTACATTGTGCAAAGGGAGAATGAATGATGAATGGGGTTACATTACTGAAGAACTGACTGGGTCACTTCCCTGCTAATTTCTAGATATGTAAATAGGTGGGTTTTTCAACAGATAAATTTTGCAAAGTCACATTATTGAGGTGTGAGTTGGACTGCACCAAAACATACCACTTTCAGCCTTGAAGTTCAATATCTGTGAATCTTTAAAACATTCCTACATTAAATTATCTTGCCTGGGCAAGAGATCAACTGATTCATAATGTTGCTTTGAAAAGAAACATAACAAACTACATTAAAATGGTCTAATATAACCTAGCAAAATTAGATTACTTGATATCCATAGAACAATGGCCCTGCTCTCACTAAAGTCAAGTTCAGAGTTTATGGTGTATTTAATCTATGCAGAATCAAGCTTGAGTTTTCTTTTTCATTTATGTATTTTGTTTAGTCTTCTATCACAATGTGTTCTTCATTAGATTCACTGTTAATCATCATTCTTACAACAGTTCATTGCTAAACACAGAGTATTTATTTTGTGGGAAATGTCAACATTTTGAAATTTGCTTTTATTCTGAATCAGAACAAAACCAAATATTTTCAAAATTTTTCTCAAAATGGATTCTTTAAAAAAGGCTATTTTTCTTTTGAAAAATACTCAAACGTTTGTTTAGAACTTTGTTTGAAAATTTTTTAAAATGTAAGATAAATATTTAATAATTTGGTGTGTACTTTCATTATTATTTTCTAACATCAATAGTTGGTGTTACCATGTCTCATTTTCTAGGTGCCTAGAAAATCACTAGGATTCACAAAAGCCTGAGAGCTCAGTGCCTATGCTCCTAATATAATGAAAAGATAGAGATCAAGTGTCTCAGAAGGGGATTCACAAAAATCATCATCGTACTAGGCAGCTTAACTAAGCTAATTGGAGGTGCCTAAAAGAGGGGTCATAAGCCCTGGATCCCTCAAGAAGTTGAGTGCTTTTTTGCAGGGTGGACTTTTAGTAACTCCCTTCATTTAGGATTCTCTTCTACAAACCCTCTCCATAGAGTTAGGCAGCTATACTGTAAGAATACAACAGGGTGGACCTATTTGTAAGTTTTAGCCCAGTACTTGGGATTTTGGAACACACTCCAATTTCAAGTTCCCCATCCACCTAAGAGGGGAAAGGATCCGAATAGAGATCTGCCATTACACAGGGATATAGGATATCCTGATTTTGGCCTTCCCCTCTCTCTCTGGTTGAAACGACTCCACTAATAATGAAAAAAATGATGTGGAGAAGGGGAAAGGGTAAGAAAGCACACAGGTGTGACAGGGACCCTGTAGTCTGGTGATTAGAGCATTCACCAAGATCCAGTGCAATAATGCTTTTTAACATTATTTATCCACTGATTCAGAGGGTAGCCATAGTAGTCTATTTCAGCAAAACAAACAAGGAGACCTGTGGCACTTTAAAGACTAAAATCTATTAAGGCATAAGTTTTCATGAGTTATTATCTACTTCCTATACGCATGAAGTAAAAACTGCATATTTTAGGTATATATACACATGCAAGGAGAGGTGAGTAACATTATTATCTGGGAAGATGACAGTTCAAACAGTGAGGATGGGGCCCATTAACAATTGATGAGAAAGTTTAAAGAGGAAAAATTACAGTTTGTAGTGAGCTAGCCATTCCCACTTCCTATTCAGACCCAACCTGACAGTATCAAATTTGCATATGAATTTGAGCTGTGCAGTTTCACACTGAAGTCTTTTTGAAGTTTCTTTGCTGAAGTATGGTAACTTTCAAGTTTGTTACTGAGTGTCTAGGGAGATTTAAATGCTCCTCTAGTGTTTTTTTTTTTTTTTTTTTTTTAAGTTACCATTCTGGATGTCTGATTAAAGTCCATTTATTCTTTTGCAATAGAAACAGTCCAGTTTGACCAATGAATATGGCAGGTGGGCATTGTTGGTATATGATTGCATATAACCCATTGGTAGAAGTGCATGTGAACAAGTGTCTGATGGAGTGGGTGGTTTGGTTTGTTCCTATGATGGTGTCACTCGAGTAGATATGCAGCCAGAGTTGGCAACTGGGTTTGTGGCAGGGATAGGTTTAGGAGCATTGCTGCCCCCCAAAAGCATTTGGGGCACATGCCCCACCCCCCAGCTGTACCAACCCTAGGCCCAAAATGGCTCATTGATCCCAAACCAGCCTGTCATCGCCAGCTCACAGCTCTGAGCCACCTCCATTCCTGGGCCAGCCTGCCACCGCCAGCACTGGATCCTAGCCAGGTTGGGGCTCACAGGGGCTAGGGCCTGAGTCCAGACCAGGCCAGGGCCAGCTGTTACCACCAGCCTCAGGTCTTGGCCCCGGGTTACAGCAAGGCTGGGGCCAGCTGTCATTGCCTGCCAGCCCCAAGCACCTGCCTCAGCCAGGTCCCACCAGCAGCCCTGGGTTCTGGTCAGGTCAAGGCTAGCTATTGCTTCTGGCCCCAGGCTTGGGGCTCGGTGGGACTGGGGGCACTGCCTGGGACACTCAGAGCCCATGACCCTTGTGCCCAGCACAAGTGATAGGTTCCAGGTTAATGATTCTGTTTATATGGTGTGTAATTCCTGGTGAGTATTTGCTTCAGGTTGGGGGGCTCTCTGTAAGTGAGTAGGGGTGTACTTCAGTCTTCCTGGACACTCAGTAACAGACTTGAAAGTTACCATACTTCAGGAAAAGAAAAAAAAACAAAAACAAAACAGATTTCAGTGTAAAATTACAGAGCTTGAACTCATATGAAAACTTGACACTATCTCTTGACACTGGAAAGAGCGGCAGCAGGGCTTGGGGGGTGACGGGAAAAGGGTGCTGGGGAACAGGGGAGCAACAGCACCAAACTGGGAAGGGAGCAGGGGGGCAGCAGTGATGAGCCAGAGGGCAGCAGGAGGAGCAGCGGGACAGCAGTGGGGAAGTGGCAGAGTTGGGGGGGCAGCAGGTAGCAGTGAGGAGGGGGCAGTAGGAGGAGCAGAGAGCAGAGAGGGGTCTGAATAGGGACTGGGAGTTGCCAGATCTTTAAGAACAGTAATGTTCCCTCTTTAAATGTTCTCACTTTCTCATCAACTGTTGTTAACAAGCCACATCCACACTGTTTAAATTGACCTTTGCCAAAGAGGTAGCCGAATTACTCTAGTTAAGCAAAACAAACTAGGAGTCTAGTGGCACTTAAAGGACTAACAAATTTATTTATTGCATGATCTTTCATGGGAGAAAAATTGAGAAATTTCCACTTGAAATGTCTGACGCAGTGGGATTTTTTCCCATGAAAGTTCATGCAACAAATAAATTTGTTAGATTTTTAAATTCTACCAGATTCCTTGTTTGTTTTGAATTGACCTCTTGCATGTGTATATATGCCTAACATAGTGCAGTTTTCACTTCATGCATCTGAGGAAGTGGATTATACCCCCTGAAAGCTTATGTCTTCATAAATTTGCTAGTCTTTAAAGTGCCAAAGGACTCATTGTTCGTTTTGTCCATTGTAAATCCCTGTGATTTTTCTACAGTGTCACCACATCAAAGTTTGTGATTCCCGCCATCAGTGTACTCTTGACTATAACATCATGGTGCAATACAGAAACTGATATGTGATATCCCTACATCGGCCTGAATAAGTTCCTTTGTGAATCTAGCTCTGCTACAATTACTGACATGCCATAAAGCAATATAAAAAATGAATTAAACTCCTTTCTAAATTAAATTTAACGGAATTTCAATTTATGGGACATTCAGGAAATAGTCACATCAATACAATTTAATCAAAAAAGGTTTTGGTGAAATGTCATTTTCTTACTTTAAATCTATATTTAATGCTACGGGGAAAAAAGAAAAAAAAAACTTTGGGAAATTAGATGGGCTATTTATTCCGGTAATGTTGATGGACATTTTCCACTCATCCATCCTATTAAATTGAAAGGATTTTCATGTTACTTTCACATTTCAGAAAGCTTTTGTTTATGTATTTCAAAAAAAGTACAAAATGTTATCGACTACTTAAACCTGTGTCCATTTTTACAGTACACGGATTGTGTTTTTGCAGTTTTTGACATTACTAAAAGCCCTTAATCAAATTCCAGGCCTGGAATACATACTGAACCATTCCCTTAAAACAATAAATTCCTCACATTTCTAACATTTTAATTGACTAGAAAGTCTACCAACTTTTAGATTGCTCTAAAATTGGAGTAAAACATTAAAGGCAAGAAGAGACATGCTGTGCAGCGGGACTTGTTAGCTGAGAGGAAGCCCTGCAGTGCTACCTTTCTGATTAAGAGAACACTCAGTAGGGAATCTGTTTTGAACTCTTTATGCTGAAGGAATAGATGCCATGGGAAAGATTGGTTACATTCTGGTAAACAAATGTGCAACAAGTTTGAGAGTTAAAGACCAGTAAATAGTCACAAGAACTAACTGAGGGGTAAACTGGAGGGAAGAAATGGAGGAAATTGGGAGGTGAAGAAAATAAGAAATAAGTATGACAATAGAAAAAGCCAGGATTTGTTTAAGGACAGTCTTGAGAAGTTTACCTGAAAGCATGGTGGGGTGGGGGAAACAACAGAGCTAAGGAATTTAACAGAAATATAAGGTTTTAATGTTACAAAACTGTAATCACGAGCAGGGACAAAATCAACAAAAAATAGGTAGGTCCAAAAATACACAGGACAAAGAGCAAGTAGCAGATGAAAGCTATTTAGAAAGAATATTTAGAAAGCAAAGGTTAATGTGTATGAAATAATAAGGATGTATACCAAAGAAAAACAGTTTAAGTGTTATAGGACAAAAGATTTTAAATGAAACAAAGACTGGAATTTTCCTCTGTATTTATTAAATTACTGGTTCCCAATCTTTTTGGCTTGAGGGCCACAAATATAGTTTTCAAAACCATGAAAGGCCACCAGTCTATTTAATTAAGATTAAATTAATATTTCATTAATTAAACTTAAAACAAGTTTAAATGAAAATTGATTAATTAAGATTAAATTAATACAAATAATCAAATTTAAATTAATTTTAAAGTATTTTTTAAAGGGTTGGATGTCCACCTTCAGCCTCCCTGCCTAGGCCCTGGGCTGACTGCTCAACAGCCCAACCTGCCACACAAGGCTGCAGCCCTCCCAGCAGTGCCACACCAGCCCTTGATCCAGCCTGGGCAGGTGGCTCCACACTGGCTCCCAGCCTGCAGCAGGGGAGCAAAGGCCACCTTAAAAAGCACTGCAGGCCATTTTTGGCCCATGGGCCACAGGTTAGGGACTGCTGTATCAAATCACTCATTATTCCTTATTTTTCCGTGCTTACATATTATAAATATATGTATATATGACATATTTAATAACTATGATTACCAGTGAATTGCAAGTTGATGATTCCATTGACGTGTTTTGGCTACTAACCATGGGCCATACAGTGCTTGCAATTTCTCTGCAAAATTCTCCTAGACTTCATGCAGGAATTGGCAATAGGACATGTGTCTACAAAATGAAAGCTTTATAAGCATGTTTAATCACTAGTTACTTGGCATTACTCTGAGTGTAATAATTTCGCCCTTCTAGTGGCTAGATACTTGAAAAAAAAATGCCCAGATTACTACTTTCCTGAGCTATTCCTTATTTCAATTGCAAGAGTCTGAGGTAACTAACACCAAGATCTCATAATGGGATTAGGCTTGGTCTAAGAGCACAAGCTGTGGTCTGAGTTCTTTTCCAAATGTTGCTGAATAGCCAGAAGAGGCAGAGATTGTGATGAAAAGAGACCCAATGGCACCCCTCCTCCCCCAGTGAACTAAATGCCAAAAGACAGAAACTACGAAAAATAAGCTATCTGGCTTCTCAAAAAATCTCTAGGAAGGAAGGCGTGTTAGTTTAACAGGTCATTTCTTCCAAAAAAATAACTTGCAACACTCAGCAATAATTAAAGTTATGCTGCAAAGCGTTCAGAGTACTGAGAGGTTAGGAAACACCAAAAGGAAAGATGCTTGTGCAACCTTAATTCAGCCCCTTCTGTATATGCCTTACAATACAGTCTTTAATTATATAACACAAAACCATTCATCACTGGGTGCACAGAATGGTCACACAGGAGAACAGAAAGAAGGTTGTAAAGGCAACTGTAAATCTCTCATTTCCTAGCTTTTGAGTGTTTGACTTGGAAGCCGAAATAATGCTTTATTTAAAATGGGATGGGAGAGTATTTGTGTATGTGATACGTGTAAACAGAGATCTTGTTTAGGACTGTGAAATACTTCAGATTTAACTTGATGTCAGTTCAGTCAGTATCTTTTTTAATTATCTTTGGAGCTGTAGAACCTACAAAAGCAATTAGCAAATTTCACCAAATTCCACAAAACTCAATTCCTTAACAGATGCCAAAAACCCCTAAATTACTGCACCAGAGGCTTTGCCTCTCGCCAACCAGACCTCAGACATATTTTGCTTCACTACCCTCCACCGGTTCCTGTGAACAGCCCCCAACTCACCCTCCTACCTCCCCAGTTGTCACATTCTTCAGGTGTACTCTCATCCTCAAAATACCCTTCCCTTTAGATTCCTGAGAGCCAGGAGTGGTGGATAGCTTCTTTGACTTAGTGCTTTTGCTCAGCCCCAGTAAAATCTAGCAACATCCATTATACTAAGGCCACAGTAATCCTGGGACTGTTCATTCTGCTCTTCAACATCTTGACAGCAGATGGAGCTGGTTTTGGATACACGCTGCCATCCTTCTCTTGGTTTCACTACCTTTCTGTGTCTAAATCAAATCAAATCATAGGGCTGGAAGGGACCTCGTGAGATCATCGAGTCCAAACCCCTGGGAATTGAACCCAGGACCTTCTGCCTGTTAAGCAGAGGAGGCAGAAACTAGAATATCTATTTTACATGACAATCTGGACTCTGTTAGGGTCACTACCAACCAGCAACAGAGCCTGATCCAAAACTTACAAGATAAAATCAGTTACATGGAGGTCCTAAATGGAATAAATAATTTGGAAATAGTCAGGATCCTCAGGAAGTAGATTTTTTTAAATGTTTTTTGTTTAAGATCCTCAGGTAATGCAAAACCCAAGGCATTTATATTTGAAGTCCTAAAGCACAATATGAATAAATCTGTCCTTTAAAAAGCCCATGAAAAAAGAAACTTGAGCAGGAATGGGTATAAAATACTGATTTTTCTCATGTAGACTAAGGTAGCTGGTTAAGAAGGTGACAGGACTGACCTGCTTTATAGGCTTACTGGCTATTTTTTCAGCCATTAGGATGACTAAATTCTTAGCTTTTGCAAACCTAGAGAAGCAGAAAACTACTGTGTCCATATAAAAAAAAAAGACAAACTTTCACTTCTTCAGGATTTACCTTTGTTATTCAACAATTATGTTATCATCAGAGGTACCAACCGCAGATCTATCCCTCCACCGCCTATATTCACCATCTTGCTCTCTGGCTCCCGTTTGGTTCTTACCCCTCCTCCCATTTTTTTCTGTCAAGACTCCATCTTGATTGGGACCAGATTCTGGAACTCATTGTTGTGGGAGCTGTATCAACTTGGTCCAGGTGCCCTGGGATCTCACAGTATGAACACACCAGGAGTGTCTCTGCAGTCCTCAGCTGACCCCAGGAAGGCATGCATATCCGTGCACACAACATGACCCTGCTAAACCCTGGCTATTGCTGCTGTGAGCTAGCCAGGGATTCTGAAATCCAAATCGATTTAAAAAAAAAATATTTCCTCTCTCACTTTCTTCTGTTTTTGCTTTTTTATTTTCCTTTATTTTATTTTTTATTTTAAGTATTTAAAGCCAAATGGAAGCATTAGACATTCACAGTCTCCAATCAATACACCACAACCCCCCTGAGCAAGAACTTAATTGAAAATGATTCGTTCATATACTTACCTTGCCTGGGGAAAAACTCCAGCTAGACCAAAGAAGGCATGCAATACCTTCAATTTAGGCATGATCTGAGACACCAGTTCAGATGCATTTGCAGCACCGGAACCTGTTGGCTTTCTGAAAATATTACCTTCTATTCAAGATGTTGGCCAGCATCTATTCCTACCTATCAGGCAAACTGGCAACCAGTAGTGACCAGTTTATGAGGAACAAAAGCTCTTAACATCCCTTACCAGCGTTCAGTGGAATGAGATTTGTTCCAACACACAGCACTGATCATGAGTTTTGGGGTTAGCGTTGATGCAGCCAAAAAAAAAAAAATCCTTTAGACAATGCCCCGGACTCCCTATAGACCCTTCAGGTCCAGAGCAACCAAGTTTGACAAATGCTGGCACCGTGATGCAGCAGGTCTTAATTTATATCACCATGCTGTGGAATTGCCAAGTGATCCATCTTTTCTTGATGGAGGAAAATATGAGGGCAATTTATTTCTCTCCATCAAGGTGAACCTGCAGGTTGGCTATGCCATGTAAGGCTTAACCAATTTTTCTTGGAAACAGAAATCCTTTGGTTTTTCAATGTTTCTCAACCTTTAGTGGATCAGGGAACACCTTAAGGTATTATTACTTTAGGTGGAATACCTGACAAAAACATTCTTGGAAAGGATGGTAACAATAGCTTGAGATTTAGAAGGCCTCCTCTGCAGCAAAGCTTCCAGGTGAGCATCAACATCTGGTGCTATGTATCTAGAAGCTTTTCTGGGGCTATGGCATTAAATTGCACATCCCTTTCTCCACTCAGCCCCCCTGATGGGGAGCAGGAGGGGTAGGTTACAGAGAGTATCAAAATCAATCCAATTGCCCTTTATGGGGTAACTTTCTGTGGTGCTCCCTGAGACTCCTGGTTCTGTCCAATATTGCCCTTTCCCACTCTGTTCTATCATTCATTTCCTACCCTCTTTTATTACATTTCAAGCTTTTCTTTAGATCTTTTCTCATTCACTACACTCTTCTTTCTGTCCTTTTTCTTTGAAAGGGAAAAATTATGGTGATTATTTCACGATCTTACTTTAAAAGGGCCCCAGAGTAGCAGTATATAGTAAAACGATTATTGCTACATAATTGTGCAGACATCTCTCTTTAACCAGTCAAAGATCATTTTAGCTATAATTCTCTCTGCCCTTGATAACAAAACTTAGTTTTACCTACTTTATTATAAAAATCTAATATTGACTCTCTGCTCCACATTAGATACTTCCTCATCTTTGTTGTTCGTATTTGTCATCTGTGTTAAAATACATAATAAAGAATAAATCTCAAAAAAACAAAACAAAAGAAACTTTCCTTTGTCTGTATTTCCCCAATCTCCCTGCTCTTCTAGAGTCAATTACTGAGGTCCCATAATGTTCTGAAAGTCCAAGGCAATGGGAATATTCCACTCCTAAAATCTATTCCTGTAAATCTCTCTGCTTTTAGTGGAACCTTTGCTTCTGTTGCCACTACTATTCTAGTGCTAACTTTCCTAGGTGTCCAACCTCCAACTGCAACAGCTGTTGGGTTGGTCCACTCGCAGTCTAATGAGGATTACCTAGTTTCAGCCTTCTATTCTTGCCAATTACCCTGCCTTAAAGGACCAGTAGCTCAAAGGCTACTTTGCTGTTCCTCTCCCCTTTCTTCCTGAAAAAGTAAAAATTAACCTAAACCAGTATTTAGTAGCATTATGGTCTCCTCCCCAGTCCCTAGCCCTGTTAGAAGATCATCATTACTAGTGATGTTTTTGCTAGGTCTTTGACTACCAAAAATACATGTAGGCTGAAACCAAAGCTTTTTGAAGTAATAGGTAGAACTCCATTTTCATCTAAAGCCTTATAAAAAGCTCACTGAACTTAACGAGAGTCTTTACTGGGTTTAGAATCAGTACATAAGAACGAGGTGGCTCAATGCAGTCTATATCCTATTCCTTGAACAAGTTGGGATCTGTGCCTGCTGGAGCAGCAAATTTGTTAAAGAGTATTAGTGGCAAGAAACAATGTACTTCAGTTATTGACATCATAAAACAAAACAAGGTTTTTTTGTGCAAAGCTATTTCAGGTGCAACTTGCATCATAGTTTTTAGGGGAAAAAGAAAATGGCACATTTTTAAGTAGAAGAATATGAGCTGCACAAACTACTGAAGAAGAAGCAGGAATATAAACCAAAATCAGAATTATGAGATATATTTTCCTAGACCTGCTGCTAGAAAACATGGAGCCCTCATCCTGTCAGCTAAATGAGAGTACTAGCACCATCAGGACTCTGAGTCTGCACTGTTTCTCATTGTCCCAGCAATGGACTGAGATCAAGGGTGCTACTCATGCTGCTCTTATTCCTGGTCCTGCTGACATGGAGAGCAGACTTGAGACTTCTCTGACTTGGGTCCTGCTCCTAGAAAGCAAAGTTCAGGTGGCACTCCCCAATCTGTCCCCTATAACACTGCCACACCAGCTGAGGAGATCCACACCAGCTGAGGAGACCCCCTTCCCATGCAGATTGTCTGTGGGGAGAACTCTGTTCCCAGGCTTTTTGTGCTCCAAGGCTGGGTCCACACTTAGAAGGTTAGTTCAAATTAACTTAATTCTAACTAATTAATTTGAACTAATAATGATTAGTTCAAATTAAGTTAATTCAAACTAACATGATCCCATTAGAAACCCAATTCAAACTAGCATGTCTATGGGCAGGACTTGCTAGTTCAAATTAGGAGAGGGGCATCATGGGAAGTGTGGCAAGATGGCCCCCAGAAGGGCCATGCCCCCATGCAATATATAGAAAGAGGAAGGGACCTGGGAGGAAGAAGGTCAAAAAGCATTAATTTGAATTGTTAGTTCAAATTAACACAGCCACACTGGGTTAATTCCAACTAATAAATTTGAATGAACCTTTACTTCAAAGTTAAGCAAGGTTTTATTACCTCAAAGTAAACTTTCATTAATTAGAACTAAGGAATTCCTAAATTCAAATTAATGAAAGCCAGTGTAGCCGTGCATTAATTTAATTCAAATTAATCCTCGTTAATTCAAATTAAATTGGAAGTGTAGACACACCTCAAGGCTGTGTTCACACATCAACTGTTATTTCAAATTAAGTTATTTCAAAATAAAATCCTTATTTTGAAATAACTTAAATTGAAATAAGAAAATGTTATTTCAAAATAAGGGAAACCCTCAAAGTGAAATAGCATGCCCTGTGTGTGGACATGCTATTTCATTTCAGGAGAGGGGCAGCATGGGATGTGTGGCAACATGGCCCCCTTACTGGGCTATGCCCTCACCCAAAAAGGAAAGCACCCTGGGAAGGACATAGCAAAAGTGTTATTTTGAAAAAAAATGTCCGAATGGTGCTGTTTCGAAACAACCATTTCAAAGCAACGGCTATTTCAATTGCATGCAAGGTTTTACTGTTTCAAAATGACAGACGTTATTTCAAAACAATGGGGTCCCATTGTTTCAAAATAACAAAACATTGTTTGGACATTCCCAGCTTTATTTCGAAATAACAGCTGTTGTTTCGAAATAAAACCCTGGTGTGGACACAGCACAAGAGAGTAACAAGGAAGTTGGGTAGCACTGGTAAAATGAGGTCCATGGGATGCAGCATTCATCCTCTCTACAGACTGAGCTAGCTTCTAACCGCCCTCCCCAAGAGCTCAGTCCATCACTCATGCCCCTGGTGAATCATTCCATTTCCCCACAAGTTCCTGGGGCTAACAAGGACAACAGCACTGTGGGGAGAAGACAACTTCCCTACATCCCTCTCTGATTACACCCCCCATACCTTCAGCTGGAATCTGACCCCTTTGAGACAAACAGGAAGAGACTAAACCATTTCTGGAAGATCGAGCTGATCCTTTGTGAGGAGAATAATAAGATAATTGGGTAACCTTAACCATGAATTTCCCACTTTTCAGAAGTTTGAGTTTTTCTCAGTTCAGTGTTCAGCAAAAGAATAATGCTATTATGCAACCTTAAGTATGTATTAATGTAATTTTGATATGCCATGGAATAAAAGCTGTGTAAGGAGAACTGAAGAATTTGGAACTTGATGATGAAACAACAAAAAATATGAGAGTAGCAGCAAAACAATAAAATAAAGACCTGAAGTTAAGAAGTTCCAAAGATACAAAAAATGCCTTGTTTATATTAGAGACTAGAGTCTCAGACAAAAATGTCTTTCCTTTCCATAGAAACTCTCTCCTGGAAAGTATTTTCTAAATGCAAAGCATACAGAATATTCAATGCTTGAAATTTAAATCAGAGATCAAATATTTAACAATTTTAAAATTTACATAAATGAATTTAAATCAATGTTCATGCAGAAAATTACAACCCATAACCTATAAAGTAAAAAGAATAATTTATTCTAAAATTAAATTTAAAAGATGTACAGTAGCCAAAATGTACAAACATATAGTTGGTTGCAGGTTAACAGACTCATTTGGCTAATGGAAGGAAAAAAATCTCTCTGTGCTAATTATCAAAATAAAGTGAGTGTCTTTTTCCATTTAATGTTAAGACAATGTAAAAGTTCTTTAATCCCTTCTCAGTTGTTGCACCATCACTACTACTTTTTGGAACAGAATATCTATTCTTATAGCTGGAAGGGATGCTGCCCTAAGAATTCTACCTATTTCAGTATCTCACTTTAGAACATGACTCTACCCTAAAACAACTAAATAAAAATAATTGAAGGGTTTTATATTCCTTCTGTCCTTTATTTCTTCATCATAGTTACTCACTACATATGTAAAAAGATGTTTCTTCTGTTCGCCACTGCTACCACCTTATCCTCAAATTGGTTATTTTCTTCCCTGCATCACCGCCTATAATAGCCTAAATTGGCTTGCAAAGTCTCTCTCGGTTAGGGTCTGATTTTCCTCTCATTTACCATTTCCTTGACCAGTGTAACTCCAATGTTTTTAATTGAGTTATTCCTGATTTGGGTGCTGATTCATCTTCTAAATCGACTGGACTGGTTTAAAGCTGAACATGTCCTTCAGTGAGTTGGTGGGTTAGGGTCAGAGTACCCAGCGCCTTGCAAAATCAATCCAAAGTAAATGGAGAATGAGAAGCAGCCTTCAGAATACAACTCTTATACAAACACCATTGATGTCATATGAATATAATGAGTGAAATTTTCACAAAGGAGAAACTACTGCCAAAAATCCCATTGACTTCATAATTTCATCCAATTGATTTACACAGTTAAATCTGAGAGCCTAATCTCACATTCAGAGCCTATATGACTTAAATGTGCAGGGGGAGGGGAATAAGAGTGAACATAGGGCTTGGTGGTTGTCGCTTAAAAAAGAAGGTTTTTCTTCTATATTAAAGAAAAGCAAATTTGATATGGAAAACACCACAATGTATAAGTGACTCCTTGCAACGTCTTTTAGGACCTTCTGCAGTGTCTTTGAACTAACTGTTCAAAGAAGGATTATATTTTGTTTATAACCCCAAACAAATAACCCAGAGAAAGTTTCCTCCTAAACAGTCTGTCTGCAGCTTTAACTGAAGGTGAAGAGAACATGCTGAATTAAAACTTTAGCATGTGTGGGGTAAATCAGGCCTAACGACCCAGCTAGGTGAAAAGAGAAGTGACTGTGAAGATCTTGCATTATCTGGCAGTTCAGTGAAAGTATTAAAAACATACAAAACATGAAGAGCATGATGGAAAATAAACTAGCAGTAAGATTTAATAAAAAGGTGGTGAAGTACATGGACTGAATTCTGCTCTCTTTTTTTCAAGAAAAATGTTCGCTAACTTCACTAATTATTTTGAGTTTGAGTTGTCTTGTGCAGGTATATGTGAAACCAGCTTGAACAATAACTACCTAAGAGACAAAAGGGAGAAGTTATGCACTAAGAAAAGAAAAAAAAAGTAATAAATGCTCAGAAAAACAGATCAGACAAACTCCCAAGGGAGAAAAAATAGGTTGGTTCCTAATAAATCTTTTGAAAAAGAAAATAAACACATAGACGACACTAAAATGAGCACTGGAGACTTCAGCTGGGGATTTTGTATAAAGTTTTAAATGAACAGGGGGAGGGGATGTAATATTCTATATGCAAGAAAATAGCTCATTTGAGTGGTTTACCAAATATCAGCCACATGAGGAGAAAGTGGATGGCAAAGCAGCTGAGAGATGGGGTAGGGAGGATTACAAACAGTGAACATATCACATTTCTGTAAAGCACATATCATCATAGGCTGGGGGCTCTAAGAGTTCTATAAAACCTTCAAACCTTCTCCTCCCTCCATCCAAGAACCAACCTAACAAAGAAAAAAAATCAATGGAAACCCAGTCAAAAATGAGGCGAACCTTTTTCTATGTATGATTGGTAAAACACTTGACATAAAATAACATTTAACTATAACCCCTCATAGGGCATGGCTGTAGGAAGGGGAACTGCATCTGGGTGATAGGATGCCCCCCTGAAGCTTCCAGGTGCACAGAAGCTCAGTGTCTGCTGTCACTCTGGCTAAGGGCTCCACTTAGTCCCTCAAAACAACCAGTCAGCTGTGCTGACTGATGTGGAGGGCCTCTGATCACCAGCCCAATCTTTCTTAGCTCTTTTGACCCTCATGTTCATCTCAGGCAGTAAAGAAAGAGAGAGCAAGCAGTTGTTGTTTGAATCTGACAGATAACCACACAGAAGAGAAGGGAACTCCCCCTCCCCCCATTTATTCACTTAATCTTGTCCTTTACTGGGAGAAGTACCATACTGCCATGTCAGGATTAAAGACTGTGAGGGGGTCAGACCCTGGTAATAAGGGCTATATAATACCCGGGATAAACATACTAATAAAGATAGCTTCATGACTTTTTTCTTAAATTTCTGGCCTATTTTTTACATATTTTATTTTGAATTAAAAATTCCCCTGCAGCAGTTTGTAAGCTAGATACAAGTGCACTGTGCTAGCACATTAGACCCGGAATAAGGAATGATCTCATTTTCAGAGGTCAACTTGAGGGAAATGCAACGAAGGAACCAAAAGTGCAATTCTGCTTTCACTGAGCCAGGATGACCTCCAGTCAAATTAGTAGGAGTTGCATTCTTTTAAAAGAGGACAGAATTAGACCAAACTTGGGAAGAATAAATTGCTTTTTTAAAAACAATTATTTGATTTAATAAACAAGGAAGGCAGGAATTTAAAAGAGGTCTTGCTTTTCCTTTACAGTAAAACAAACCCATGGTTTTAAAACCAGACAATGTCCTCTTTACAGAACTCTGTGTTTCAGTCTACTAAATTGTCTTTAGCTTCAAATAGCTGAGTTATAGTGTGGAAAGAGTTTGACTGGTTTGACAGAGATTCATAACAGTCAACTTCCCCAAAGCTATTTTTCAATCCTCAACCTAAGTCAACAAGGTAACAGGTTCCAGAGCGACTATTTCCAAACAAGAGCAGCTAAAGCATGATTCATTGCCCTCTGTAGCAGTGGTTCTCATCCACTGTGTCGGCACACATTACTGTATCACAGAGAGCCAGCAAGATGACTGGATTTGACCTCGAGGGAGTGGGCTAGTGTGTCCTGTAGAGTTGCCATATGCTGCCAACTGTGTTGCGACCCCCAAAAGGTTGAGTGTACCACTGCTCTAAAGAGGACAGAACTGAAATGTGGTTCTAAATATCTGTGGAAACAATTTACATTTGAATTGTTTTCACAGAGTACAATTATTTTACACTTTTCTGTTTTGGTTATTTTATGTACCATTTAACAGTTAAAATATTTTACAGGGGCATTTTTCTTCTGTTTTAAACAACTGGAAACAATGAAATTGCAAAACACACAGAATAAAACATCAATATGATGTTCCATGAGCAGATGGTATGTTAGCATGACCTTGTTTATCACTGGACCACATCCTGTGACAAGGTTTTATATAATGACTGCAGCGGTCCCAGGCTACTTTCCTTGTGTCAAATTTCTCTCTCTTCTTCAAGTAATACATTTTAAAGATAGTAGTGGCATTCTTGACAAATAAGAGTTGTCTGGTTATGGATCCTACTGAACAACATTGCTTGAGACCATTTTAAAACACTTTAGTGGCTGCTTCAGATAAGAAATTATGCAGGCTTCGATTTTACCAAGATACCTTTGTTAAGGGTGCTGACATTCGTTTTGAACACTGTGCAATTACTATTAAACAGAGCATGTGATTTGCTTCGCTCTTTGCATGCTAACAAAGAATTTATTTAAGCTGCATGTGTACATAAGAGTCTTATTTGAAACTTGATGTAGTGTGATGATCTATCATCAAAAAATAAGAAACAGAGACTAAATGTAGAATCCAATATATGTAATCTCATTGGTTTTGGACATAAAAAAAATCCCAGGATGATTAGCATCTCATATTATGCCTTTTAAATATCTTAGCATTTTACAATTATTTTCTTGCTTTTCACTCTTCTTATATGCCACCTTTTTTCCCCACACTAAGCATTTATTAGGTCAACATGTATTTTAAAAAATAAAATTAGCATTATTAACTCTATATACATTTCCCTGAAAAATATAAATGATCAATTCACTTTTACTATCATAACAGCATATGCTCTAAAGATAGTACTCTTATCCCACTTCATAGTCTGGTTCTCTGAAAACCTTCCTGGTTTTTGTATCTATAGTTTGGGATCCTCCAAATGCTGCCCTTTAAGAAAAGAAAATACTTAAACCCAAATGCTAGCAAATCTCTGCCCATTCTAAGGTCAGCAGACATTCTACCAGATCTTAACCTTTATTTTTGTTAGACTTTCTTTGTATGTGGATATGACGATAGTTGAGGTTTACACATCTGCACTTCAGAAAGACACTGTCAGTGTTCAAGTAATAGTCCTATACAAGTGCTAGAGCTGTGTGTTTATTTATTTATTGCTATTAAGTCAAAATGCCTTATTCTGACTTCAAAACATAGACCTGTCTCCCTAGTAATTCTACTATATGAGAAAAACTCCTACCAACTTTCTAACTAGAAGAGATAGCTGTATTTTCTGAAACACGTTTTTGCTTAGTACTGAAAACCCACCTAAAATGTCAAAGGGCAATCCAAAAGATAAATCTTCCACAGATTATCTCAGACACTATTTGACAGAAATGTCACATCATAAATTCCGGCCAACAATACATAATGAGAAAGTTGTAGAGAGAAGCACAGTGGTCTGAAACTTCATACAGAGAATAAATCAACAACACATTTTGACCAATAGCGTCCTCAACATAGAAGCCTCCTCCTGCAGCATGCTAAGTATTTTCAGCAACTCACAGACTTCATTCAATACATTATCGGAATAACTATTCCTATGTAAAGAAAAGTTTTTTGTTTTTCTGTTAGGACTGGAGGCACATGCTCACACAACAACTACCAAGTAAACTAAAGTTACTGCTCTGGGATATTCCCTCTTGTTATGGATTATAAATACAGAAGTAATTATGTGACTGCATATGTTTGCACAGTACCAATGTACTCAAGATATTTAATACTAAACATGATTATGAAGAGTTAAAAAGAGATTTCACAAAATTGTGCCTGGATAACTAGAGGCAGATAAAATTCAATGTTGATAAATCCAAAGAAATGCACATTGGCAAAAATAATCCCAATCCTGGAGTCATTGTGGAGTTCTCTGAAAACATCTGTTCAGTGTGCAGCAGCAGTCCAAAAAAGTAACAGAGTTTTAGAAATCATTAGCAAAAGGATAAATAACAAAAGTGAAAATATCATAATGCTAGTGTATAAATTCATGGTATACCCACACCTTGAATACTCCATGCAGTTCTGGTCACCTCAATTTAAACAGATACATTAGAAATGGAAAAGGTACAGAGAAGGGCAACAAAAATGATTATGGATATGAAACAATTTCCATATGAGGAGAGATTAAAAAGACGTGGACTCTTCATCTTAGAGATGACTGACAGGAGATGTGATACAGGTCTGTGAAATCATGAATGTTGTGTAGAAAATGAATGAGGAAATTTATTTATCCTTTCACATAATATAAGAACCTAGGAGTCAGCCAAGGAAATTAACAGGTATCAGCAGGATTAAAACAAATATAAGAGAGAACTTCTTTGCACAGGCATAGTTAATCTGTGGAACTCATTGTCAGGGGATGTAGTGAAATCAAAAGTATAACTGGGTTTATAGAAGAACTAAATGACTTAATGAGGGATAGGCCTAGCAGTTATTAGTAAAGAAACTTCATGCTCTAAGTGTATCTAAACCTCTAACTGCCATAACTGAAACTGGACCTTAGGGATAAGATCACTCAAGAATTACCCTGATCTGTTCATTCCCTCTGAAGCCCTATCAGAAGACAGGATACTAGGCTAGATGGCTATGTCTATGTCTCCTTTTTTAGGCCAAACTTGCTAGTCTGAACTAAAAAAACCCAAGGTTGGTCCGAACTAATCTCGGGCTAGTTCAGACTAACCGTGGTATTTTAGTTCAAAGTAACTGCATGTCCTAGTTCGAACTGGAAAGAGAAGCTGGTTCAAACTAATAGCTTAGTTTGAACTAAAAAAGTTCAAATTAAGCCACTAGTCCATATCTACATCGTGTATACTTAAAGTCTGGACTAAGCGCTTAATCCAGACTAACCAGCTGAATTTATAAGTACGGACTAAGCTTTGGCTAGTCCATGCTAAGAAATTCCTTAGCTTGGACTAGCCAAAGGCTAGTGTAAACATGGGCTAACTTAGTCCGGACTAAGCAAATTTAGTGCAGAATAATTGGCTAGTGCAGACATAGCCTCTGGTGCCACTGTCAGAAGACAGAATATGGGGCTAAATGGATCATTGGTTTGACCCAGTATGGCAATTCTTATGTTCCCACTGAATGCATGGTACTCTTGAAATGAATCAGGGTTATCTAGTAAATGATACTGTTATTAGCTGGCCCTCAGGCCTCATTTGTTGTGAAAGCTGGAAGTTGTGGAATGATTGAAGGAGTGGATGGGAGGAAGAAAACAAACGGTCACATGTTAAAGAAGTTGAATGGCCCTCTGTAGAAATGGATTTCACCCCTACCTTGCCCACAGCTCCTGTGTGATTTTGAAGAAATCATTTAAACTAGATTTTTGACAGCTGGCCACTAATGGTTTGTTCCTCTTTTCTGAGTGTCATGGACCTCATCCCGGACTACGGAAGAACCTAGACTCCTGTACTTCTTGGCTGCCCATCTAGGAGACAGCTTAGGAGTGAGGGCTCCCCAGGTTCCTTGGGTCCTGATCAGCCTGAACTCCTAGCAGCCCACCTGCAGGACTTTAGGGGCATAAGCTCTGGGCCCTGGTCAAAGAGGGGGCCCTGAACTCCAGCCCCTAAACCCCTGATAATCTGGCCCCGTGTCACGGTACCCAGTGAGGCCCTGAAGTCAGAGGCCAGGCTCCAAGCTCAGCTCCGTCCCCTGGGCCGGCTGGCCTCCTCCAGGGGATGGGGTAGGGTGGGCCAACCCCTGTTTGCTCTCCCTGGGGAGGTGGAGCCACTGGCTTACAGTAAGGCCACTGCCACTCCAGCTCAGACTTCAAGGGCCCATGGCCCTAGAGAGATGTTTTGGAAGCCCCCATGATGCATTCCAGCTGGTCCCCCACGCCCCAGGACTCGCCAGAGTGTGGTTGGGGTGGGAGCACCCTCTGGCCCCAGGGCACCTCTCCAGTAATGGGGGGGTGTGGCCAGGCCATGTGGTGCTGGGGCATGGTTGGGGAGGCAGGCAGAAGGGGGCCCCATGGTGGGGGGCAGCCCAGGGCCCCTGGGCCGGTTAATCCAGCTGCTTAGAATCTGGGGCTCCTCAATAGGTCACCAGAGAGACAGCTGTGGGGTCCCAGCTCTGTGACCTTCAGGATCCCTAGTTCCATAGTAACCTATTTGGTAGGAAGCCATAAAGACTGAAGCTGGAGAGCCTGGGAGCTCAGGTAGCTTTGACCAGCATTTTTTAAAAATATTCATTTTTCAATTTTTTGGAAAACACCCTTGCTGCAGAAAACTGCGTGTTGAACTTTTTTTTTTCTGATTCAAATGAAAGTCGTTTCTGAAATGAGAAATTTTCCACCAGAAGGGAATTCCATTCCTGCATCTCTCTAACTCAAATACTATAGCATGAGCACCATAAATATCCCAAGGAGAAAGTTAATCATTTTGTAATACAGGGTTTGAATGATATGTTGTAAATAAGGCTGTGGTCTACATGCTAAATATGGAGGATAAAAAAGTAATTTGAGTTCCCATTCATTTACTGACAAAAGGGTCCTGTAGAAAAGATATTATGTGATCATAACAAAAGCTCATGTGATAAATAAATCTGTTAGTCTTTAAAAAGTGCCACAGGACTCCTTGTTATTTTGCTGAACTAGACTAAGACAGCTACCCATTCGGAACTTGTCACTATGGGATCATGTAATTAAAGACATAATAATGCATATGCAAAAAAGGGCTGATTTACAACTGTACAGACAAGTTTTCATCTGGCATTTCCTAAGTTTTAAGTGCTTGACTTTGTAACCTCAATTTTTAATTTCCAAGGGGCAGCTGTGTTAGTCTAGTTCAGTAGAACAAACAAGGAGTACTGTGGCACTTAAAAACATTTACTGCATGAGCTTTCGCAGAAGAAATTGCTTTTTAACGTAATTGTTTAAAACACTGTAAAACAATATATAGTACTTTGATTATGTAGCATTGCAACATAGAAGTAGCTGCACAGTTTTGTTTCATGCATAGTATTAAGTAGAAAGCCATGTACACACACGTAGTATGACTACAATGATCACCAGGGCCATCCTTGGGGAGGTGAGAGGGGCAGTTGTTCCTGCCCCCGCAGTTCCATGGGCCTGACGGTATTCTGCTGTAAGCAGGGCAGTACAGGCCCACATTGCTGCCCCCCATGGCAGCATGGAGCCAAAGACACTAGGGAAGGGGGGGGGGAGCGTGAAACCAGGCTATGATCTGGGCTGGCTCGCCCCATTCCCAGGGTAGGGAACATCCAGCCCTGTGACAAGAACAGGCCAGTTCAAAGACCAGCTCTGCTTTCTCACCCCTCTCCTGGGCTAGCTGTTCCACCCTAGGGTCAGGGAAGGCCAGCCTAGAGGCAGGACAGGAGACCAGAGACCAGAGCCCAGTCAACGGCCCAGCCCGATGCAGCTAGGGCCCCCCACCCCCACCCACAGGGCGATTCCCCCCCCCCACATGTTCTCACTTTTCTGAGATAAATGACAGAAAATATATATATACACCTCATCTCACATAAGCAATTTCTATTTTCTTTTTTGCTCACTTATGATGTTCAAAATCAATTAATGTAAGTTTACCACTTTATGCACCCCAGAAGTCTGCAGTTTCAAAGAATGAAACATTAACGTATACAAGACTGATGGCTATTTCTGACACTTTATAATCTTCTGAACTTTTTGATGAAGACAAGTGAAGTGGTCCATCAACAATAACAAAAGAACATTATGGAGTATCTGTTCCAGATAGGAGCAGTTATTCCATCCCACTGGAATACAGTCACTGTATGACAAACATACATACCTCAAAGAACAATTAAGGTCAAAATTTTCCCTCTGGATCTTTTTCTTTGCAATGGAACAGAAGAATGAAAAACAGTATATTCATCTACTTTTGGTCAATCCTATTCCATACGGGATTCCTCCAGTGGAACTGAAATTTTGGCTCCCTGCAGAGTATCTGCATAAATCAATATGCAACTTGTATACCCCTCAGAAGGCTAAAGTTAAGGACAAATGTGTTAGCCATTTACACAGCAGTCAGTTTCACTCCAAACATACACAATACATTAGATCCTAAAAAAATGTTGCCTTCAGTGGAAATGCACCAAGTTACACCAGTCGAGGATCTAGCTGATGAATCTTGAGAGGCACTCATTTCAGAGAATGGGTGTAAATCAGGGGATTCTCATTTACATGTAATTGCTTCTGTTACCAGCTTAAACTCATAACTAATGGTGACTCTGGCAACTGTGCACAACATCTAGCCATTAATATCTGCATATGCCTCTTAATATTTTCATCCTGATACACAGAAATTATGTAACTGTTGCCTCATCTTAATTTCAGTGTTCTACCTATTCAAAAGGCACATCAGTAAATTATTCATAGAATCATAGGGTTGGAAGGGACCTCATAGGTCATCTAGTCCAACTCCCTGCCAAAGGCAGGACCATTCCCACTAAACCATCCCAGTCATGGTTTTGTCCAGCCGGGCCTTAAACATCTCCAAAGATGGAGACTCCACCACCTCCAGATGGAGACTCCACCACATCAGGGATGGTGTAGGTCCCTTACTGAATGGGGCAGGCATCCTCG
>ML681979.1:16633980-16688981 GCA_007922195.1 Podocnemis expansa
TCGTGGGGTCCCTTCCAACCCTATGATTCTATGATTCTATGAATACTACTATGAATTATTTTCTAATCCTTTTTAAATGCAAGTATTTCAACACAAGAGGATTTTATAAGTATAATCCACCTACAGAGCTGCACAGCAAGTTCCACTGTAAAACTACATATTTTCTTTGCTGACAAAATATGTTTCTTATATACTTGTGTGTATATGAATTCATGATACTGTGGAAGAATTCCATAGCTGAGGCCTGATAATGTTAAGACACAGATGGCTCAGTAGGCCTGAGGCGGAAAATTGTAAAAGAAGGCTCTCAAAATGCCATTAGAGATGATATGAAAAAACTGCCAGCCTGCAGAACTTTAGTTAGTGTTTCTCTGTGTCTGCCTGCTCCAGACACTGTTTTTCTTCAATAGTTTTGCTGACATCCTTGACTTATACTACATTCTCTTATCAAACCTGCTTAGATGGTATTAACTCTGACACTGTTAAGTTGTTATGTGAGATTCTTTTCTCTTTGCCCTTGGTTCCTTTTAAGGAAATAATATCAGTTCGCATCAATTAGAGAATGTTAGATCTTATTACTGTTGCCTATGTATATGCATGTATGTTAATGTTGCTGTTGAGCTATAAAAGTTTCTGTAATACATCACAAGGGCAGAGACCAGCACCTAACTCCTCTCTCCCCCACTGCAGTGTATATTTTTTGTTTTGTTTTGTTTTCCTATAATAAAGCTATTAGCTGATTGGTTCTGCACTCCAGTTGGGTTCAGCTGTTTTTCTTTGACAATACTCTATTCACCACAGACTCAAAATGGACAAATCTGGAGGCAGAGTTGACTCACTTTTCAACTCAACTGTAGGAAAATGTTACTCAGAACAAAATACTTAGAGGACATCCTTTTAATCTGTAATTGGAGGGTATGGGTACACTGACAACAGCAAATTCACTGCCATCACATGGATTTCTCTGGATCAACTGAGTGGTCAGTAAAGACACGATCAATCCATTTGGAAATCGACTTAATAAAACCACTCCCTCAAGTGGTATAGTGCTACATCAGTGGGAAAACAGTTCCCATTGTGGAGCTCAGTGAAGACAGCATGCTAAAGAAATGTTACAAAGTCAACAGAAGTTATGCAACTATTCTGTGAAAATTCTAGGAAAAAAATTCACAGACTGCTATAACTGCAAACTAGATCCTTGACGGACCTAGTTCTACAAAGATGTACAAATTTGTAGCCTGAGATTTTTGCCATCTCTTTAGTATCACAGGGAAGCAAGCAAATAGATAAATAAATAAAAATAATACCAAAATACAAGGACACATATGGGTAGAAAATAGTGTAAGGCAATCTAGCAGTTTTATGTTAAAGCTGGAAAAAAACAGCATAATATGTAGTAATTAATGGTAAAGAATTCATAAATCAATGTTTTAAAAAAATAAACAAATAAAAGGGGCATTCAGCAAGTGAAATGGAGAGATCATAGGTTCAGCAGATTCACTGAAAAGTAGGTCAAGATGGAGGAAGATTTTGAACTTTTGAACTCACTCAGCCCCCCTCCCATCAAGTATTCTAAGGTGTCCACCCCCTGTCAAAAGGACCCATCAAAAATATTGATTTTGATCATGCACTGTGCAGGTGATAGATGAAATCACCCTTTTTCCAATTGGGTGGAGATGAAATCACACCTTTGGGATTGGTCAAGGAGAAGATGGGAGTGGCAGAAGAGCGAATCAAAAGCGCTGCATGGAACAAAGCTTTGGAGATCTCTCTCACTCCTTACTGGGTTCCACTGGCCTCTGGCTATGTTCCTGCGGCACTAAGGAGTCTCACTCACATTCACCCCTAGAGAGAGTGACAACGTCTCTAGTGGGAGCCTGGGAGCTGGGTCTTTGGACTCTGTCTCTGAAAGGCACGGGGTTGAATCTCTGAGCGGTGACTCAGGATTCAGTCCTTGAGCTGGGTCTCAGGATCTAGTCTCAGAAGGGCTTCCAATAAAACTCACAGGCAAGCAGATAACTTGAGTCCTGCCGTAAGCCTGGTGAGCCATGCCTGAGCTCTGGTTGCCGAGCAACTGCACCTGCAAGCCGCTGAACGTTCCGAGCTGCGCCTGAGCTCCAGTTTCCCCCTGGCAATGAGGCCAAGCAACTGCACCTGCAAGCCGCTGAACGTTCCGAGCCGCGCCTGAGCTCCGGTTTCCCCGGCAACGAGGCCTGAGCTGAACGAAGCCGGAGAACAACGGACAGCGCCAGCTCGCAGCCACTAACATCGAGGAAAAGATACCTTGTTTCTGTCGCTTCTGGGGTAAGAAAGGGGTCCCAAAGAGGGGAGGAACACCCATAGGAAACAGTACTGGGGAAGTCCAAGCCTTACAAAGTAACTTTTAGAAGGAAACTGCTTAAGATAAGTGAGACAAGTAACCCAGATTAAGACTTTAAGGAGTAACAGTAAGAACTGAGATCTCTCCATTCAGTCAGTGACTGGCCCTCACTTGCTGAATGTTCTTTTATATACCTCAATGTTTTTATGTTATAATTGTAAGTTAAGTGTTGTTTTCATGTTATAATTGTATAGAGTAGTGTTGATGTATTTAGATTAATGTTAAGTGGTTTTATTAAATGAACAGAAGCTTTTTATCAATTGCTTATGATAGGTATTACAATAAATCTGATTTTTGGCACTTGACAAATTATTGGCTCTAAATCCTTTATTGCTTTTGGTCTGTGCTTGATCGGTGGGCTGTAGCCGTATTACCCACTTGGGACATTTATCTTAGGGTGCTGATATTTGTCCTTTTGGACGAAAAACGATCCTTTTGAGTTACCCCATAGATATTTCAAATTAAATCCCAGACCGCAGTATGGTCTGAAAAATAGTAAATTAAGCGATTCGATTTTCTAGGGTAACAAATTGACATGAGAGAAGAGAGGCTTTTGCCCTGAATGATAGTTACTTGTGCTTTGGCCATGATCCCTTTGACACTTGACATCCTTACTAAGGATGTAAATAATGTTTTAAAACATATCTGTTTAAAACTATTAACATTATATAAATTAACCTTTTAATATAATTTTAAGAGCTAATTGTTGGGCTGGCTTAATTAGTGGTGGCTGCTGGAATCTGGAGAGAGGTGCTTACTTCTCACATTTAGCACCCACTTGTGATTCCTGGTAGCTGAGAAACTGGGGGAAGGGCAGTGTCCTGAGCAATTACACCCTGACAGTATGTTGAGGGGCATAGTGATGGCTCATCCACTACTAAGGGCTGGACTCTGTCCGACACTTGTCCACCCTTATGTCTCTCCATAATAGAGGGAGTCGGTCATTAGTTTAAGCACAGGAGCTTCTGTAGCTGGGGTCTGCCTCTAGATGCTGCTTTGTGTTTGGCTGTCCAGCAGCCACTCATTCTTGCCTTTATTATGGTTGCCATGATTTGGGACTAATCTGGGCTGCTTGGTTAGAAAGATACTTCACCCATTTTACTTCCTTTGGCCTGTGCGCTGAACATATTCTGCCTCTATGATAAGACACAGCAGATGCAAATGGGACCCATCATAATTACATCAAGCCAGGATGGACAAAAATTGATGTTTTTTTTTTTATTTGTAAATTTGAAAAATGATTTTTTATTCTTATTTACTTAATATTGAAATTTAAATTATGATAACTTTTGTGAAGGCCTAAATTCACTATAAATCCTTAAAATAATGCACATAAAAAAGCTATGTTAGAGCAGTACACGCTTGTGACAAACTTTTGTAAAAAGCTCAGATCACTGAACTGGAGGTAGTTACTGGATGAGAACCAAGAACTAGAATTTGCTGAAGCCCTAAAACAGTTTTTTTTGTTTGTTTGTTTTTGTTTTGTTAACAGCAGTAGCCTCTTCTGCAGGTACAGAGAGAACATTTTCTTAATTTCAGATTATTCACCTAGTTCAATTATGCTGTTCAAGGTTGAGAAAATTATAGGGAGTTGAGATGTTGAGACACTTGAAAGCTTGTTTTCATCTTCCAGTCTATAAATAAAAATAAGCCGTGAGAGTATGAGCTCTACTAATCCTGAATACTTGAAGGACATGGTAACTAGAAACAATCAATTCAATTAACTACTCACAAACTTCTTTTGTTTAAGAAATCAAGTATTTTTAACTGCAAATCATGTTTGATTAACAAATTTTAAAATGTCAGTTTAACAAAACTATTTTAAAATGATTTTGTTCTTTTTTAAATAGAAATCAATTTTCCATCAGAATACAGTTGGATGCAAATCAAGAGTAAAAATCAATCTAGTAAATAAAATATGAGTTATTCACATAACATAAAAATACATAATACAAACATGAAAAATAATCTGAATAAATGTATGTTACAGTATATAACTGCTTAAATAAGCTCTGTTAATAATTAATGCCATGATAATTCTTCAAGGACTTTTAACTCAGTAGGTGAACAGCTTCAACAACTTCATTTTAAGTGTCTGAGTTTTAGTTACACATTGACCATGCTTTGATAATAGTTCAGAAATACACAGATGAACCTTGGCTGTCAGCTCTGGATATGTAAGTCTGGGATTAATACTTACACTTGCTTCTTTTTATCCATGTTTGTTGTGTTGTGCTCCAGGAGTCTATTAAGAAGTACATGAGATAGTCCTGTTTCTGTGACCTGAAGGTGAGTCTGCTTTTTAAGAGTATTGCTATTTTGTAGTACATACACAGTCACATGTCTCTTCCATAACAATAGCTCACTCATGTTCCTGTATTTTGAACATCAAAATTATTTGGTGATTATATTTAAAGAAAAAATGGATGGGCACAGAGGAAATAATCAAGGAGACCTGTGGCACTTTTAATGACTAACAAATTTATCACATCACCTTTCATGGGAGAAAATCCCACTTCGTCAGACACTAGAAGGTGGGGAACTTGCATCCTCAAGCATCTGACAAAGTGGAATTTTCTCCCATGAAAGTTCATGTGATGAATAAATGTTAGTTTTCAAAATGCTACAGGACTCCTTGTTCATTTTGCTGAACTAGACTGACACAGCTACTCCAGAGGAAATAATGTTAGAATTCCAAGCAGAGTAGAAAGCTTTCTTTCTTGAGCTCTGTCCTGTGCTTTTTACCAGTGATATTCAACATTGAGCACCTTCCTGAGAAGAATATCCATGTGGTTGTGGTTTTTCTGTGGGCTATACAATATGTGCCTACCAAGCCAGCTTCACAGCAGGCAGATTTCTGGTATTTCTGGTGATAGCAGTATTGTATGTATTGCTCTCTCTTTAAGGTTGGTCAGGAGTTATGGCTCGCACGGGGGGGTCTGTTGGGCTGCTCTAGCCTGGTTATCCATCCTGCTAACTGTTCTGAGCCATGGCCAGGGCCTGAAGTCTCCTATTTTGCTATGCTGCTCTTAGAGCTGCCCCTCTGCTGGGCCCCCTGCCAGAGCAGTCATTGCTGGCTTTGGTTGGCTTGATGCCCTCTGCTTCTTTTCAGCAGCTGCTGGGCAACTTATAAGTGAGCCCTTCCACTAAGCCACCTTCAGTTTTGTGCCCCTGAACACAGCCAGTGAGCCAACTTTCTCTTGCTCCTTTGCTGCAACAGTGTTACACAACAAGTGCCCCATGAGATACTTATTGACTGCTCTGTGCTCCTGCCTTCAGGTGTGTCCTTCTATAGGTCAGAGCTACTCTGTGATTGATTTTGAAAGGGTATTATGAGGTACCCTGTCTGCACTATTAACTAAGTAAATAGTCATTCATCTCTTGATCTCCTTTAATTCCTGTCTTCCCTCACACCATGGTGCATCAGGCCACAGTAAGGCCTATCTCTGCCCAATGAAGGGTCATTATAACATGATGCTGTAGGTAAAAGATTGTAAGTACATTAGGCTTAAATTACTGGTGGTGTCATAATTAGGATGGTGGCCCTGTTATATTGTATTCTCTACAAACATAAATAGTCAGTTCTGGAAGTCTTAAAGGGTAGTTTAAGACCACACAGGAAAGTGAGTGTAAGAACTAATGCTAAAACTTTCTTCAAGGTTGGTCCAAAGCTTTGGAGCTAGTAGCTACCACAAAGTCCAGCACTACTAATGCCAAGTTCAAGGTGTGTTTCTCTGACCTTGCCATCTTACACACACAATAGGTACATTTAAAAGCTGAAAATCTTACCAAAACAAGACAAATTGCACAGACTCCATTTAGCCGCTCCCCTGGGAGGGGGGATGAGAAAAGAAGACATGCAACAGATGTTAATCATGTTGCTTAACGACTTATTAGAAAATGCTTATATATTACAGTGAAGCATGTGGTATAAGAAGCTAATAGGGCAGAATGGAATCAATACCTGAGGAGAGAGTTCTATGTATTTTCTGCAACAACCCAGCAGGTTTTCCCCACTTCCCCAAAATAAGGGACAATCACATGGGGTTTTCCCCTCAGGTTCTACTAAAAATGTGTCCCCCTCAGTAATCTAATATGCTTGTAATTTCTGGCTCTGTGACCTGGCAAAGTTTAAGCACTGAAGCTATGAGAAGAAGAATTAGAGAGAACAAAGTTTGTATAAACTCAAATAGGCACAGATGTAAGTAACTACAATTTCAGGATTAATGGTGATTTTTTTATGAATGGAACTGGGTGCATCACAAGATTATGGTGAAAGAGTTAAGCATATACAGAAGGATAGGATAGGATGGAAAAACATTTTTGCAGTGGAGTGGGAAGATAGTAACAGCACTGTAATAGTTAGCAATGAACAAGCTCTATCATACCTAGTTAATTATTCATCCATTCAAAGACCTATGGCTAGTGAGCAAGGTTTTTCTATTGTCAATCTCAGAACAAAGAATATGTACAAGATATAAATAAGTTTCAAGGTATTTTATGGAACTATCAACCACACTGGCTTGTGTTTAGAGGGCAATTTAAAGCCAACAACTACCCTCAAGCAGAAAAGCTTAATACACCAACTGCCATTATTAAAATCTCTTTATAACTAGATATGAACTGATTGCCATCAACTATGTTCTTAACAGAAATCTTTTAAAAATTGAGAAATAGTATATCTATTGTTGGTATAAAAGAGTAGATATGACTATATCCAAAAGCAATGATAGAAAACATATTTGTTCTCCTCTCCACTTTTTTTTTTAATTTTAGGAATTTGACTGTGCTTTGTATCTGGTTAGGTTGTATTCCTTCCTCTGCATATTCAGTTACACCATGATCCTGTAACCTAATCTACAGCCAGTTAAAGTAGTTATTACTCTTAATCTTACAAACTGCAGAATTGGAATTTTAATCTAACTTCTCTATTTGTATATGTCTTCTGTAGTATGTGAAACCAAGCAGTTTACAAACATGAAATTGTAATTTTAAACTGACAGGTAGTGATAGTAATAGACATCAAGCATGATAGCTGTGTAGCCTAGTAGACTCTTTCACTATCTTGGAGAAATAATTAGCCATGCCTAAATCACTTCATAGTCATGATTTCAGTGTTCTGTTTATTATCCCAGAAAGACCTGTAGAGAGATTATGTAGAATAACAATCTCATTCTCAAACTAGATAATGCCCTTCACTAGTTACCTGGTCAGAACATCTCCTCACTTAAGCTTCACAGTGCTCTGTTGTATTTCTAAAGGGAGTGCTCTTCTTTATACTCCTGACTGGTAATTATCTGACTCAATCACCTGATTGCCTACCTATGTGAGATGATTCCCCTATCTGGCTTCTGGGCTTCTTCCAGAACAGGAGTAGGAGTCCTTTACAGGGATAGACTACACTATAATAACCTACAACAACTTTTAACTCTTATTTTTCAACTGATTATATCCTATTCTGCGCTACTATTTTACTATTTAGCTAGACTCCATAGACTTCTGGGACATATGGAACTTTTCTCACCCAGTCCTGCTACCTAGATTATCCACACTTAGCATTTTCCTAGTGAAAACTATCTAGCATTTAGTTAAACAAACAATTGCTTTGCCATGTTTGAGGGTAAATAGTCAAGAAATAAACTTTTGTGCTTAAATTACATAGTGGGCAAGTGGGATGTTTCTTGCTGAGTTAAACAAAACAGGTAGAGTGTTATTGTGCACATAGAGCAGCAGCAAGGGAAGATGAAGGGGAGTGGAAAAGAGGTCTGCAAAATGAACAATACTTTTGTACAGATGGTTTTGTCAGCTCTTCCACTTTCTATCTCTGCAATTACTGAGAGTTCATTCTTGGCAGAACTGATAGTGCCACCTACACTTAATATTGCTCAATGCTTCACATTATAACAAACTGTTTTCATTTTGTTATAATTTAGCCCAGCTTCAACTGTTTCAGGTTGAAGTGACACAATCCTAATTTATTCCCAGACCATAATGTATCCTGTATGTTGAATGAAGTCCTGTGGAAAATACAGTGTGTGATCATCTAATAATAAATTGTATCAAGATGCATCTATCAATAAAATGAGGGCCAAATTAAGATGGTCTTAACCCCAGTTCTTCGTAACTTTTGAATGCTTGACTTTGCAAACAATGTTCTTTTAACTGAGTTTTGTGTATGTAATTTGAAAATTCAATGAGACTTACTGCAATGTAAATTTCACTTCCTCTGGTATTTTGGATTTTTGAGTGCCTTTGACCTCACATATTGTGCAAAATAAACAGCTGTGCCCCCTGCCTATGTCTTGTCATTATTCTTTTAACACTTTCTTGCTTGAGTCTTGACTGTTGCTAATTAATCTTTCCTCCTTGCCCATCCTGCTTTACTATTTTTTCCATGCTTCTCAGGTTATCTCTACACTGCAGTTAAAAACCTATGGTTGGCTGTTGCCAGCTAACTTGGGCTCCCAGACTTTGGCTAAGGGATTGTTTAACTGTGTGTGTAGATATTTGGGCTGGAGCCTGTGCTCTGGGTCTAGGCAAGCTAGCCTGAATGCCTACACTGCAATTAAGCAGCTGTTTAGTCTGGATCAGCTGGCTCTGGAGTTTTTAATTGCAGTGTGGATATTCCCTTAGTGGAATAATGCCTCTAATCCTGTGTACTACACAAACTTAGTTTGTTCCTTAAAATTCCTCTTCAGACTTGCTTATTTCCTCAGCATCTCCCATGTTCCTATCCAAAACATACATCTGAATTTCAAAGAACAGTAACATAGGGATGAAATTTTGTCCCATTAAAGTAAATGGGATTTTTGGAGTTGAGATCAAGGAGCCAGGATTTTACGTGCACTGTGTGCAATGTGAAAACAAGCACTTACTGATACCACCATCCTCTGTGCTTAATGCTTTATCTGTGTGCCATGCTGGATCTAGTCTATGAGGCTTTGTTTTACACATACAGCTAGTTAGTGCTTTTGTACATAAGATTGGATGATTCCAAGAAGCAATATTGCTTAATTCTTCCTGTGAACTACCTTAGCCATATGCTGTATGTGTGTTTTATAAAGATACTAAATTAGTGTGCTGAGGGCACAAATGCTCCTTGAAAATATAAAACTCCACTATTTAAATGCAAAACTTTTGTAAGAGGAAAACAAGTCCTGATTTTGGTTTTGTTCATTCAGCTTGCTATATTGAAATAGCTTTGGTTACAAGAATTAGCATTGCTGTAGGGGAATTACAATTTTCTGCAGTATGTTTTGACTTGAAATTGATTAAAATGAGGGAGGTATTTTAGAAAATTTCATGGTATCCTAACAAAGGTCCTGATTCAGGAAAAAATGCTTAATTACATGATAATTTTAAGCTTCAGTTGAACTACTCACATGCTTATAGTTAAGCATACATTTAAATGCTATGCTGAATTAGAGGTTCAGGGAGGATGCCTAATTTAGTTCATATACTAAAGTTATGGTGCAAGGAGTCCTGAGGCACTTAAAAACTAACAGGTTTATTTATTACATGAGTTTCAAATCTGTTAGTTTTTAAATACCTCAGAACCTTGCTTCTTTTGCTAAACTAAACTAAGATGGCTGCCCCATGGAACTTGGAAAATTATGATGTGGCACTGTAAAGCCCAAAGAAAATATTCAACTACGGGAGTTAGAATCATAGAAACTGAAAGGGACCATGAGAGGTCATCAAGTCCAGTCCCATGCACTCATGGCAGGCCCAAATACCATCTTAAGCCATTCCTGACTGGTGCGCGTCTAACATGCTCTTAAATACTTCCAGTGATGGAGATTCCACAGACTCCCTAGGCAATTTATTCTAATAGTTAATCCCCTCACAGTTAGGAATTTTTTCCTAATGTCCAACCTAAACCTTCCTTGCTGTAATTTAAGCCCATTGCTTCTATGTCACTACATTTTTAAAGAACAGGTTAGCAACAAAATTAAAGACGTAGTAATAGTTATCAATTTAGGATTCATTTTTTAAATACATTAAACATATCTAAATTCTTCCTGGAGAAGGCTTTGACTCATTTTGTCTGGCTCTCATATATCAAATACTGCTATATTACTTAGAAAAAATGTTCATTCTCATAAAGCATTTACCATAAATTGCTTGGAAATAAATATAATTAAAGGATTGTAACCACATCTGTGTAATGGCAGTGGCTACTCTGTAATCACTTCTTTCTCTATTCCATTTTTTATGCCACAAATAAATATTGTACTGTGATGGTTGTGTCCCGCTTCTACCACAAACATTAACTGAGCTTTTAAAATTCCTCTTCCCTTCAAATGTTCTTCTTATTATGAGGCATTGTGGTAACTGTAAGTTAACTAGGTTTTACTACTAGAAACCCTACTTTAAAGGGCTGTAAACAAGTTTTAAAACTAATGTAGTAGGATCCCCTGAAATAGAACACTTTCATTAAAACTGATTTAACATTATCCATCATCATTAAAAAATACTATTTTGCATTTAAGATGAAAAAAAATTCATTTACTTTACTTGCATTAAACTTGCTAATTCACTAAAAGGCACTTGATTTTTAAGCCAAAGTTCCCATTAAAATCAAGAAATATTGTGTAAGGCATACAGAACAAGGGGCCTAAAGAGTTATGGAAACACAGGTGTTTCACTGACAAATTAAAAATTACTTCTCCCTTTGAATTGAAATAGAACTGAAACATACAGGATCTTCAAGTTGCCTTAAGACTTTGTCATACTGAGATCATGGGGACAGTTGATGTTTCTATAAAGGCAGATAAGCAACCACTAACAGTTTTGCTTTGTTGAACAGGCATTGGCAAGGGCCTTCTGAAAGAAGGCAAAACACTACTATTTTGACCATCCTCAAGACCAAGTATACTATTTATTTAGCAACATACATCCTTGTTAAATGACAGTATTATCTAATTAAGTAACAGTATTTATTAACAATCATTGAACTTCATTGTATCTTATTAAAACATGCCAATGTTATGGTGATGAAATCAGAATAAATGTTTCAGTTGTAGTGGTGTGCTAGCTCTGATATGGTTTAGTGCTAAAATCAGTGTTCTGTTTAAAGCTGGGCTCTTTTAAAGCCCCCTAGAATACTCAGTCATCACTGAGTTACTCCTGAGCCCATCTAGACCTGTTGACTCATTCCTGAACCAGAGACTGTGATTAAACCACCAGAACAATTACCTCCTGGTCTACACCATTCAAGTGGGTGAGAACCCAACAAGGTGACCCCAAGGCTCCAAAAGGTAGCCCTTTCTTTAGTTTATTAAACAGTATGTGGTTAGGAAAGTGCCTGTTGTCTACTAGTTTTAAACAATGTCTTCATTTCTGCCTTAGCTGGGTGTCTGACAGTTATGTTATAAGAATGTAAGGTAGGAAGGACAAGCACTCAAAAATTAAGCCATGTTAGGGTTAAGTTTGTTAAGTCTGTATGTGAAACAGCAAGCTTTGAAGCTTACAATTTAACCAGATCTATGTGGGCTTGCATGGAAGAACCTCAAGCACCACTCTGACCACAGAGTTATCACTTCCCAAGATTTCAGTTTCTGCCCTAAAGCCTAGGGGTATGTCCACACATCTCTTTTATTTAAAAATAACACTGGTTATTTCAAAATAAAAGAGATTAGGTCCACACGACATATTCTTATTTCAAAATGACAGGCTCCATCATTTCCAAATAAGAGCCATCATTTTGAAAAAGCTTAAACCTTCTTTAAATCGAAACAGCTGTTATTTCAAAATGGTAGCAAGTCCTGTGTTTGGACATGCTATTTTGCTTTGAGCTTTTCCCTTAATTTGAATTAACTTATTTAAAAATAAGGACTTTATTTCAAAATAACTCATTTCAAAATAATTCATTTCAAAATAATGATGTACATGTGGACATAGCCTAGAAGTATGAGAACTCTTAAAAGAAGTATTTGAGAAAATACTTATTTCCCTCTAAACTCAATGCTAGAAATACCTGAATTGATTTTACTGTTTTTTCTCAAATTACTTAGCATGAGGCAGTGAGCAAAGATAGAAAATATGAGTCCAAGTAGTTAAATTATGGTGGTGATCAACTCAAAACAGAAGTTTAAAATCAAAAGTGTTAGGTCGTCTTAACCAGTCATGGCTTCCAGCTCAGTCAGTGATGTAGAAGTTTTAACAGTTATATTAAAATCACATGGGTTGAAAACTGGTAATGTATTTAACATGAGATTTCATGTTAGATTTTTTTCTACATATTTTGAAAAGAAATGATGTATTTGAATTTCAAAGACAGCCTTGTTCTGAATTTTCATGTCAATAGAGGTTTGATTTCTGAAAGAGAGTTCATTGTGCTAATAATTCTGTAATTGTGTCAGCCTAAGTCCTCCAAGGAGCTACACATAAGTAATGAGGTCTGCTTACTCAGAGGTTCTTGTAAGATCTACTTAATTGCCTAAAAACAGAAGAAGCAGTGTGTGGGTGGAGAAACAAACATTAATATTTGATATATATAATGCAAGGAACTATTATGGGCCTGATCCTATAACTGTGTCCTGAAGATGAACTTCTATAGTGTGTACACAGAGAAAGCAGAATTTGAGGCATAAAAGATTAATCTCTTAATGTTCCTCAATGTTGTTTTGATGTGCAGTGTTAACATTAAATTAAAAGGGACCTGCTTGTTTCAACAGATATATCATCCTTGGTGCTCTGGAAAAATGGGAACAAAACCTGTTCTTGTAGTTCATGGTGGAGCGTGGGCAATACCAGATGACTTAGCTGAAAGAAGCATCCTGGGAGTGAAAAATGCAGTAAAGAATGGCTTTGCAGTGCTGGAGATGGGAGGAAGTTCAATGAAGGCTGTAGAAGTTGCTGTGAATGCCTTGGAAGACGATACTGTCTTTGATGCAGGTATTGTAGTGACTAGTAAAAAATAGCTGGCTCCCAAAAACTATGAATTATTTTGGTTTTGATATTTCAGTAATGTTTCCCCAAGATTCATATTTATTTTGTGTTTATCTTTTGTGCTGTTTCTTAAGCGGTATTGCATCAGGCTGCTGAAGACCTTTATTTACACATTTCTCATGTAGCTGATTCAGTGTTGAATATGAGGATTCTTCACACTGTCCAGTAATTGCTGGGTTTTTTTAAGTTTACTATCATGTGGGTGGAAGTGAAGTACACATTTAAGACTGCACTTCAGTGGATACCCTTATGCTTTATTGCAATAGCAGTGAACAGGAACTTGAGACTTTTGGTGTTTTCTCTAAATATTTCACAATTCCATTTCAACCTTTAATCTGTTGAAACAGAGTTTATAATAACATCAGTCCACAAAACAGGACGCATCCCACAGGTTAATAAACACTTAAACAACTATCATTTCTGTGAGGCTTTTCAGGGGTATGCAGGGTTGTGAGGCACCTCACTACCACCTGCCCGTAGCATGATGGAGCCTTGTCTGTGTTTACTGTGGATCAGTTTCCTTGGTAATGCAAGTGTGGTCTTCCAGGCTTCTGTAGGCCTTGGTTTCAATTTGTAGGTTAATGGTAATCATACTTCAACCCCTGAGTCCTCTGCATCTTAGTGGATTTCCTCACCCCTGATGTGCTGAACATTCACAAAATTCACAGCTCCTCTGTTTTTAAGAGAACAAAAGAGCATCATTTAGCAGTTACATAGGAGTACACAGCTTAGCACATGGCACTTTGATTTGCTTATAAAGAAGGCAAGTATGTTTATTTAATGGATACTTAAATTCATTTTTATTGCTGTCCTTTGCACAAAAAGTAGGAATGTGTTGCTAATATTTAGTGGATGACACAAAGTTGGGAGAAAAACAAGCAAGGAGTCCTGTGGCACTTAAAAGACCAACCAATTTATTTATTGCATGAGCTTTCATGGCAGAAAATCCCCCTTCATCAGATGCTTTGAAGATCAGAAAGTTTGTCGATGTTACCAATACAGAGAAGAATCAGATTATCACACACGAAGATCTGGATGACCTTGGAAATGGGAGTAATAGAAACAGGATGAAATTTAATAGTGCTAAATGCAAGGGCATGCATTTAGGGACTAACAACAGGATTTTTTGCTGTAAGCTTGGCAAACATCAGTTGAAAATGACAGAGGAGGAAAAGGACCTAGGCGTATTAGTTGATCACAGGATTATTGAGACATCAATGTGATGTGGCTGTGAAAAAGCTAACACAGTCCTAAAATGTATCAGATTAGATATTTCCAGTAGAAACAGGGAGATATTAGTATGCTCAGGTCCTTCTTCTCTCTCTCTGAAACTGATGTGTCCCTAATTTACAGGAAAACAATTCTTTTTTAATTAATGTTAACCTCGAAGTCCTTAACTCCTGTCTCTTTCAAATCCTTTTTCCGAGGCCTTGCATAATTCTAAAGTCAAACTAGCCATTTTATAATTACCTGGATCACTTTTTTCCCTTTCCTAAAAATAGGAACTAGGATAGTAATTCTCCAGTCATATTGTACAAACTCTGAGTGTAAGGATTCATTAAAAATCCTTACTAATGGATTTGCAATTTCATATGTCAGTTCCTTTAATATTCTTGGATGGAGATTAGCTTCCCAACTACCACCACCATTTAGTTCCATTAAGCTTCTGAACTCCCTGTAAGCCTGTGCACTCAGGGACAGAGTATTGCCTCCCAGACTCTGTCTCTGGAATCCCTCGTAGTCTGAACCACTTTGGGCTGCCTTTCTGTCTCTCTGGTATAGGGATAGAGCTGTGAGTCCTAGGCTGCTTCACCTGAATCCAGCTCCTGCTTCAGGTGCCTCCCAGAGGAACCTAGCTTGCCCTCTCAAACTGAGTTTTCTTGGGCTTTTTGATGAAAAATACCCAGTTTATCAGGACAATATGAGGTACAGAGGGGGCACTTAATCTAGCACAAATGTGGCTCAGCACAACTACCATTAAATGATCAGTTAACCTGTGACAAGGGGATGAGTGAGCTACAAAAAGTGGAGGGATAGAAACTTTTCTCTACTAAGAAACCTGATAGACCATTGGGCATTCCTGCTACATGACAAACAAGGAGTCCTGTGGCACTTTTAAAGACTAGCAGGACTCCTTGTTTTGTTTTGCTGAACTAGACTAACATGGTTGCCCCTTCAGAACCAGCTACATGAGAAGTTCATCTGCATCCTCACTGGGATGGACTAAAATTTAGACCAATTTAGACTTAATTCTTCATCCAGTAGTCTAAAACCTACCTCACACCCACGAACGCTGATTGTATTTCTGATTGACTTTGCAAGTGTTCTGAATTTAATATTCCACAGGCCAGGTAGCAGACATTCTCTAGGCTGGTGTTGTTTTCTTAAGTTTAGGCTCTTAAAAATACAAGTGCCAGTCTGAGGTAAAAGCATGCTGCTAGAGATATGCTGTGTAACTATGCTCATTTCTCCATTTCCTGGCCTTGCTTGTCTTGCACTAATAATCTGTTTTGTGTTTATGCAGAAATGCACACCACAGTAAATTACTGCTTGTATTTTTAATGTCTAACTCTTTCTTGGAAGCCATTTTAGCTCACATCTGCATGATGAGAAGGGAAAAGGGAATGGTAGGTCTTCGCCCTCCTGTGATGCTAAACCTGGCATTGCATAAAACCTCTCCCTTCCAGCATACAGAATCCCACTCTACCCAAACAGGCAATAGTGACATTTTCTATTGTCGTAGTTGAGGATTTCCTAAGCATAGTTGAGGATTTCTCTTCGCTGCCTGAGACAATGCTTGTTCCTCTGCACAAAGTTCCCTGTCTGTTCCTCGTTCTCCTCAAACAGATTCTGGGCAGGGTTGGACTGGCTGTGCCAAGAAGTGGTGAGTGTCTGCTCTTCCTCAGCTGAGATTTCATGGATAATCCTGGTTTGAGCTCCTCATCAGAGTCCTCAGTGCCTGGTTGCTTCTATCCATTACCCAGGACACTTGAGATGTCCAGGATGTACATGCTTTGGGTATTGCTGAGTAAACAGTGCAGCTCCTGATAAAAAAAGGGGAGTTACTGAACTGGATCTTGTGGTTCTTTGCTTGGCAGTACAGATTGTTTAGGAATATTATCTTCTGCTGGCACTAAAGTCCAGTCTGGTCATTCTCCTCTTCATCTCAATTGTTAAGAGTCAATTGCTAGTCTTGAACTCAGGCTATGTTCACACATAAATTGTCATTTTGAAATAAGTTATTTCAAAATGAGTCATTTCAAAATAAAGTCCTTATTTCAGAATAAGTTAATTCGAATTAAGGGAAAAGCTGAAATCAAAATAACATGTCCAAACTCAGGACTTGCTATTTCACTTTAGGAGAGGGGCACCATGGGAGGTGTGGCAATATGGCCCCCTCTCTGGGCCATGCCCCCACCCAATAAAGGCTAAAAGGAAGTCATGCTGGGAAGGAGAAAGGCAAAAGTGTTATTTCGAAATAATGGTTATTTTGAAATAACACGTCTGAACGTCATTGTTTCAAAACAACAGTTTCAAAACAATGGCTCTTTCGATTTTATGAGAGGTTTTACTGTTTTGAAACAACGGTCATTATTTCAAAACACTGGGTCCCATTGTTTTGAAATAATGGAACGTTGTCTGGACATAAGAAATTTTATTTTGAAACAATGGCTGTTGTTTCGAAATAAAACTCTCGTCTGAACACAGCCTCAGTGCATACATCTTGCTGGCCTCATTTCACCTCATGAAGCACTTGGGATCTGCCTCAGCCCAAGAAAGAGCATGCTGATTTGTTCTGCTGGGTGCCATCTGATTTGAACAAATATTTTGGGTACAGAGAGGTGTGGACTAATGTGTGTGGGGGGGAAGGCTATTTATAGTGGTTAGAGGTGACTTCTGGTCTAGAAGTAAGGAATAGATATATATGCTCAACAGAGGCCCCAACAGGAATTTTGGGAAGACTTGGAGGTGGAGGGGACTATTACCATTCTGGAAATGTCCATACATCACATTATAGCTGATGTGTCATCAGTACTCGATGTTTAATTGAGGAGCATAAGTTTAAAGCAACATTATTTGAGCTTGAGGCTTTTCTGTGTGAATGGGCATCAGGTTGAGTTAACACTTAAGTTATATCTCATGTTAACGTTGCAGTAAATACAAGCCATAACCTAAATGTTCCTAATGCCCCAATCTTGTAAACTTTTATGTCCATGTTTAACTTCACTATTGTGAATCATCTCAGTAAAGGCAATGGGTTTACTCAAAGTAGTAGATATAAATACTTAGGTTGTTGCAGGATCAGGAACTAATTTTGGGTGCCTTCATTTTGTAGTTTGTTTTAAGCTCAAAATCCAGAATTTTATGCTCTCACAAGAACACTAAAGAGCTTTCCTGACTAGCTCATGCAAAATGTCTACTGTTTTACTTTGCATTTATTAAAATGCAAGTTTGAGGTTTGACATTTTCATTTAATTTTTTTTCCTTACAGTTCTGAAATCTGTAAATGGCCATTTTGTTTTGTGACATACAGTAAAAATGAAATTATTCAGTTATCACTGGTGTTTCTAAAGGCTGCATTTTGTTGTACTACAAATAAGAGAGATTAAACATATCACTCTTCTTTCTCTACTTGCCAGAAGATATAGTAAGTAGAAGATAGAATTTGACTTAACACAAAACAGCTTCAAGTTGCCCTTTGGCAGACAATGCCCCATCAGAAACTCTGTACTCTGTTTGTAGATTTTTTGTGTCACATTTTTCAACCTAATTGCTTAGCTAGAGGTTTTTTTTTTAATTTTCATTTTATTTTATTTTATTTCCTACTCCAATCTGAGTGTTAGTGGCAGTAGGAAGGAATAATTGAAGAAAGATTTCTTTCTTAGAAAATAGAGATGGGCACAGATGTAACTGAAGGCAGAATTTGGCTCACCATCTCTTTCCAAAGTTGAACAGATTAAGTTCCATAAGGAGATAAAATGGCAATAAGATGCTAATGAAATGCAATGCACAAACTAATAATAATAATAATAATAATAATAATAATAATAATAATAATAAAACTCAGTTCTACTGCACACTTCTTTCCTTTCTTAGTTCTTGGGTGTGTTTTTTCCATTTAAAATTATTTTGTCATTTCCTATTCCCACCCATTTTGGCCCCCCCCCCATTTCCGCCCCTTCCACTTTCTGGTACAAATTTTCCTCTGTTTTCATTGTAGGTCTTAATCAGAAAGATCCAGATTGCTTTTATCTAATTTGCATAATCTAGTGGCATTTTTCCTTTCCTTTCCCAATCTTTACACACTTGCGTTTCCTTGTTACCCTTTGTTATCTTTCCCCTGCATTCCCTCTTCCAAACAAATATTAGGACAACTCTTTTGGAGCTGATTAGAGACTTCATTAGAGAGTGTCCCTGAATTTGGAGACATTTAAAAGTTAGTTCAGTTTCAGGGAGGAAGAGCAGATTAAAATTAGACCCAATCATTAAATGAAATTCAGGAATGGGAAAAAAGTCACAAATTCTGTTTTGAAGGTTGCTCTTCATCTGTGACCTCACATTTAATTTCTGGGATTATATGACATCTTTCTGTATGATTCATTCAATGTTTCTTTCAGCCAATGTTTGGGCTGGCAACACTGAATCTTTTCATTCTTCCTACTTACAGATTTTGCTTACTCCTCCCATTCAGTCTCCTGCTGACTGTGCTCTGTCTTTCCTGTTAAGTTATTGTTCTTTCATGTTTTTCCTTCATGTGTGCTATTCATCCATTTGTTTCTCGATTGTTACCCTTCTGTAATTCTCTCCCCTCCCCAACTGCTCTGTTACCATATTTCCTAAATATATGCTCCAACTTTTTAAAAAGTGCAAAAACCACCCACTTTTCAGATAATATGAGGTGGCCCTAGGGCAGGGGTCTCAAACTCAAATCAGCACAAGGGCCACATGAGGACTAGCGTGTTAGCCCAAGGGCCGCATCACTGATACCTCTTCATACCATAATAGAGCAAATATTGATAACAATAGTGTAGTTGCAGGCCACAGGAAATAACCTTAAGGGGCGTGAGTTTGGGACCCCTGCCCTACAGTGATCAGACATCAAGTTTGAAAACTAAGGGTACAAGTGGAAGGTAAATAGGCATCTACATAAAACAAAGCCCTGAGTATTGGATTTGTCCCTATAAAATTGGGACATCTGGTCTCCCTAGGTAGCCCTGATAAGCATTTTCGCTGAGCTTAAGTGTTGAATTGCTGAAGATTTGGGATTCTCAGCATGAGAGCTTAGTTGAAGTAAGTTTTAGTGAATAGCTCCCTACATCACTGATTAAGGCAAATGTACTGGTTTACCTTGTACTGCAAGTCTTATGAAGTTGCAGAGGGATAGCCATGTTAGTCTAGTTCAGCAAAACAAATGAGGAAGCATGTGGCACTTTTTGAAAAGTAACAAATGTATTTATTGCATGACCTTTCCCATTTCATGCATCTGATGAAGTCAGAATGCACCCAGAAAAGCTCATATGATAAAGATTTTAGTCTTTAAAAGTGCCAGAGGACTCTTTGTGTGAAGTTGTTTTTCCATAAACCATGGTAGGAACCTGTTTCGGTGGGTTTTCAGTGTAGTGTGATTCAGAGTCTTAAAAAGTTGCAGTGATGCATGGATGCAAAATTGTTCTAAAATCTTGATTTTTTTTTGTTTTGTTTTTAGGAGTCTGTACAATGAATATTAAACACTTAGTTTTTGAAGCTGTTCTCTAGATTCAGCACCTTTTCTTCTATTCCAGACATTTACTTGAAACTGTGCAAGAACTGATTTGATTAGTAGAAATAAAATCATAAGTAATTGGCTGGCAAATGAGATCAGGTTTAGTTGATGATACATTATGTTGTCTATACATACCCTTTAAGATCAGTAAACTATTTCTTTTATAGCTTTATCAAACTGCTGTTTCTTCTTTTATCACTTGGTTCACTTTGTGGGTAGGAAGCTGTCACTGATGGAATGAGGTTGAGGTTAACATTGGACACTGCAAAAAAGAAATGACATACTGTATCTAGAATTCTGCTCTTTGATATGGAGCAATACAGAATCAACACTATCATTGAGATTAAAGTTCCAAAGGGATAGATATGTTAGTCTAGTTCAGCAAAACGGACAAGGAGTCCTGTGGCACTTAAAGACTAACAAGTTTATTTATCACTTGATCTTTCATGGGAGAAAACCCCACTTCATCAAACGCTTTGAAGGAGGGGAGTGTCTAGAAAGGATTGAGATTAAAAGCATTTATTTAATAGTTAGTCAGCTTTGCAGTTGAGTAATTTCCTGTCAGGAGATCTGACTATATAGTTAAATGTAAAAAGGAATAGTGAGAAAGTCTTAAGTGAATGAAACAAGCTACAGTACTGTTAACAGCAGTACATCTTTGACGGTTACATTTGGGCACTATAGCATTTGTGCTCTAGTTAGGAACATGGTTATGCTTGCACAGATTTACTTCATTTATTGGGCCTTTAAAATATTCGACATTTTGTGATCCTACATCAGAGGTGGGCAAACTAGGGCCTGCCTGAGCCTCTCACCTGGCCTGCTAGTAGGGTCTAGCTGGCAGCCAGTGCATGACTGCTACTCCTCTCTCCTGGACCTACAACACCCTGCCCTGGCCAGAGTGCAGCAATGAACTCCCCCCAGGGCCCAGTGTAATTTTAGCTGGAGCTTGGTAGCCACTCCTCCCTCCTTGCTCTACCCCTTCTTCCCACAGGCACAGCAGCACTTTGGCTGGAGTGCAGCAGCCACTCCTAACACCACTCATTGCTCCCATGGGGGCCCAGCAGCCCCCTGTCCCGGCAGGAGTGCAGGGTCCAAAGGTGTCCTGACTGGAGCACGGTAGCTGCTCTACCCTCTTGGGCCCCATCTCTATTTTCCCTTTATTTTAATTGTATTTATTTTATAAGTAAAATATTTTTTATTTATTATTTACTATATATTTATTTATAAGCCCCTCTCCAGTCCTGCACTTCTGCCACTGCATGTGGCCTGCCATACAGCGGAAATGGCCTACAGGCCAAAATGTTTGTCCAGCCCCATCCTGTATACATGCAGTTTCTCCTCTGCTTTGGTCTATAGACTCCCATTCTTTCCTGAGATCGCTACTTGTCTCACTCTGAAAAGTGAGGCTGAATACATAGGACAATCTTTCTGATCTTTGCTTGTTCAGTAGAGCTGCTTCTTCATCTGTAGGCTGATCTGGATTTGTCCCTGTTAACTGTAGTCAGAGATTTTCTCTCAGAATGAGACATGGAGTTTGCTTAGTCAAAGAAAAGAGGATTCACATGTGCCCTTCTGGAATAATTTTTGGTCTATGTACTAGGGTGTAAATTTAGGACTATATACAACCTAATCTCCACAGCATCTGCTGGTCTCAACTTGTGGTGTAAATGCTGTCAACTACACAAATGGGATGAGTGCAATGTGGCCTTTTTGTAGAAATTAAACTTCTAGATTTTTTAATCATTATTTCATTACTGGGTCAAAGTAGTATAGTTATTATCAACAGTATTTGATAGGAAAGCATTCACTTTTACTATATGTTTCTCTTTCCCCAATCTCTCCTTTTACTGTTCTTATTTCCTTTTCCTAATTCATTTGCTGAAAGTTTTGGCACTTAAATAGTTAATATAGTGCCCTCAGTAGGTGCTTGCATTAATCAGGAAAACGGACAGCTCTGTAATTAGTACAAGAGCCCTTCAATACTGATCCTGACACTTGTTATGTAATTCAAAATGTTGCCTCAAACCTATTTGGTGAGCTAACACAGGTGGATCAAGGTTGGATCCAGGGATCTGTGTCTCAGTGTAGCTCTTTATATCCAAGTTTTTGATTCAGGCAACCATGCAGAGCGCCCCATGACCAAAGACAGCTGACATGGTGATTTCCCATCTTGAAAAGAACAAACTTAAACAAATAATAAACCACCAAACAAATCCAAGATTTTGCAAATGGAAAAACAGAATAAATACGTGTTTCATTTTAATGCACACATTCATTTCTCAAACATCCAAAGGCTGACATTGTCCAGTATGAACAGACTACTAGTAAAGTCAGATCGTCTTACCAATTTGTTCCTAAAGACCAGTACATTTTACTAACGTGCTTTTGCAGAACCTCAGTTACAACTAAATTTTGATTAAACTAACCCAGGTGTCCAAAAACCACTTTGAGTTGAGCTGACTGGACAGGAATACCGTTATTTAAAAATTCATAGCAGTAAAGTCAAAATTGGCATGTCTTCTGTGAGTTTACTTCTGCAATTTTCAGCCATTTTAATGCAATGAACTATGATGAAACCTTTTCAAACACAAATTTGGTGTAGAAATCCAGCTCTTCAGTTTCAAGTGCTCAATTATTCTGGAACTGAATGGAGACTCTGTACATTTGACACAGGATTCCAAGACCATATACTGCCAGAAGAGGTATACCAAGGAAACCAGAAATAGACTGTTAATTCTAAAGTTAGCTTATGTTTACAGAGATATTACCAGAAACTGAGACATGGAATGGACAGTGGCAAATCATTGTGTATTTGTCTTAGATAACTAAGTATCTTCATATCCAAAGTACTTCCTATGACAAGTCTAGGGAAGCTTACAGAATGATTGCTGATATGTAGTAGTAGTTGCTATGACAGGTATGATTTTAAGTGCTGTATGAATAAATGTGCCATGAAGTTATTTTATTTTGTGATAACAAACGTGGAGGCTCGGCCTCTATTAAGGATTAAACATTGTGAAGAATTAAAACTGATCAAATGTATAATAGAGGATTTGAGAGCTAAATGAAAATAATATACTGGAAGAACTACTCAGAATGTATGGAACTGCAGCTTTCTCAGTTGTCTTTCCTAATTCCTGTCTATAGTTACTAGGCCTTTTAAGTGCCTAATTCAAAATTTATGAAGTCAATTCAATCTCATTCCAAGGGAAATCATTCATTTTAGCCACAAAATTACCTACAAAAGCAGTGTGTGTGTGGCTCTGTGGTGAATTTTCATTATTTCTGCAGGGTTTTTTTATGGTATAGCTTGCTCAAATGAAGTTTGTTTATTTGCTTAGTAACTGCTGTACCAAACAATAATACAACATTGGTAACAAAAAATGTTTTTGTTCTGCAGATTCAATGAGTATGGAAGCCACCTGCCAGCATAAATTCTCACAGTTTTGAATTAAAAAGTCATTTCCCATAAATACTCATAAGTAGTCACTGAAAACTAGCTATTTTGGTGAACATTCCTGACAGTAAAATAATTTGCTGAAATAGCTGCAAAATAGATTACAAAGATAGACTTGAACACAGCTGGAGTGAGTTTGAATTCACTTAAAATTTTTGTAGTATTCATCCAGTCCTAGAGGATGAGGCTGTATCTTCACAAGGACACATCAGCCTACAAAATATTTGCAATAATAATTTTCAGAATTATATAAGGTGACAGTGGTGGCCAGGCTCACGTTTGTGACCCCTTCTGTCATGGGATGCACATCTGTGTCCCCTGGGTTATGCTTTATATGATTTTTCTCTTCACTTACACACTGGGATTGTACATTTTTATGCCAGTTATGCCATACAAGGTTTCTTTATGGATGACCATAACCTATTCTGCTGATTAATATGATGATATGTTTCCTGCAGCCTCATGCATATGTATAGATGTGTGACATGGCTCAGGGGGGTAGGAGACAGACAGAGCTCTCTTGCAGCAAGCACCTGGAGGAGGCAACAAAGATATGCTAATTGAGGTGGCTCAAAAGAGACAAAGGGATCACCTCTGCCCAGAAAGGGAGGGATGAAGGGGAATGGAAACAAAGAAAGACACTTGGAAGAATTTGGGTCTTTTGGCGTTAGAATCTCCATCTTGAAACAACTCTAAGCAAGATCTGGGCCCTGCCTGGTCTGAAGCAGAGACTGGCTGTACAAACAGATGACAGATGAACATCTTGAGCTTAAACTTGGACTATGAGGTCAGTTTAAGAAGAGATAGTAGGTTAGTATGTGTGTTTTACCTTTCATTTCCTTGTGGTCTCTTCTGACTCATTTATATTGTGATTCTGCCATGATCAGCCACATTCTCCCTTAGAATTATAATCTGATCAGTAAATTAGTAGTTTTATCTAAAGCTGTGTGATCTTTAGCGGGTGTGAGTGAAGAAGGCCAGGCACAATCCATTTCTTTATTAAATGGACAGACTTGAGTGTATGGTGGTTGGGAATGGGTCCCAATCTCTGTGACAGTGGCTCCTGGTGTGGTAACTGGGGGTGCTTGCTTGGTGGACCATCTCTCGAGTAACCAGAGGGCATACACTCACTTCATGGGACTGACTGCATGCCAGAGGCTCAAGTGGGCTGACTCAAGAGTGAGTGGTCACTTGGCAAAGCTGGGCAAATCAGGGTTCAAGAGTGGGAATGGGAGAGGGGGGTCACAGCAGCAAACAAGACTGGATCTGGGGAGTGGCCTGTCACAACCTTTCATCATGCATGCTGCCCCCTTAGGGGCAGTAATAAGCTTGGCCCCACCCCACACGTGCTCAGGGGAGGAAAGTCTGTACTTGCAGGGGAATGTGAGACTGTGGGGATGCAAATTTCCCCCACCCCAAATTTCCCTCCCTGCAGGTACTCTGTGTGGCAGTCTTTGGTCCCCTGCAGCATCCTTGCCACCCAGCTCTGGCTGGGACAAGGCAGTCTTATTGCCACCACACCTGGCCTGGAGAAGGAAGGGGGACAGATTGGTTCTTTACCACCTGAGGTGGGGACAGTGAGGGGTGTCTCCCTAGCACCTCCTGCATCCCCCTCTCCGTCCCCCAGAGCCTGAAGGTCTGGACTGACCTTGCAGCCCCGCTCCCACCCAATCACCTGCTGTTCTCTGCTACAGCCCAGCCTCTAGGCAGAGCTGGGCAACCTCAAACCCTCACCTTCACTTGAGAAGGGGAGAGGATGGGGAGGTATGGGTTGGCTCTTCATAACACGCAGTGGGGGGGTGATGTTGAGGGGTTCCCTGAGATATACCCATGTAGTTTCCCTCATTTTCTTTTCCTTCAGGAGCTCCAGTGCTGTGCTACAGTTAGATCATAAAATCATAGGGTTGGAAGGGACCTCATGAGGTCATCTAGTCTAACCTCCTGCTAAAAGCAAGACCTCTCCCACTGAATCATCCAAGCCAAGGTTTTGTCAAACTGTACCTTAAATGTTTCCAAAGACAGAGATCCCACCACCTCCCTAGGTAACCCATTCCAATGCTTCACCACCCTCCTAGTGAGAAAGTTCTTCCTAATAGCCAACTTCAACTGCCACAGCTGCAACTTGAAACCATTGCTCCTTGTTCGGTCCTCTGTAACTACTGAGAACAGCCTAGTTCACTCCTCTTTGGAGCCCCCTTCATGTTGTTGAAGTTTGCTATCAAATCTTCCCTCAGTCTCCTCTTCTGCAGATTAAAAAAGCCTAGTTCCATCAGTCTGTCGTCCTTCAGTCATGTGCCCCACCCCCCTAATCATTTTTGTTGCCCTTCACTGGACTCCTTCTAATTTGTCCACATCCTTTCAGAAGCGCGGAGCCTAAAACTGGACACAGTATTCCAGATGTGGCCTCACCAGAGCCAAATAGAGGGGAATAGTCACATTCTTCGATCTGCTGGCAGTACTCCTATTGATGAAGCCCAATATTCTTTTTGGCAACAAGAGCACATTGTTGACTTGTATGCAGCTTCCCATCTACCTTAACCCCCAGGTCCTTTTCTATGGCACTGCTATTTAGCTGAACAGTCCACAGCCAGTAGCAGTACATGTGATTTTTTCCATCCTAAGTTCAAGACTTTGCACTTGTCCTTGCTGACCTTCAAGAGATTTTGTTTGCTCCCAATGCTCCAGTTTGTCTGAGTCTCACTGAATCCTGTCCTTGCCCTTCAGTGTGTTTACCATCCCCCCCCCCCTTGGTATCTTCTGTGAATTTACTGAACATGCAATCTATCCCATCATCCAGATCGTTAATGAAGATGTTGAAGAATTCCAGCCAGATTGACCCCCAGGGCACTCCACTAGTTACTGGTTACCAGCTAATTACTGAGACATTGAAACTTACCTGCTGAGCCCAATAATCTAGCCAGCCTTCTGTGCACCTTACGGTCCATTTATCCAAGCCATACTTCCTTAATTTGCTGACAAGAATGCTGTGGGAAACTATACGAAAATCTTTGCTAAAGTCAAGGTTTGTCACATTTATGGCTATTCCCGAATCCACATATCCAGATGGTGCCCCTTGCTCCTCATGAGGGAAATATTTCATTTCTAGGTATGCCCAACAGCTCAGCAAAAATAGAAAGGGAAGCCTTCCAACACTAGGTCCAAGGAGCCAGCATGCACCTGGCTCACTGGTTCTGATGAGAGGCAGTATCCACCCATTTTGGGAGCAGGGGGACTGGCTCTTTAAAAACAGGAGAGGGGCATAGGAAGCTCTGTGCGTCTCAGAGGCTCCTATTTCTCTCCTCCTGTACCTTGTGAGAGGTCAGGCTGGCAAACCCATGCATCCTGTCACCTGGAGGGCTGCACAGGCTCTGCCCCCTCCCTCCATACATCACGGTAAGGTGACAATAAAACTGCTAACAAGAAATAAAACTTTTTCACACCACTTAATTTACCTGTGAAACTCACTGCCACAAAATATCACTGAGGCTATGAATTTTGCTGCTCTCAGAAAAGGACTGTTATGCTGAGAGAGAGAGTAAGGCAGCCAGGAATTCTGCCGGGAACATAAAGAAGGTTTGCCAGAATAGAAGACTTTCCAGGTGACTTAAAGTCTAACCAGGCATTTTTCATAGCTGTACACTCTCTAGGGCTATGTCTACACTGGCAAATTAGTCAAGACTAAAGAGGCTTAGTCTGGACTAATTTAACCCATGGCCACACTGGGCTTTTCTTGGTTCAACCTAAGGAAAGCTTAGTTTGAACTTGTAAGTACTGGCACTTAGTCCGGACTTAGGCGCTTCATTTGAACTTTAGTTTGAACTAGGTCGAATGTGGACTATGACTAAGGCTTAGTTCGAACTAAAGAAGTTTGAACTTACCGCATGTTCTAGTTCGAACTAAGCCTTAGTTCGAACTAGAACGTGTAGTTCAAACTAATAGACTCGTAGTTAGTTCGAACTAACCTCGAACTTCTTAAGTTTTAACTAGCAAGTCTGAACTAATTTTGCCTGGTGTAGACATAGCCCTAGGAGGCTGTGGTGCAGACTGCCATATTAGTGTGACCAAATTAAGTACAGTATGTGTTACTGGTGGGGGACAGGAAAGAGGAGCAAATGTGCATATAGATACTTAGGAGCTCGTGCCTGTCCTCATGAAAAGCTTTAGGTGGCTCCTGAAGGGTTTTTTTTTGCATACTATGTTATTCTGATGCACTTAAGGAGTCTGATGTACAGTTATTTAGCTGTACAAATATGTATGCAATACCCATCCTTAGCTAGACACTTTAGTCTCGCTCCTGGTTTTTTGAACAAACTCATGTAGTTCAGTGAAAGAGGGAATGAGACGCTAAAGAGCATAGCAAATATATATTGGCACTGCATGAATTCTGTATGTGATCTGAATTCAGTCTATTCAAACTGATGTCCTCTGGACCAAGTTTGTGCTGTGCTCCTCCTCCATGACAGTTCCTATGGCAAACTGCACATTCCAGCTTTCAGACCTCATCTGTTTAGCTATAGGGCTGTTCCAAAGAAGTTGCAAGATTTCCTTTCATTCCCTTCTGATCTTTCCAAATGAAGTTCACTTTCTGCAGAGACTATTTTGTAAATTTGACCTGAAAATTAAAAATGTCAGCCAGTTTAAATAAAAAGACGGGGTTATAACAAACTGGCTTTCAGCCTTAAATCTAGCTGTTTGTAGCAGAAGCCTAAGGAAATGAACGGAGAAGAAAATAGATATGAAGCAATAATGTTTGATAGGAGGTCTCACTTCCAGTTGGGAGGACTCCATTGCCATCTAATACTAAAGTGTAGCTGTGGCAGTACAAGCAGTGGAAGGGGCTACCCATTCTGAATATGTAGCAAGCCTGGGGACCAGGCCTGTAGTTGTGGCAGTTGACTGTTGTGCTGCTCCCAGGGCTGTAACTGTACTCTCTTTTTGGTGCACTAGCTTAACCTGAGCTAGGACAGGATGTCTCTTCTCAAGATGGGAATTACATTCTTAATGTGAAATGTACATACCCATAGTTATTCTATCCAAAAATATGTTATGTCATTCATGTGTCTTTCCTTGGCTAATGATTTACTTCAGGAAATAGCAGAAGTTCAAAGTAAAAGTTGGACTAGAAATATTAAAACTGGTTAGAAGCTGACTTAGTTCTAGGAACCAATTTTTTGATTGACCTCCATCTGTACATACAAATCACTTCTACATACAACTTTTTGCCTATTTTTCCTTGCAGATGGTAGAATCATCACACGTATGAGCTGTTTACATACAAACAACCTGAGAAATGTGATTCCATACCATATCACTTCAATATCCCTAAAAAGATTTAAATTACTGCATCATGCTCAGACAGCTGATGAATCAGCAAATTTTAAAAGCTTCAGTGAACTGAAGCAGGTGAGATCCCTCTGAAATGTTCAATTTACACACAAGCAGGCAGACAGCCTGTAAACCATAAATGAAATCAATTGTAAACCTTTCCACTGTGATCCATAACAACCTAATAAAAAAGTAGTACTACAGCAGAGCTGATAATGGAGATAAGCCCCCAGCTGTTTGTGACAATAGGTGTGGTACAGCTCAATCAAGTAAAGGATCCCATTTTTGTTGAGGGTGGCAATATGTTATGTACAGCACATTTGCTCTCATATATGTACAGAGAAGGGGTTGATCTCTTCTTCTTTTAACGTGCAGATATTGTACTGGGTTACACATACCACTTCCTAAATCAGTATTTCAATTTATTCATGTCTCGGCATCATTGCCTTCTTTATCAGCTATCACAAACTAAGACTTCAAACATCACAGAAAAAACATGCATTTATGAATTATTGCATTATTGTATATTGGATTCTGAATATCTTTATTAGAGTCAAATGAACAAACACTTGCTCAGGCATCACACATAAATTATTGCTGTGATTGAGCTAAAGCTGTGCAGACTTCACAATTTTTGTGTGGCAGACTAGATTACAAAAGGTTTTTATACTGTGATTTTTTTTTCATTATATCCTCCTTACTTCCACTGTTTTTAATTAGTGACCATTTTAATGAAAGCAATATTGTCATGATGAATACAGACATTTTTCCATATATTTGATTTTTAAAAATATTGTGTCTTGGGCACTTTCACTAGAAAAACTTGTCTGCCTTTGGTTCTAAAAGTTTGCAAAACTTTAGCAGAAGTTTCAAGAAAAAAGAGCCCACTTTCCATGGGTTTTTTTTGGTTTTTGTTTTTTTTTAAGCAGAAGTTGGGAGTGAAAATTCCTTACTTCTGAATGGTTTTGTGTTTATTTACATTGATAGTTTAAATCAGGTCAGTAGTTCTTTGCAATGGAAACTGCGTCATAAATTGCAATACATTTGAAATGTGACACAGCTGAACTGGTCATTGGCAGCAGATATTGAACCTAGGTGCTCTAAATCCAAATGCATTTCTTCTGTTATCTGAACTAGATAACTCAACACAGTTAATTCCAGGGCTGTAGTCAGTTTATTGTTTTTGTGGTCTAGCCAGGAGGTAAGGCAGAGAGACGTTGTGTAAGTATGGTTTACACACTCTCCTAGGTTGGAGGAAATTGGTCCTGGCTCTGGAGGCCTGCCCAGTTCAAATCCCTAACTGTACCACCACTTGTTAACTTCACATGCCTAGTGTGTCATAGTAGTCATCAGGGTTTGAACAGGAGAACACCAGATCTTGGAGCATAAGCTTCTGCTGTCTGAGCTGTGACCCAGGTCAGCTAGCCTAAAAGCAGCACGCTCATCAACCTCTGTGGTTTCAGCCGCTAGTGGAGGATCAGAGACCACACTGAGTAAGCGTAAACTGCTAGGGTGGGCTCAAAAGCATCTACTTGCCCCTCTCCAGTGCCTCACAGCGAAAACCCCTGCAGAAAGCAACTGGAGAGCCAGGATCCAGTTGTTAAAAGGACTCACAGCGAAGACTGCTCAGAGTTCGCATCCCACAAAAAACTGCCACTCAGCAGAAACGTAACAATGAACTTTATTAACTAACTAAACAAACCTTATTCTAAGAAAACATGATGAATTTAAACAAAACAGTAAGAAACCCAAGACTCCCAAAGTTCAGGTGGAATCACCCCTATCTCTATTGCACTCTTTTAAGTCCTTGAGGCTTAAATGCAGAACGTAAGCAATCCTCATCCTCTCTAGCTGCAGGAATCTTCAGGCAGATGCCATGCAGTCCTTTCTTCCTCCAGTGTAGCCAGCACCATGCAATCAGGTCACTGGCCATCAGTTCCCCTGCAGACAACTCCCCTGCAAAGCAGTCCAAAACAGGGAGAAAACATCCTGCAGTCCACTCCTGCTCAGCTCCTTTCACTGAGTCCTTTAGCCCATGCACTCTGCAGCTCTCTGTTTGCTCCTCTCCAGGCTGCTCCTCTCAGGCTTCTCCCTGGGCAAGTAATTCCAGCTCAACAATAAAACTTGTGGAGCATGCTCAGTGTGCTCCCACACCTTCTTACCAGAAGGTTCTGGTTTCTGGGCTGCAAAATCTGCCCAGCAATGTAACCCAGCCATAAGAGCTCCCTTAAAGAGATTGCACCTTTTTAGGCGCATGGGTTACATAAGCATTGGTTACATAGTGAGAAGGGACCATGCTATAAAGGGTGATGATTTTTATAACTCCACCCTACTTCTGCTGGCCCCTCAGAACTATCTCAAAGCTAAGCTGAGTTTTTATAATACATCTTGTGAAGGATGGAAATGACTATAGCATGGGCTGAATGTGGTTTTTCATTACACTTGGTTTACCTGACTCATTTCTCCATATTGATTGCACTTAGCATTATGTAACATATGACTTATTAGTCTGTATGATCCTGGTGACAACTTTCCAAAGTTGATTGGTTTACAGGTTGAGTCAGCAATTGGGTCACTTCTGTGATAAACAAGAAGATAGTCACTATACATTTTTTCCCCCTAAAAAACTACCATTATCTACATTTTGAAGACTGGTCTGTATGGTACAATATTGCAATGCCCAGGCAGAAAACTGTATGCATTTCTGTGGATGACATTCAAAAGTAAAGATTTACCAGAAGTTAACACATCACAATCCCTGAAATATTGACATTTTCTTTTATGAGAAGGAAATGCTGCAGTTTCTCAGATATTGTTTTGTGACAACTTTGTAAATATTTATTTTTTTCTGTCAACTGCTCTACTACAATACCTTACCTAAGCTGGCTGAGCTGAAGGTAACAAGTCTGTCTGTACTGTTGTTCTTCTGTGAAGTACAGCAAAAGACATGTTAGGGCTAGCAAAATAGATTGTTTAATAAAAACACATTAGCTGGTCAATAGGCTTCCTGTCTTGCAGCTGGCCAGAGCCATCTAACAGAGATTAAAGGTGTTAATTTCTCTGTGTACACTGGAGTTTACAAACATGGTGGTTTGAAAGGTGTCAGCTAAGAAATTTGTTATACTCACTTAGCTGCCTGCCATAGACAGGGACAAAGTAGAACTGCTTTAACCCTAGTTCCTGTCTTTTTTCTTTCTCATTTTAGTAATTCCTCAATTTGGTGCCCTCATTCAGACCTTTACAGCAGCTAAAATGTTCTGTAAATTTAAAATAAAATTACTCTTGGAAAAACAGGAAGAAAATAGAGATGACCATATAATTCTGTCAGGGGAACACTTTGAAATCTTAAAAATAAAACCAAAAAAAAAAAAACCAACCCTCCAAATATAAATAATATAATGCTATATGACCCCACTTGTCAGATGACATACAATTGCAGCTCCTTTCTCAGTTTCCCTTTGACCCTTAAGAATAATCACACTGAATCTTTAAAGAGATATACACCCCCTTTCTTGGCGAGTTCTAATTTATTAAACATAATTTGGTTCCCCAAACAGCCACCCATCCTTTAGTCCTCTCTTGCTTCAGAACTCCAAGGTCCTCCTTCTCAGGACTATGTGGTTCCTGCCCTGGCTTCCCTGGTATGCAAACTGTCCTTGAATTCAGGACTTCTCGGCCCTTTTAGGGGGGGCTGTGAGCTGGATGAGTTCTTCCTCTCGGAAGGCACTTCCTGACTGAGCTTGGAGCCTATTTTTTGATTCACCTGGCTAGTCTTCACCCACCCAACAAGTCCATCTGCCCTTCCCAGGTGGGTCTAGTGACCAAAACTTCTGTCTGTGCTGACTGGGAGAGGTGGGAGTGTGACTTCCTCTCTGTTTCCCCACCCCCACAGCCTGGACTGGTGTGTCTCTGTCACCCCAGTTTCTCACTCCTGGGCCTCAACTTTATCCTCTTTACTGTGTGAATGACCCACTCCTAGCTGAACCTACACCCAGCCTCCAATGAATAGTCAGTCCCTGGCCTAGTGAAGAAGCACTTCTCGCTTGCTGCTGATGGGATGGCCTCCCAGAAAACATTACCTGTTCCAGATGAAATTCCAGGAAGAGCCGTTTTACATGGTTCATTGTGATGCACTGCACCTGGCAAACTCATTTACATTTGTACATCAGTTTATCAAAGAGATCGACATGCATCAGCTCTGTCACTCTGAGTAAAGTCTCTGCATGCTCTCAGTACACATGCACTGGTTTAAATAAAACAATTATTGCCTAGAATAAGATTTTAAGTGAATATCAGTTGGATTAATATAAATCAAGAGATTAATAATGCATCAAGAAATTTGTCACAATCAACTAAAAGGTAACTCACATCCTAAAAGAAGATTGATTATTTCAGTAGTTTTTCAGTCTGTTATGTTAACTTATCAACAGCTGGTTGTGATACCTCTAGCAACCAGCTTCCCACCCCACCTTTCCCTCCACCCCCACTGCCCTGTGAGTAGTTACCAGTCTTTGGTGTTGCTTAGAAGATGGATTCAAAGAGAGAGTTCCAGAGACAAAGATGCCCCTTTCTTTTAATAAGTTTCCTTGACGTGCCCCATGTTCAGGTGATTGGCCATGCCCATCAGTGAGCATAATTCATACATTTGAGCCAAAGTGCTCACAGGTGCGAAGGCTGGTCCATTGCCCTTGTATACATGCCTCTGACAGATGTAGAGCCTCAGCTTTGTGTTTGCATGCATCTATTCAAGCCATGTGAAACACACATGGAGATATTACTAGAGTTTCATATCTTTATATATGCATGACATGGCAGGAAACATGTCACCACAATAATGTAAGATAAAAATAATAAAAAATACATCTCATGACATACTTTGCATTAGCTAATACACAACTGCACTGCAAGTCTGAACAAGAATGTTCCGCAAGTCACACTATAAGAGTGTACATTGGTACAACATATCATAGGGAAAGTTCAGAAAGGTTCCCTACAAGGTTTCAGGTGTCAGGGCCTTGAATGGACAGTAGTGCATGTTTTCCTCCTCTGTCCCACTCGCCGATACTAATTATTCCCTAAGACCATTTTCCTTTCGCTCAATGTCTCTATCAATTGTTCAATCTACTTTCATTTGTATTTCTTTGACACCTCAGCACTAACTTCCCAGGCTGCCGTTTCCAACCTGGACAAACTTGTGTCCCATTACAAATTCTGTGATAATTTGACACTTTTAAAAAAATAGTTCCCTTCTGTTTAAATCACTGTCTATGTACAAGCATGATCACTGATGTCAGGAGAACTACGTGCACTCTGGTGGTAAAGTTTGTTAAAAGCATAACAGAGCAGTTAAGAGAACACTCACATTGTGTGTTGTCATTTCACCATAATTGTTGGTTTTGATTATTTTATTCTGTTTGTAATAGCGTGTGGGATTTCTTTTAACTGCAAATTTAAACTCCTGATAATGTTTGCGATCAGAGTACAGTATCACAGTTTTAAGGTAGGCCATAGCTGAGCACTAAATAATGCATTGCTTTAAGCCAATGGCTCAAACCAAGTGTGAAATGTTAAATGAAGGCCATAGTTTAAGATGAAATTTAGGAAAATGAACTGGTTCTCTTTATAGGACATTAAATGCTGAGACAGCCGCAGATGTATGTGATATTGATTCATTTATATAAAGATGATGAATGTCATTATAGGAGCAGCTATTAAAATATTCAAAGTTATCTGCTTATTAAAAGACAGTAATAAAAACATTCAGTTTCTTAGTTGGATAAAAAATGGGATACAGTTATTAAAAAATGGAAAAGAGCCCTTAAATAAAGCTGGGAGGTCACATTTAATAACAGTCTTAATGGAATATAAAACATTGAGAGTAGCAGTTCAAATGGTTATGAGAGGAAAAAGAATATATTGGCATACATTTTACTCAAGTATTACATTTAGTGCTGTAGTTCCTAAGGTAATGCACAAAGTCAAGAATAAAATTAGGGAACTGAAATTGATCCTCAAGGCCAAACTTTGCTCTTGCACTTGCATGCACAACTCCTTTTGTCATCAGTGGGAGTTACTTGCCATCATTCAGGAGCATAAGGTGTCTCTATCTAAAAGTGAGATACAAGATGTAAAAGTAAGATAGTTGTATGAAAGAACTGAATATGCAAAATTTGTAGGGGAAACAGATAACATTATTCTAAGGAATTAATTATTTAGGATTTTTTCTTACATTAATAGTGCTAGATCTAAACTTCCTTGGTGTCAGTGAGATTCCTTTTATTGCCCTCAGTGGATTTTGGATCAGGTTTTAGGACCTGCAGGTTATTAAATTGAAGAAGCTATGTCGATACAATTATAAGAACTTAACTCTTGAACCTTCTGACTTTTGTTTAAAATTCTCCAAATGTTTTTAACCATGCCAAAATAAGAACATAAAAAAGGCCTATACTGGATCAGACTAATGGTTCATCTAGCCAAGTGTCCTGTCTTCTAATAGTGGCTGGTGCCAGGTGCTTCAGAGAGAATGAAGAGAACAGGATAGTTACCAAGTGATCCATCTCCTTTCATTCAGTATCAGTTTCTGGCAGGCACAGGCATAGTGTCACCCAGAGCACAGAGTTATGTTCCTAACTTGTTTGGTTAAAAGACATTGATGGACGTAACCTCCATGAAATAATCTAATTAACCTCCATTTTAAGATATACATCTAATAGCCTGTTGGGATCCAAATAACTCCATATATTTGTGAATAAAAGAAAATTGTTGAGCAAACTTAACTCAAATTCACTCTGGAATAAAATCATCAGATCAATGGATTACACTAGAGATGAATCTGGTCACTTCAGTTTAGAATTTCTTGAAGTATTTGTTTAATTTATGAAAATTAATATTAACATAGAACTTTTACTTCAATTTTTTTAAAGACAGAAGCAAATTGGAAGAGGATAAAAATAGAAAATCTTTTCCTAGACAATGTACCAACACTTAACTGGGTACCTGGTTCTCAAAAATAGCTGAATTAATGTTCTGCATGCTCATTAAATTACTGCCCAAAATAAACTCACTTCTGAACTAAGAGAAATCAAGTCTGCTACTGAAGACAGAGATGTTATCTTTGAAGATCCATTTTAAAAATAACTGTAAGAATAAGTGTGTATTGTCTTTCTGTCTGTCCTGTAAGGAGCCTAGTATTCTCTTGGATGCTTTCAAAATACTTTTGAGAAAATTCAATAAATGGAAAATGGGGGATTGGAAATGAGTGCCCAACACAATTATAACAATACTCCTGCTATAAGAGACTTTTAGAGGTCTAATTTAATTATTCAAAACTCATTTTGCATATAAGAGCCCATCATGCTAAGCACAGTCCAAATACAAATAAATGACAGTTACTGTTCTAAGTTCCAAAGGGGTAGCCATGTTAGTCTAGTTCAGCAAAACAAGCATGATATAATTAAGCAAACTTTGGACACTAATGCAAAAAATAAATCTGTTAGTCTTAAAGTGCCACACAACACCTTGTTGTTTTTTTACTGGACTAGACTAACACGGCTGTCCCTTTTGAATTTGGACAGTAAAACAAGCAAAGAATCCTGTGGCACTTAAAGACTAACAAATTTATTTATTACACAAGGTTTCATGGGAGAAAATCCCACTTTGTCACATGTTTTAAAGTTGAGGGAACTTACAGAATGGGAGGAAAATCAATGCAGGGACTGTGTGAACGCAGGATTAAATCACGACTATGGATTGTTTTCCCATTACAAGTGATTTGACCTCACCCTTCTCTATGTGTTTTTTCCCAGTGTTTGAATCTTAACAAGTGCTTTGATTTGCTGTTACATTATGACCTGATCCCATGACTTACACTTCCCTGCATTTATTTCCCTCCCATTCTGTAAGTTCCCCCATTTTTGTACAGGCATACTGCCTGCCCTTTCCTGGTTACTCTAGCGGCCAGTCCGCAGTCATATCCAACAAATTATACCGTTGAGGGAATAAACATTTATAAACATTTAAAATCTAAATTTATTACATTAAATACATTAATTTTAAAAAAAACACCAATTAAAAATATAAATACAAGTTAAAAAAGGACAACATCCATTAAAATATGGAGAGTCCAAAAAATACATAAAGGGACCAGCAGAATACCTGAAACGGTTTATCCAGGATCCCGCTTCAAACTTTATCACCAAAAAGAGCCAGCATATCAGTTGTGGCATATAAAACAAATCTACACATATTCTCCTTAAAATTACGTTCCAAATTAATACCTAAAAATTTAAATAAATCCTCATTTCCAATGCTCCACTTACCTCTAGCCCCAATTACAAAACCAAAGAAAGACACAATCTTACAACCACCAACCAATCTCACAACCTCCTCCTTCAATTCCTTATAATAATTGATCTTCTCCCTGTGAGCAGCATCCAACCCGTCAGCATTATCTTCCCACCGCACAGTAACATCCACAACAGCAACATACCCTTCTTTCACAAAAATTATATCAGGCTTCCTCAATAATCCCTCACTATTTCTCAAGTGAGGCTCCATCCAAACAGTCCACCCACACTTTCCAAACTTATCTGCTAACAACTTCACTACCCTATTATGTCTCTTTATCCTTGCATCTTTAACTTTAAAACATTGCCCAGAAATATGTGGAATGGTCTCCTTAACTTTACCACACCACCTACATAGAGCAACAGCACCCAACCTTCCTCTCGATAATGTTTCCCTAGTAGGGAAAACATTCGCCCTCAACAATAACACTGAAATAAAAGAAGAAGATTTGGCTAATTCCGGATGTCTAATAAAGGAATTACTAATCAAATCATTCCTAAAATACCTAATACCGATACCCTGACATCGCAGCTGACTCCAACGATCAAATTCATCATCCCTCCACCTACGAAAATTTGGTGTGACAGCACTATACATTAATATCTTGTCTACCAAATTCTCTCCAGCATAAATAAAAGCTAGATCCACCCAATCATCCCATGAAACCACATACCTTCGCCATTTGCGAATCAACATATTCGGTACTTGTACTCCAAACTTCGTAATTGCCAAACCCCCATCTTTCCCTTTTGCATAAAAAATGCCACCAGTAATATTATGTGGTAGATGCAAAATCTCCTTTAAAACTTTCCTAACTAAAACATCTAACTCATTCAAAACACTAAAAGAAGGTTCCATTAATAACAAATTATAAAATAACCTAGGTAAAATATAGACCTTCAATATTATCAATTTTTGAGCTGGTTTCAAAGGAGCCCGACACAAATTCTGACACCAAATTTTCAATTTTTCACACGGAGACACCCTCTCCACACCTATCCAAGGATCAATTCTAGCCCCCAAATACCTCTTCACTTCTCCAGGCCCAACATATTCAATATCTTCCTCACCAATCCTCCAATGACCTTTAGGATTAACAACATAAGACCTATAAACTGGAATTATATGAAAACCTTTTGTCTTCTTCACATTAATCTTTAAGCCAGTATTTCTACAAAAATTACTCAAAATATCTAAATCACTAAGCATACCAGCATATGAAGCACTAACAATTGCTATATCATTTGCAAAAGCCAAGACCACAATCTTTCTACCCTGCACGAAAAAACCAGATCCCCTCTGTTCTAACTGAACCAACAAGGGATCCAAAGCTATATTAAAAAGAAGCGGTGACAAAGGATCACCCTGTTTAACCCCACTCCTAATAAAAATAGGCTCTGAACATTCCTTCCCATTCCAGATTCTAGTAACACAATCAGTACATAAATCTCGAATCACCTCTATAAACCTTTCACAAACTCCCATCCTTCACAACGCACTGAAAATATGCCCATGACCAACTGAATCAAATGCCTTAGCTAAATCCACAAACACAACTGCCAACTCATCACCATTTCTTTTAGCCCCCTTAATTAACTTATCTAAAATTGAAATATTTTCTTCACACCCACGAGCTGCAATAAAACCCTTTTGTCTCGAACAAATCATAACAGCAGTTGACAACCTTTTAGCTAAAATCTTAGTATACATTCTCAACCACACTGAACCAATCGTCAAAGGCCTCCAGGAAGAAATCTTCTTAAGCTCCTCTTCATCTTGAACCTTAGGAATCAAGATTGTTCTATTTTCTTTAAAAAAATCAGGAACTGTCTGATTAAAATACCAAAAATTAAACATTCTAACTAGAATCCTAACATCCAAATTAAAAATATCCCACAATTCACTAACCGTAGCTTTATCCGGACCCGGGGCACTAGTTTTTCGCAATTCTTTTAATGCCTCAGCTATCTCCTCTCCAGAAATTAGTTCCTCTAATAATACATTATCCGCCTGACCAAGTGGCGGGGGCCACCCTTTAGCAGTCCCATGTCCCTCCCTCTCCAACAAACCATGATAATAACCCTCCAATTCCTTAATCCCTAAACAACACTTAGCCTTATCAGGCTCTCCCATTATAACCCTAGCCAACCTCTTCCTATCTTTATCAAACAAAGTTTGATAAAACTTGAATCTAGCCTTCTTAACTGCACACCTCCTCCTATTCACAGCATTCTTCCAATCCATCTTCCTACCCTGTTCCTGAACACTCCTACACTTCCCTGACCCATTCAAATTCCCTCTCTCCTTCTCTGGCACAATCAACATCTTACACAAACCCTCCAACATACCCCATCCAACATCCATACTTGAAACATCAGAAAACAACCTCTCTACTTCTTCCAAATCTTCCAGAATTCTACCAACCTCTCTACTCCTACCTGAACTAATTATCCTCCTTACCAATGGGTGATCTCTCAATGGCCTAATTTTCTCCCTAGGTGGAACCTCTTTCAACACTTCACCATCCAACTCCTCATTCTCACGAACACTACCACCACCAACAACATCCCTAACTCTCTTCTTTGCCAAATTCCTACGCTTATCACCTATCTGTTTATTAGTTTTTGTACCTAATTCCATCTCTATAAGTTTATTAATATTTCTCCTTCCAACATATTTAGTTTCCAATTCACACAATAAATTAACCTCTTCATCCGTCCAAACTCGAGAGGCTTTTGGCCTCCCCCTCTTTTTCATCCTCTCTTCATTCCTTGCTGCCAGATGCCTGTGCCTAATGTGTTGACTCCGCCCCGACTTGGTATAGAATGCCGCATCACAGAGCCCACAAGCATAGATCTTACCCTCATCATCCTCTTCCTTCGGCTTGCACTTAGGGCAGTGGCAAGCGATCGCATGGAAATGGGATGCCTTGCCACATTTCCTACACAACACTCCAATTGATTTACATTTACATTTATGGACTACATTAACATGTTTAGCCCATTTTCCAAATGTAGCTAAAATCTGAGGACATAAGGGACAATTAAAACAATCCACTGGATACTCCAGATAAATTAGTCCATCTTTAAAAGTCCTACTACCTCTTAAATTAGATTCCAAAACAATTTCCTTATCACCTTCTCCAATATATGGATCTACTAAAAAATTTAATACATCAAGATCCTTAGGTTTAAAATCCTCAACAACACCTATTCCTTTAAAAGCTACATTGGTAAAAACCATAGATAAAAGATTAAATTCACTATCAATCTGTATCCGGCTCTCACCAAGTTCACTTATCTCAACGGGATCCATCTCAGGTATAGAAACTGCCCCCTCAGGGGGGGTAAATCCATTCTCATTGTGACCAACTCCCTCCCTCAACCTCCTCACCTCCGCAAGGGAAGGAGGGAGCAATGGTCCTTTAATTCAAATCACACCCCTAACATATTTAACACTGCTGGCCGGGGCATTAAAACCAGCAGCGGGGGCGTTTTTATCCTGGGCCAGCGCCACTCCAGTATGAATGTCTATAATAGACTTCTCCATAAATAAAAGATATACCCTTCACAGGGGGAAACTACCCTTACCAGGGGAGTGAAAACATGGGTCACCCACCCACCCCAACGCAAAAAGGGTTTGGGGTTTCGCCCTCCGCAGTTCGCCTGGTCAGCGACCAGTTACCAACTCTCACCATGAGGAGGTTGCGGTTGGACTTGCTATACAGAGGCTTTCCTCATAGAGGGGTTCCTGTCAGTATAATGCCTGGACCTAACGGGAGGGTGAAAAATAAGCTCGGGTCTTGGTGGGAGGTGCCCCTAAAAGCTCCAGCTCACGCCAGCTCCCACCTCACCGATAACTCATCCCACCACACCCTCGGGTTCTCTAAGAGGAAGGATATACCCCCTCGACCGTCCGGACCGAGCAACTGACCAGGATCCAGAGACACATGTGCAACCATTCAGAGAGTCAAACCATCTGATGAAGTGGGATTTTCTCCCACAAAAGCTCATGTGATAAATGAATTTGTTAGTCTTTAAGTGCCACAGGACTCCTTGCTTGTTGTACTGTCCTAAGTTACTTAATTACATCAGTGAAATTTAAGAACTCTATGGAAATAATAATAGTTATTGGGTGGATTTAATTATTAGGTGGAAAGCTGATGGATGTCACATTTCTCACTCTGAGAAACTGAGCAGATCACAAATGTGGCTAAATCCCATATGGGTTTATTGGCAGGACAGGAGAGGTTTTGGCAAGTATGACATTATCCTGGACAAATCTTACTGAATTAAGTTAAATCTACTTAAGTTAAACCTTAAGTGTTCAAGTGTTTCATTCAAAATGCAAATATTTGTGTTACTGTGTGATTGTATAACTTTTCTAGGAGACATAGCTAACATAACTTGGGAATTGTAATGTGCTTCAAAGGATTCTCTTTAACAATGGACTAAAAGAAGAATGAAACTTTAATTGCATAGGATTCCTAGAAAATATTTGGAAGGAGGGGAATGCAAATGCCATCTATGGAACTGATCTTTTGAAGCTTCACTTTGGGGAGATCTTTGGTTATGAAATTACCTGTTGCCTATGTCAAAAGGCCTAAATGGCATAAAGGAGTCATTTGGGCTTCTTGTTCTGAGCAAAAGGAATTAAGAATTTGTAACCCCAGAAAAACCACGTGGAGGGGGCAGAATGGGAAGAGAGAGGTTGAAGGACAGTTCACTGGTTAAAGCTCTCAGGGTTCATCTCAAGTGATTTTATTAGCATGTGTGTAGGTTCTTTTACTGTTTTACTGTTTTGTCTATTTTGTTTTGACATAAAAATGAATGTGTTTGCTTAGAAAATGCTGTGTGGTAACTTAACTATGGACAATTAGTCAGTGTTATCCTTTCTGAGGAGAAAAGTGAAGCAGGCCTACTTTGTTACTATGATATTGCTGAGGAGTTCCCAGTTTAGGCAGGGAAGTGTGCAGCCCGAAAATACCACTGTCAGGAGGAAGAGTTGCATGTTTCAGCCCAAGAGATGCAATGACTGCAAAGATAGATCCTAAACTGTACGATTTTGCTGGACCAAAGGGAAGGAGTAGAAGCACGGCTGCCCAGGAAAATGGCAGGGACATCCATTTTTAGTACCTCTCTTATTCAGTTTCTATGGAATTGAAAACACCAAAAAATTACATGAAGGATGGTAAACAATTTTCCTTCATTTCAGTAATTATGCTTTTCCTACTTTCATTTTCTGTTACAAAGGAACACATTCTGTCTAACTCCTATCCTTTTGGGAAATAATAGTGATGTATTAGTGGGTTGTGAAAAATAGTGGTGATTTTGCAGTAGATTACATGTTACAAATATGGCAGTATATCCGCTGCATCATCACTTTCCACATATGCAATTTGATTATATGCATCTGTCCGTGTGAGCTTTGCAAAGTCACGTTTAGAAATGTAGGGACATTCTTCAATCAATAATTCAACAAATCTAAAGTTAAATTTAATATTTTGTATCAATTCAAGGTATTTTCATTCAGCCTTGAAAAGGCAGAATATGTAGTTTTAGATTTTTTTCAAAGTGCACTGATAATCTTCCTGACAGAGAACAGAAGTGTTTAAGTTATATTTATTTGAAATCAGTGAGAGTTTTGCTATTGGGGAATGTACCAAGCTTTAGCCAATCATGAAATATTTCCAATCCCTAAATGACATGGTTGTAGCAATCCACTTCATAATACAGTCAGTTGCTTTGTACTGCAATGAAAAATTAAGGAAAGCAAATTGCTAGTGTTGCATGTTGTGGAAGTTGCAACTAGAGTGATGTCTTTCCAGCCTTGGTATCAAAACTTTAACAGGTTAGATCAGGATCCTTCTAGATTAAAACAAAGCAAGAGGAAACTCATTAACAGTTTAGTGCAGTCCACATCAATGTTTTAAAATAACACGGCCAGTTTCTCTTCAGCCAAACCTTTGTTTCCTTACCTAGGTAATCAGAAAGGCTTCTAAATATTTCAGAGACCCTCATGAGCTACAGAAGGCACATTTTTCACTTAATGAGCACACTTGCTTCTTTAAACCATGTTTTTCCCTTCTGAGTGACTAGCCTTTGTAGGCACATATAAGATTTTCTTTGAGCATTTTTTGCTTCCTGTGAATAGCTATAATCATAGAAAGGCATAATGGTAGGTCTGGAAAGGACCTCAAGAGCTTAACTAGTTTGGTGTTTCTTGACCTTTTTCATACCAGGAACTGGTTTGCTGTCTTTCTAACCTATGTCAAGGAGATCTCAGGGATAGGCACTTATCCATGGATTGGTTGTTGAGAAACACCTATTTAGTCCACTCTTCATTAAGCAAACCCAGATTTTCCCTGTTGTATATCTAATCTGTTCAATAAATCCTTTAGTAACCTGGATTCTAGTATCTTCTCAGATAACTTGTTCCCACAACCTCCCTTTGCTACCTGACCCTAATCAATATGTACCGCACAGCAAATCATTGAAAACTACACTTTGAGTATGGTTTTTCAATCAGATGTTCACCCAGTCTATTGTATAATTTCTTTCTTTTTTTTTCTCAAGTGCATGGGTGTATTATCCCCATTGTGACATATTGCGCCTCCGAGTATGACCCTGAAATCCCCATATTGACTTCTGTCATATAATCATATATATAGTTTATTGTTCAGTTATGTATATAGTTCAATTCAAGTATATTTAAGAGTTCAATTATGTATATACCTCATAATTATGAATAGATTCATTTCTGTCATATAATTATGTTTAAAGTATGTCTTGTTGAGGTATCAGTTAAAGTCTTGATCTACTGAACATTAATATCCTATTGTATTACATGTGCTGGTGTATGTGAAGTTATGAAGTTTTAAAATGTATGTGTTACTGAAATATGTTGTGATGTTGAGAACAACCACAACCAGTCTTACAGGTATAACAGTGGAGTTGCCAGACAGTATTAATGGCTCATCAACAAACCATCAAGGAAGAAATCCACTGTTCCAGCAATTCGATAAAATGAAGACTGCTTGACCTCACTCTTGCAAAGCTCTTTCCAGCATGCTGGAAGAACATCTAAAAGAGGGAAAGTGTGCATTATCAACTAGGCCTTTCTTTCGACCCCCCCCCCCCGCTGCAATGTAATGCTTGCCATTCAGAGGTTCTTAATGGGGGAAGGAGTCCCAGGTTGTAAATGAGTCCTAGCCTGTTAATTGAGGATCTGTAGCCTGTACCGTTTGTCAGGATGAGACACTGCTTGATTCAAATCCTGTTAAATTTGTACAACTCAGACTGTAACTTTCATTTATTTTTTAGGTAACCAACTTTGATCTGTATGGTTGCTACTTTTAATCATCTAAAGTCTGTCTTTCTCGAGTTAATCTATCTCTTTTTATATTTGACCTATAGCAGCACACTTTGTTTGACACGCTTGGTAAATATCACTTCAGTTTACAAAGTTTAGTGTAAGAGGAAGAAGCAGGGAGTCCTGTGGCACTTAAAAACTAACAGATTTGTTTATTGCTTGAGCTTTCATGGGAGAAAATTCCACTTCATCAGACATTTTGAAGATGGGGGAACTTACAGAATGGGATGACAAATAAATGCAAGGGAGTGTAAGACATGAGATCAGATCATACAGTAACAGCTAATCAGAGCAGTTGATTTCCCCCATCTTCAAAGTGTCTGATGAAGTGGGATTTTCTCCAATGAAAGCTCATGAGATAAATAAATCTGTGAGTCTTCAAGTCACACAGGACTCCTTGCATCTTTTGCTGAACTAGACTAACATGACTGCCCCTTTGGAACTCAGCTGGGTATGTTCTTTTCTATGGATGCCTGTACGTGTGGTGCCTGCTAAATGTTTCAAAGGGGCAGCTATGTTAATCGAGTCCACCAAACAAACAAGGAGTCTGATGGCACTTAAAGATTAACAAATTTTGTCACATGAACTTTTGTGGGAGAGAATCCCTCCATCTTCAAATGTCTGATGAAGTCATATTCTCTCTCTCCAAAGCTCATGTGATAAATAAAATTTGTTCGTCTTTATGGTATGTCTGTACCTAAAACCTTAATTCAGACTTGCTTAGTCCAAACTAAGTAGTTCGAAGTTACTTCAAACTAATCACATTTTTTTGTTCAATCTAAATTCTTAGTTCGAACTAGCCATGCTTTTTTTCAGTTTGAACTAAAAAAGTTCAGCTAATTTGAACTAAAAAAAGTGGTTAGTTCAAACTAACTGTTAGTTCAAACTTAGTTAGTTTGAACTAGCATGTCTACTTTGGGCTAATTCAAACTAAATATGCAAAGAAGTTCAAAACTTTCTTTAGCTCGAACTAGGCAAAGCCTAGTGTAGACAGGGTTCAAACTAGTTCTTATTAAGACTCCTTAATTTGATCTAATTTGCTAGTGCAGACATAATCTGAAAATGCCATCCAGACGTCTTGTTTGCTTAAGATTTGTGGTTTGACACAGCATTACAGTGTGACAAGGAAACACCAGAGTGCGTTGTGGTCCATATTACATCTAGGGTGGGTTTTTTTTGTAATTATGTCATATGTGACTTCAGTCAGTTAGAGTGCTGACTTGTTACTTGATTCATATTATAGGAATCATACAGTGCTACAACCTAAAAGCAGATGTGTGAGCTGCCTTTTGTTTTTCATGTTTCAGCCAGGTCCATGAAGTGATGCAATCCTTTCTAGAAATGACACAACCCTTCTAGATATTTGGGTGAGCAATTTCAGTTCCATTGCTCACATACAATTTTACAATCTTTTTAAAACGTTTTTTCCACTTTACTTATTTTCCACTTTTTGCCACTTTACTTATTCCAGAAGATTTTCAAGAACATGCAAAATTAATTGCCAGATCATTCTTTTTTTTTTTTCTAGCATAGGGAAGTTTCTTTCCATGTTAAATACCAGTATTGTGGTCTGGGGAAAATGGATACAATTTGTTCTTAAAATAACCAGGAATATTAGATTAAAATATTTGTCACTGAAGGAAATCTGCATTTCTTCAAAGTCCATTCCAAAGTTTACAGATTCAAACTTTTTCAATGAATATCACACGCATGTCACACGGGGCAACAACAGTGATACCCTTGACTCATGCAACATTACTGTTAATCTGTCTAGCTACAGGATAGACTCTTCTGCTGTGTTATCTCAGGGTTGCTCTTTCTTCCCTCCCCCACAATAGAATTCTGCAGTAACCTGGAAGCTTACGTTCACTGTCTTCATCTCAAGGGATATTTCCACCACACCAGAACAGTACACTAACCCATGTATACATTCCTACCAACGCTAAAGGAAGAAAGATTCTCCCTGGACTCTGCCTGATGGTTGGAATAAAAGACTGGACTTCTATGCAGTGTTTCTGCCAATGCTGCACAGACTGAAATTGTGGACAAAAATCATGACTTGCGCCATAACCTCACCATGTAGAATGCAGTGCCATCCACAGCTTCAGAAACAACTCTGACATCATTATCAAAGATATGGACAAAGGAGATGCTTTAATCATTATGAATAAGTTGGATTACAAAAGAGAGGCTAATAGACTGTGGAGTTGGAGAGTTATCTACATGCCACTACTCTGATCTCCCACCGAGGAATACCAAAAGAAACTAGATCATCTCCCTGAAGCAGCACAGGAACAGATCTGCACAGAAACACCCCTAGAGCACCAGCCAGGGGTATTCTATCTGTTCTCCAAGAGTTGTATACCTGAAAACCCCAAAAGCCCCATCATATCAGGGACTGGCACTCTTACAGCAAGTGTGGACTATCTCCTCAGGCTGTATGCTGCCAAAACTCCTAGCTATCTTCAAGATGCCACTGACTCCCTGAGAAAACTACAATCCATTGGTGATCTTCCAGAAGATACCATCCTGACAGCTATGGATGTAGAAGAAATTTATAACCACATCCCACAAAGACAGATTACAAGCCACCAAAAAGAATATCCTCAGATGATGTCACAGAATACCCAGTGGATGAATTTAGATTTTGTTCTCACCCACAACCATTTCAGATTTTGATATGATATATACCTTCAAGTCAGGGACACTGCTATGTGTATCCACATGGCCCCACAATATGTGAACATATTTATGGCTGATTTAGAGGAATACTTCTTCAGCTCTTGTCCCCAAGTGCATTGATGACATTTTCATCATCTGGACCCACAGAAAAATAGGCCCTTGAGGATTTTCCCCATGATTTCTACAATTTCCACACCACCATCAACCTCAGCCTGAACCACCACATATGGGAGATGCATTTCCTGGACACTACAGTACAAATGAATTATAAACACACAAACATCACCCTATACCAGAAACCTACTGACCACTGTATCTATCTTCATGCCTCCAGCTTTCATATGGGACACATCACAAAATCCGTTGTCTATAGCCAAGCCCTAAGATACAACTGCATTTTCTCTGATCACTCAAGACAGAGAGAAACACTTTCACAATCCGTATCAAGCATTCTTAAATCTACAATACCCACCTGTGCAAGTGAAGAAACAGAATGACAGAGCCAGATGGGTATGCAGAAGTCACCTGCTACAGGAGAGGTTCAACAAGGAAAATAGAATGCCACTGGTCATCACCTACATTGCCCACTTAAAATCTCTGCAACACTTCATCAAGAATCTACAACCTATCCTGGAAGACGGCCCCTCACTCTTAAGTCGTGGGAGGCAGGCCACTCCTTGCTTACATACAGCCTCCCAACCCTAGGAAAATATTCATCAGCAACCACATACCATATAACAGAAACACTAAGCCAAGTACTTATCCTTGCAACAAAGCCTATTACCAACTCTGCCCTCATATCTACTCAAGTAAAATCATCAGAGGATCCAGCCACACCGGCCATAACATTAGGGGATCATTCACTAGCACATCTACCAATACGATGTATGCTATCCTGCACTAACAATGCCCTTCTGCTATATATATTGGCCAAAGTGAACTGTCTCTGTGCAAAAGAATAAATGGCCTCAAATCAGCTTTCAAGAATAGTAACATTCCAAAAACCAGCCAGGAAACATTTCAAGCTACCTGGACATTCTTTAAATAAAAAAGATAGTTCCAGTAGTTCAGGGGAAAAAAAGAATTCAAAATCAGACTCCAGTGTGAAACCGCAGAGCTGGAATTCACTTGCAAACTACACATCTTCATAATAGGTCTTAATAAGGATTTGGAATGGCTAACTCATTACAAAAGGTAATTTCCTCTCTACTAACATTCTCAGCTTCTCAGTTATTGCTATTACAGGGCCCTCTTTCATACTCTTTGAATCAAAACAACTTGTTTGCTTTGCTGAGGTAGGCTATCAGACTGTCTCTCTGGAACTGTTTGATTTATCCTGTTGACTCACCCTTCTCTGTATGTGTATATACTCCTAACATATAACATTTTCATTTCATGCATCGGATGAAGTTGGATAGTGCCATAAAAGCTTATGTGATAAATAAATTTGATAGTCTTTAAAGTACACAGGGTACCTTATTTGTTTTGCAGAAATCCACCTGATATCCTTGGACAATACGTTGTTCCTTCAGTTCTCTGATTTAATTGATAGATGTGTAGAAACACATGAACATGGACAACACCTTAATGACTCCACAATTTCAAATTCTTGAGAGAACATACTAATTCTGCAAAGCCTGAAATTTTATTTATACTTATGGCTATTCGCTACAAACATGTTTTTCTGGGATAACTTTATTGTTTCTCCTCAGTGAGTTTAACTACTTTTGTACAAACCACTCATTAGTGTACTTTAACAACACATTTGTGGAACATCTGCAGATAACCATCCTTTTTGGAGGATAGAAATATATCTGTGGATCTTCAATTAAGTCTGGAAGCTGCCCTTATTCCCCTAAACACATACATAAGCCAAATTTCAGAGCTCTGCAGTGCCTGCCTGATGGTATCGTTTGCCTTTAGAGTATATCTGCCCTGCTGATTATTCCTCACCAGAAGTCATAATCCTGTTTGTGCTATGCTAATCATTTCCACAGCAACCAATTCTGATGCCACAAACTGGAGATTATGACTACAGTCAGAAAACAAATAGCAGATGCAGTTTAGCTCCTAAGAATTAGAGAGCCTGTTGTCACACTTATCTCTAATTTATAAAATATTTTAAAGCAAGCTATGAAACCTTCCTGTGACATAAAAGCCTATAAATTTATTATTTGAAGTCATGAGGAAGTAATCTTTTAAAGTTTCATAAACATATAAAAGTAAATGTTATTGCTTTGTCAAAAAAAAGTATAATCATGTTAAAACTTATAAACTTAGACTTGTTCCTTAAGTAAATATAATCTAAACTAAAACACAGTTGAATATAACAATAACAATGATCATTTAAATACTGGAATATATATACAGGAATTTTTCATATTTAATGTTTTATAACGCATATGTCTAGATACTTTGAATGTCTGACAAACAAGGAGTCTGGTGGCACTTTTAAAGACTAACAAATTTTATTTATTGCAACTCATACAGATACAGACAGACATCATCTTCCTTTCCAAATGTAAACAATTGAATGTTATACCTTAACATTGTTAGTCTTTAACCATGGACATCATAACCTCAGCCATGCAGAATGCAATGCCATCCACAGCCTCAGAAACAATTCTGACATTATTATTAAGGAGACTGACAAAGGAGGTGCAGTCGTCATCATGGATAAACTGGATTATGACCAGGAGGCTTATAAACAGGTCTCCAACACAACATTCTACAAAACTCTTTTCTCTGACTTCACTGAAGAATACCATAAAGAATTACAACACTTACTCAAGAAACTACCAAAGGCAGCACAGGAACATATAGAGACAGACACCACCAGAACCCCAACCAGGAATATTTATCTACTACCTAAAATCCATAAGAAAAGGAAACCCTGGATGCCCCATCATCTCAGGCATTGGCACTCTTACAGCAGGCTTATCTGGCTATGTGGACTCAGTCCTCAGACCCTATGTTAGCAACATAGCTATCTTCGAGATACCACAAATTTTCTGAGGAAAATCCAATCCATCGGTGAGCTTCCTGAAGACACCATCCTGGCCGCTATGGATGTAGAAGTTCTTTATACCAACATCCCAAACAAGGATGATGATATTAGAAGAAACATCCCAGATGATGACACAGCACAGCTTGTGACTGAACTTTGTGACTTTGTATTCACCCACAACCATTTCAGATTTAAGGTAATTTATACCTCCAAGTCAGTGGCATTGCTATGGGTACCCGCATGGCCCCACAGTATACCAACATTTTTATGGCCAACATAGAACAATGTGTCCTCAAAAGTATCATCCCAAAGCACCTCTCCTCTACTTATGCTACACTGATGACCTCTTCATCATCTGGACCCATAGCAGGGATGCTCTTGAAGATTTCCACAGAGATTTCAACAATTTCCACTCCACAATCAAACATGGCCTGGAACACTCCACACAGGAGATCCCCTTTCTGGATGCTACGGTACAAATTAGGGATGGACACGTCAACACCATTCTATACTGAAAACCTGCTGATTGGTATAGTTATCTACATTCCTTGAGCTTCCATCCTAAACATGCCACACGATCCATTGTCTACAGCCAAGCCCTAAGATATAACCACATTTGCTCTGATCCCTCAGACAGAGACATGTCTTCAAAGATCTCTATCAAACTTTCTTAAAACTACAGTACCCATCTGGGGAAGTAAAGAAACAGATTGACAGAGCCAGACGGGTACCCCACAGTTGAGTACTACAGGAAAGGCCGAAAAAAGAAAACAATAGCATGCCACTAGTCACCACATACAACCCTCAAGTCAGACCTCTTCAACAGATCATTAAGGACCTACAGCTTATTTTAAAAGATGACCCTTCACTCTCTCTAGCCTTGGGAGACAGACCTCTCCTCACCTACAGACAACCCCTGAACCTTAAACAGATACTCACCAGCAACTACAGATCTAACAACAGAAACATTAAAGCAGGCACAAATCCCTGCAACAAACCACGCTGCAAGTCTGCCCACATATCTGCACAAAAGACACCATCATAGGAGCTAACCAAGCCAGCTACTCCATCAAAAGGTCATTCACCTGCTCATCCACTAATGTGATTTATGCCATCATGTCCCGGAAATTCCTCCACACCTTATACATTGGACAAACAGGACAGTCCCTATGCAGAAGAATAAATGGGCACAAAACTGACATCAGAAATTACAACACAGACAGACAGACAGACAGACAGACACACACACACAAAGCAGTTGCTGAGTGCTTCCATCTTTCTAGTCACTCCATTAATGATTTGTTAATGATGGTCCTCAAGAAAATCAATGGTACATCAAGACTTCAAAGAGAAACAGACAAAATTCAAATAATATGCAAATTAGATTGTGTGAAAGCAAGGCTGAATCATGACTATGAATTCTTTTCACATTATAACAGGTAATTTTACTCCATCTTGCTTCTATGTGCTGTTTCCTAGGCTGTGTTCACACAGCACTTTTGTTTCGAAACAACCTCGTTGTTTCGAAACAAAAAAAAAACATGTTCACACGACGCACAGTTGTTTCGAAACAAGGGGAAGCCCTTGTTTCGAAACAACTGTGTTGTTTCAAAACAAGTTAAACCCCACTTGGGGGCGAAACAACTTGTGTGAACATGTTGTTTCGGAACAAGAGGTTCCGAAACAACTGGTCAAGGGCCGCCCCCTCAGCACCCTGGCCAGGGAACACTCAGGCTTTTTAAGCTGGCGGGGAGCAGCGCTGGGCTGCGCTGAAGCCCACCGGTGCCCGCAGCCCGGCTCTGCAGGCACCGGCGGGGTTCAGCGCTGGGCAGCGCTGCAGCCCGCCGGTGGCTGCAGCCCCCTGAGGAAGCGAAATAGCAGGTTCACAGTGTGAACCTGCTATTTCGTTTCCCGCTTTTTTTCTTATTTCGAAATAACATTTTGTTAATTCGAAGTATGTTATTTCAAAATAAGGTGTTATTTCGAAACAAGTTGTTTCGACACAACTTGTTTCGAAATAACCTTGTGTGTGTGAACACAGCCCTAGAGTCTGAATCATTACAAATGCTCTGATTTGCTGTTGCAGTATGACCTGATCCCATGTCTTATACTCCCCTGTTATTTTCATCCCATTCTGTAAGCTCCCCCTGTTCAAAGCAACTGATGAAGTGGGATTTTCTACAATGAAAGCTCATGAGATAAATAAATTTGTTAGTCTTTAAGTGCTACAAGACTCCTTGCTTTTTTTGCTTTACTACACTAACACGGCTGCCCCTTTGGAACATGACTCCTTGTTTTGCTGAACTAGATGAAACAGCTACCCCTTAAGAACATCTAAATACCTGAGCTAGTGTTGGATTTGTGACATGCTTGTTCAATGGTTAATTCTACAGCTTTTTAGCAGGCAGCTGTTTCATAACTGCAAAAATTGTGAAAATAGTTATTTTGTCTGACACTTTGAGTTCACAGAATATATGCAATAGATATTCTCATAGCATAATTGGACAGTGATGAAAATGTTTTGCTTATGCAAAACAGTAGATGATATAGGTAGGTATGTCTTTGTGTTGGATTCCAAACCATGTGGGAATTTGTAGGAACGAAATTAGATCGATACAGCTACTGTATTAAGGTGCAACAGTATAGGTTTTTATTTCACTCTGAGACAAAACATTCTTCTTTGTCAATGAAAAATTCAAGTTGTGTTCCTTGTCAAAGTGCAATAATAAGATTTATATTCAGTGCATGAAAAGCAATAAATTGTATTTTGTAAAATATTGATTGACACTGAGAAGTAAATTAGAGATTGGCTGAACCAGTTTGGGTAGCAGAATGGGGATCATGGGTACATGAAACACTAACTACTACTTACAAAAAGTCTTTGAGCTGAATGCCAGTCATTTAGTTCAAATAGTTTTCCAAAGCTATTGCCAATAAAATAGTCAAAATTAGTATAACCATTCATTGGCATGGAATGGGAATTAGGGAAGAAGGGTGTTTTCCTTTGATTTTGCATCATTTTCAAACAATTTTTATCTCTTTTATAATGATTGTCACTTTTATGAAGATGAGATGATTCATTCATCCTGGTCATATTACTGTGTAGCATTTTCTAAATTTTCCCCATTCAGAATATGTCTTAAGTCTTAACACTTAAGTTGATCTGTGTTAGGTGAACTTACAGCTGCTGAAGTGGTTCGTATCCATTCTGCCCTTCTTTTGGTGATGAGCAACCTCATCAGCAGCACTTCCACCAACTTAAGAGGAGCAGTGTGGCAGGGCTGATATCACAGGCTCTCAGTTCTTCGTGCAGCTCCATGCCAACTGCCCAGGTGCTGCCCTGAAGTTCTTGGCTTCCTGCTCTGTTCTGTCCCAAGGCTTCCAAGAGCATGGCTGCCTCTGTCCCCAGGGATCTTGGCTCCCTGTTGGGAGCTCAGGTGCTGACCCAAAGATCTCCTATCCCCACTTCCTGTTGCCCACAGGCTCTCAGATCCCTGTGTCTTGACCAGGAGCCCAGCAGCCATGCAGCAGGCAGCTGAGAGCAGGGAGTCAGCAGCTATGCTCTTGGAAGGGAGCCTGGAGCCTCCTAGTGGGCATTGGAGTAGAGACCAGAAAGCCTGTAGCCTCACTGCAGCAAGGCACCTCATGGGGAGCTGAGAGCCTTGAAGGCAGCCAGGATGAGAGTGGGGAGCTGAGTGGACACGGTTTAGCTTTGAGTGCTGAGTCCAGGCAGCAATGAGCTGGGAGCCCCAATGCAGCAGCATCTCCAAGCAGGGAGACACATCCCCAAGGAAAACCTGACTCAAAGCATGGAGTGTAGACAGCAGACAGCAGGGAGCGGAGAGCCCAGGATAGCTGGATTTTAGCTGCAGTACCTCCACCCCCCAATCTACCTTTCTTTTCTTGTAGCCAGGGGCATCGCTGGCCTGGGGAGGGACCCAGGACACAGGCCCAGGCCCCGCAGCATGGGCCCAGGCCCCGCCCCCCCCACAGGCTCGACCCCCTGTCTGAGGACAGGGCTGGAAGCCACGAAGCTGCCATGGGTGGCTAGGCCCCACATGCCCGGCTGGGGCTGGAAGCAGCCACGGGTGGTGGAGTCCTGCATCCCTGGCCGGGGACAGGACTGCTGCAGGTGCGGGCGGCTGGCCCCGGACTCCCTGCCGGAGGCGTGTGCAGCCAGGCTCCAGATCCCTGGCCGGGGCTGGGGCCGGGGCCGGGGCCGGGGCCGGGGCCGGGGCCGGGGCCGGGACAGAAGTGGCCGCGGACAGCTGGAGCCCAGACTCTACGCCGCAGCCGCAGGCAGCCAGGCCCCGGATCCCCAGCCGGGGGTGGGGCTACCATGGCCACTGGAGGCTGGGCCCCGAATCTCTGGCCTGATTGAGCCGGAGATCCGGGGCACTGGCACTGGGATTTGGGGCATGTGCCCCGGGTGCCTAGCGCCAGTGATGCCTCTGCTTGTAGCCTTGAAACTGAAAAGAATGAGAGACAGCCACTGATGTAAGTAACATGTAGGGTTTACAGGGACACTACCTCACCCTACACTAGTGATGTAAGCCCGAAGTCTCTCATGGGCTGTGTTCACACACACAGGGTTATTTCAAAACAAGTTGTGTCGAAACAACTTGTTTCAAAACAACACCTTATTTCGAAATATCTTATTTTGAATTAACAAAATGTTAATTCGAAATAAGAAAAAAGCGGGAAACGAAATAGC
>ML681979.1:16693981-16704049 GCA_007922195.1 Podocnemis expansa
CAGCCCCCTTTCTGGGGCTGAGGGACAGCCCTCAGCACCCTGGCCAAGGTCCTGAGGGTTCCCTGGCCAGGGTGCTGAGGATCCACTGTTGTTTCGGAACACTTTGTTCCGAAACAACATGTTCACACGCCTTGTTTCGAAACAAGGGTTTCGAAACAAGTTTGTTTCGTCCCCAAATGGGGTTTAACTTGTTTCGAAACAACACAGTTGTTTCAAAACAAGGGCTTCCCCTTGTTTCGAAACAACTGTGCGTCGTGTGAACATGATTTTTTTTGTTTCGAAACAACGAGGTTGTTTCGAAACAAAAGTGCTGTGTGAACACAGCCATGGAGGTAGAGTTATGTTGGTACAATGTAAACCCATTTCCTTTTCTCTTATGCTGAGAGGTTAAGGAACACAGTTTTTATTCTTCCTCCATGTAACAACCTTTGTTTGTACTTCAAAACTGTTATCATGTTCCCATTCAGTTTTCTCTTCTCCAGTACAAACAAACCCACAGTTTTCAATATTCCTGCATAGTTCTTGTTTCTTCGGGTATGTCCACACATCTCTTTTATTTCGAAATAACACTGGTTATTTCAAAATAAACATTTCAAAATAACAGCCATTTCAATAGCAGGCTTTCCCTTAATTCGAATTAACATTTTCTTAATTTGAATTAACTTATATCAAAATAAGGACTTTATTTCAAAATAACTCATTTTGAAACAACTTATTTTGAAATAATGATGTATGTGTGGACATAGCCTTAGAGATTAAATCATTTTTGTTGCTCTTCTCTGTACTTCCTCCAATTTATCTTCATGTTTTTCCTGAAAAAGCGGCACATGCAACTGGGCAAAATAATTAAGTTAAGGCCTAATCAGTGCACAGTAGAGTGGAAGGCATCTCAGGTCTGTCTTACAACACTCAATAATATATGTCAGAATGATGTGGGGGTTTTGCAAATCTGTTACTCTTTCGATTCATATTTAGCTTGTGATCCTAGATCCCTTCCTGCAGTACCTTTTTCTAGGGAGTCAGTTCCCATTTTATGTGTTTGAAACTGATCCTTCTTAAGTTGAGTATTTTGCATGTCTCTAGTCTGTTTATCAAAATGTCATGAAAAGCAGTATGAAAAGTCTTACTAAATTCAAGATATGCCACATATTCTTCTTTCCCAATCAATCAAGCTTCTTACCCTAAGGTAAGTTTGTTTGTCATGATTTATTCATTATATATCTATGCTGATGGTTCCTTACCACCTGATTGTCTTCTAGGTGTTTTCAAACTGATTGCTTAAGTATTTGCTCCATTATCTTTCAGGGACAGAAGTTAAGGAGACTGGTCTGTAATTCTTCAGGTTGTCCTTCTCTTTTTATAGATTGGTATTACATTTGCCCTTTTCTACTCCTCTGGAATCTCTCTGACCCTCAAAGACTTTTGAAAAATACTTGCTAATGGCTCAGTTATATCCTCAGTCAGTTCTTTGAGTATGCTAGGATTTATTTAATCAGGACTTGTCAATCTAATACAGTAGTGTACCAAGTCTTAGACATTTTCAAGTGAGATGCTCATTTAATTGCCATTAATTTTACAGCTTAATATTAAACTAAGGGATATGCTCTGCACTTGATCTTGTAATAACTGGAGGAGAGACCTATAAAAAAAAAGAAAGTTCTAAAGAAAATTATTTTGGTGAATTAGGAATGGCACACTTTATCAGAGTTGATACAGTACAAATGTACCAGGACAGTGTTGAGGTAGGATTACTTATTGAACATGTCTTCTTCAGGTTCGCAGTAATGACTAGAATACACATGACAAACTATTGAAATTTATGAACTTGTGAGTAACCAGACAAGCAAAGGAAACAGCAAGGATAAGGAATCACAGAAGGTACTTCAGTCCTTTGTTTGAAATGTATTCATAGATTCCAAGGTCCGAAGACACCACTATGGTCATCTAGTCTGGCCTCCTGTCTAACACAAGCCATCAAACCTCCCCAAAATAATTCATGGAGCATAACATTTAGAAGAAAGACCCAATCTTGATTTAGAAATTGCCAGTGATGGAAAAAAAACCACCATGTCTCTTGGCAAGTTATTCCAATTATTAAATACTAACTGATTACAAAATTACATCTTACATCCAGTCTTACTTTACCAAGCTTCAGATTACAGCCATTGGACTACATTATATCTTTCTCTGTTAGGTTGAAGAGACCATTATGAAATATTTGTTCCCCATGTAAGTAAGTCCTTATAGTCTGTAATCAAGTCACCCTTTAATCTTCTCATTGTTAAACTGAATAGAGTTTCCTGAGGCTATTACTATAAAGCAGGGGTGGCCAAACTAATGGAACACAAGAGTCACACAAGCTGATTATTAAACCTTTAAGAGCCGCACTGAGGCAAATAGATAATTTTACCTAGTCCAAAATTACTCAGTTTAAAATTCATTGCACACTTTAATTTGATTGTAAAAAGAGGACAAATATTGACACTACTAATGTCAGATTCTAATAATTACTTAAGGTTACTATGAAAATTAGGCCTATACAGTAAAAACTTAGCTGCCGCTCGATGTAGAAGACTGCAGGCTAGTGGCGAGTTTTTTTTAAAATCCCAACCATGCCGCACTTCTCCCTGCCATCCCCAACCATGCCACACTTCTCCCCACCATCCCAACCCCCTCCTGAACTCCTAGGCTGGGGCTGCTTTCCTAAACTGATTTGCTGATGTTCTTCTGGGAGCCACAATTTTTCATTCAAGAGCCACATGTGGCTCCTGAGCCACAGTTTGGCCACGCCTGCTATAAAGAAGGTTTTTTAATTCTTTAATATGTCTCATGGCTCTTCTCTAAATCTCCTCCAATTTATCAGATGCTTTACTGAATTTTGGACGCTAGAAGCAGACATGGGATTCAAGTAGTGGTGTCACCAGTATTAAATACAGAGATAAAAATAACCTCTCTAGCCCTACTTGATATTCCCCTGTGTATTACTCTTCTGGTCCCAGCATCATCTGGGTGCTCATGGTCAGTTGTTTATCCACCAAATAATGATGCCCAAATTTTTCTCAGAATTATTTATTCATCTCCTGTTCCTGGAAATATATTTGTTCCTAGGGCATTCATTTACATTTACCCGTATTAAAATGCAGATTGTGTTTGTGTCCCATTTGTCAAGCAATCTAGATAGCTCTGTATCACTGACCTGTCCTCTTCAGTATTTATGACTTCCCTGATTTTTGTGTATTATCTGCAAATTTAGTGATGATTTTATGTTTTCTTCCAAGCCATTAATCAGGGGCATCGCTGCCCCGGGGAATCACCTGGGGCCCAGGACCAGGCCAGGCCTCCAGCCGTGGACAGGGCAGGGAGCAGCAGCCACAGCCACAGGGTCGCCCAGCTTTTGAGGGGCCAGAAGCAGCAGCCACTGCCATGTGTGGCTGGGCCCCGGCTCCCTGGCTGGGTATAGGGCCAGGAGCGGCAGCCGTGGCTGCGGGTGGCTGGGCCCCAGATCTCTGGCCCGATCCGGCTGGAGACCGGGAGAGGTGGGGCCCCACCAGGACCTGAGGCACTGGTGCCAGCATTTGGGCATGGACCCCGTGTGCCAGGTGCCGGCGACACCACTGCCATTAATGAAATAGATAAATAGCCTAGGGTCAAGAACTGATCCTTATGGAACCTCACTGGAAACATAGAAAATAATTCTTCATTTACAGCTATATTTAAGACCTATCAGTTAGTCAATGGTTAATTCATTGAATACACACCATGATAAATCTTTACCTTCCTGATTTTTAATCATGTTATGCAGTAACAAGTCAAATGCTTTAAAAAAGTCTATTATATTGACATTACTGTTTCAAACAACTTTTAATGTCTTCAAAAACTAGTTTAGTTTACATTATTTATGATACTTTATATTGCACGAATAAATGTTCTGTAATATGTTTTGAAATAGTAATGAAGCCTTAGAAATATAAAACCTCATTACAGATTCTACTACTAAATTTTTGCTGAGAAGAGGGAGATATCACCATTTTGTTGAGTGAATAGCTTTCTCTTCCTGCCTCCTAATGTCCTTTGTGCTCTCCTCATCTTTTCTCTGTCTGTTACCAATGAAATGCTCTCCTTTGACTTTTTCCCTCTATATTTAAGTGCATTCACATTTTCTCTAATCTGAATAAAAAACTGCACTCCTCTTCTCACTTTTACTCTGTCCATCAGCTCCTTTTTGTCTGACTGTGCTGGAAGGCGACAGTGAATGTGGTTTAATTAGGCTACAACTTCATATTTAAATGTTTGGGAGGACCGCAAAGATAAAAGTAATACATATTTATTAATTCCATAATTATTTCAACATATACCCCAGAGGGATTCCCTCAGCCCTCCAATTTACCCATCCTGGTCCCCAGCCAATCTGCCTTAATATCTCCTTTTCAAATGAGGGTTGGGGGGAGGACAGTTGGCTCTCTGCTTGTGGCATAGTGGTAGGCCAGAAGGCCTGAGTCAACACTCTGTTCACAGCAACTTCAATCAAGCAAGGCAGAATGAAGCTGATTAATCAGTCTGTGGCTAATTTGTGAGTAGGTCAGACCTTAGAGGCTAATTAAGCCATTAGGAACAGAGCCTAAAAAGAAATGCAGTGAAGGGAAGGGGAAGCAGGCATCAGGAAAGCCCTTCCATACCTGTTACAGGAGGTGTCCTGCATCCCCAGTTCACTGGGACTACTAGGCCAGAGGTGTATATATTGTGGTGTTGGGAATCCAATATATAAATAAATTGCACAGTTTTTTAAACCAGTACAAGAATCTCTAAGTAGTTTGTGGACTGGAGCAGATGCATGGGAGCTAGAAGTCCCTATTACATGTACAGGCTTGTCTGGGATCTTCAGCCAGACAAAGGACTGACAACCTGGGCAATGACTAGTGAAGTAACAAGAAGACCCCTCAAAGCTTTCAACAATTTCACTATGTGGAGGGGCAGGGTATGCTTACCTGGCAGGCAAAAGAGCAAAAAAGGGCTGGGCAGTACGAGACCCACGTCTCTTAGGTAAACTTGGAGACAAATGGAGTTCTAGGGTCACCTTGAATATGTACCTAGGCTGGTAAGAGCCAGATGGTTAACCCAGTGTGGCTGTCAAGCTGCAATTACACATATACACTCAGGATGTGCCTTGCATGTTGGAAGGATGTTTGTAAGCAGGCTGGGTGAAAGTTACTTCAGCAAGATACCTGGAAGGCATGGATGGTTGCAGGGCAGTGCTGACACAGCTGCTTGTTAGTCTGGGTTGTACCCTAGTATGTTACACACTCCATTGAGCCCTTCCAGCTCCAAAGTCATCTGTTGTTTTCCATACCGTAACCCTTCGGTCAGTTCACGACTCACTCCACTTCCCCTTCTAGCTTAAACAAAAGAGTGAAAAAAAATATGGCATGCAGTATCTAATGGTTTGCAAATCAATCACCCAACATCCATTTGGAGCTTATAATTTTTGCCCTCTTTTACATTTTTAGCACTCCTGCCATTCTGTGGTCTGGAGGAGTGAAAGGGGAAACCCAGACACACTTTGAAATAAGAAAACAGGTGTTATTTCAAAATAAAAGAGATGTGTGGACATACCCACCTTCTCCTCTGGGTTTCATTCTAAGCACCCAGTTTTGTGTGAGTAGGATTGTTTCTTTTATCTTTTCTCCACTTCCCTGAACTGTTCCTACCTTCACTATTCCTGGTGACATCTTTGTTGGGTCTCTGGACTCTGGCATCTGTGCCTGGATCTATGGATGCTCATAATTTCTCCTTCAGGAGATGCAAAGGTGTTCTCTTAAAGACCTCTCCCAATCTTTCTCTGCAGCATCTGGGACTTTGTTGTGAACAGTCTCTCTGGATATGTCCACACGTCTCTTTTATTTCAAAATAACACTGGTTATTTCGAAATAAAAAAGATTAGGTCCACACAATGTTTTCTTATTTTGAAATGATGGGCTCTGTCATTTCGAAATAAGAACCGTCATTTTGAAACAGCTTAAGCCCCATTCATTTCAAAACGGCTGTTATTTCCAAATGGTTATTTCGAAATAAGGCCGTTTGGACATGTTGTTTTGAAACAACACCATTGTTTCGAAACAACTGTTTTGAAACCACATGTCCAAACGGCCTTATTTTGAAATAACCATTTCGAAATAACAGCTGTTTCGATAGCAGGCTTTCCCTTAATTTGAATTAACTTATTTCAAAATAAGGACTTTATTTCAAAATAACTCATTTCGAAATAACTTATTTCAAAATAATGATGTATATGTGGACATAGCCTCTGTCTCTTGCCTCTAGAGCAGTTGATAGTGCCCTTCCCCAACCAGAAGTTCCTTCTCTGGTGCTAGGCCTTGTTTCAAGTCTCTTGTCCTTTGGATTTACTGGCCTTCTGTCCATCAAGCTGGATTTCTCCCTCAGCCCTCTTCCTGGAGATGGTGTTTGTGTCTCAACTGGCTTACACTGAAATAGTCAGCTATAAGGCTTTTGCCAGTTCCTTTTCAGCAGCCTACCTGTCTTCAGTCAGTGTCTGCAGCCTTTATCTATTAGACATTTATGCATAAAGATCTGCAATTGGTCAGTTTAGTCCATAGATCATGAGTGCTCCTCGGGTTCTCCAGTGTGACTAAGCTATCATGCAGCAGCATCCATGAGTAATACTTGCTCCTCTGGCTGGCTGGATGACTCTTCTCCATCCTAACATCTGGTGACCAGATCTCAGTTATGTATACTTTTGTCATCTCCTGTCTAGACTATAATACAGCAATTCTATATACCTCAACATGAAGACATCAGCATTTAGGAAACTCTCACTTGAAGTATTTATTTTGTACTGGTTGGTCTTCTAACCAGCATAAGCTACTTCAAGCACATGAGTCCTGTCCTCTGCTCTCTACACTGGTGTCTACAGAATTTGGAGACAAGTTCAAAGGCTTAGTACTTATCTTTGAGTTTCTCAACTGCCTGGTCCAGGCTATATAAAAGATTCCCCAGTGATCCATGATAAAGAAGCATGATAGGTAGAGACCTGCTTGGATACAAATACGTGGATCCGTATCCGACTTGCATCTGCAAGAAACTGTCCGCAGATATCCGTGTTGTATCCACAGATGCGGATATAATGTGGATATCCATGGAAATCTGCATATTTGAAGGGCTCTACCTCTGTACAGATAAAAATATGTAGATCCGTATCCGATCTGCAGCCACAAGAAATGGTCCACAGATATTCGTGTTGTATCCAAGGATGCAGATATAATGTGGATATCCATGGATTTGCAGGGCTCTAATGATAGGCACTGCTGCTTCTTGGTCCCAATGGGGAACTGTACCACATTTAAAATTATTTGTGAAGGAAGCCGAGTTTTCTTAGGGCCCTGTCTGAGGCCATGAATTAAACTAAGGACAATCATAAACATCTCCTTCCACTCCAAACACAGGGCACATTTCTTCACCCTGGCTTTCTCTAGGACAGACACGCAGAACCTTGTACATAAATAAAATAGATAGCTAACAGAACCAAATGCTATACTGAAAACCCTAAAAAGAGAATGAAAGAGAGAAAACAAACCATGTGACAGATTTTATGCCAGCAATGCCCTTCTGCCATATGCATTGGCCAAACAGACTGTCCTTATACAAAAGAATGAATGGACACAAGTCGGACATCAGTAATGGTAATATCCATAAACCAGTAGAATACTTCAGTTTCCCTGGATGCTAAGTAGCGGACTTGAAAGTTGCCATACTTCAGCAAAAAACTTAAAGAACAGGCTTCAGTTTGAAACTGCAGAGCTGGAGCTCAGTTGGAAACTTGACACAGTCAGACTGGGTCTGAATTGGAACTTGGAATGGTTAGCACATTGCAAAAGTAACTGTCCCTGTTCACACATTCTCTCCTTCTATTTTACTGGTGTGAATGGGCCTTATCTACCCCAACTGAACGAACTTCATTAGCATTTGCTCTCCCCATTGTATTGCTTCTCCTTCATCCTGGCATGCATATATATACCTTTCAACTGTACCCTTCACACATCTGATGAAGTGGGCTGGAACCCACAAAAGCTTATACCCTAAGAAATTTGTTAGTCTTTAAGGTGCCACAGGATTCTTGTTGCTTTTTCATGTGACAAATGTTAGTCATCTTGCTTAATGGACTACTGGAAAATGCTCAAATCTTATTGTGATAAGGAGAATAGAAGAACCTATGCAGAAGAGAACAGTGAATTCAGTAGCTATAGATAGGTTTAGTTCATCAATTGCTTCTGAGCTTTGCCAATTTATACCAGCAGGGGATTTGACCCACTCTTTTTTGTTTCTGTCTGTATGTATGTATGTAACTTCCTGTGCCAGCTAGTCATGGGTAACCTGGTGATCTACCTTGTAACAAACCTCCTATCTGTAAAAAAGTAATAAACTCCAGAGAAACAATGTCTGCCTCTTTTTCACCAGAGGATCAAGGACTGTTTCAGATGGTAAAGTGCTGTAAGGGAAATGGATGTGGAATAGATGCTGGCTATAACACCAAGACGTGATGTTAACAAAGTGGCTTTCCATGGAAGGAGTGTTTTGATTAAAAAGGAAACCTTTACACTATAGAAAAACAAATGAGGTGTGAGTTATATAATTCGAACAGCAATTGAAGCATTTCTATTTTGTCAGCTACAAATATTTTAATATCACTATATTCTGTGAACTTCAAACTAATGTCTAATCAGACAATATCATCTTCCTAAATTATTTAGTAAATGGAGAAAGATGGATCAGATGTTTGATAATTCCAAAAGCTCAGCAGTGGGTAAAATTGATTGCACTTTGAGCATGAATAAAAGAGTTTATGATTTATCAATGCTCTGTAGTTTAATCTGAGGCCATACTGAGCAGTGAAGCAGAGTAGTAAGCTTGATTTGTAGGAACTTTAAGAACAATCTGACAGAGTTTGATCATGCTTGTTGACATAAAGCATTTTTGGTAGCTTCCAGTTATTTTGTGAAATGTTACATTTAAATAATGGAAATTGTTTTGTGGTTGGTCCTTTAATATATTGCTTATTGTAGTTCCATTAATCATTTTAAACTATAAAGTCTAAAACTAAAAAATGTATAAAAAATTTGGGAAAAAAAGAGTAATTCAAACTCACTGTATATTAAAAATTTTTAATTGAAATAATGTTTAGAGTCCTGGAGTGGCAGAGGCTCAGTAGCTGATCAACAGCAGCTGGCTGCAAACAGCTGATTGGCTGTGTGAATGTGGCTACATGTAGCAGAGGGGAGCAGTTAGGCAGCTGCAGAGAGGCAGCTGGGCACCCGCACTCCCCCTACTGGCCAGAGGAGACCCAGCAGAGCGGCCGGGGCTGGAACCAAAGGGAAGGGCGCCAGGAGCAGGAGGACTATAAAAGGGAGCGAACCAGGCAGCCATGGGGGGAGCCTAGAGGGAAGTGGCTGGCACCCCTGGCAGACCTCCCTCCACCGGGAGTAAAGGAGACTAATGGGCGCCCAGACTCCCCACCCGAGAAGAGCTGGGGGGAGGAACCTTGGGCAACTACACCCCTGGAGAAAACTCCAGGGGAGGACCTTGATGAGCTTCCCTCCGTGGACAGCCTGAACCCTGTGGACCAGCCCGACGCCGGGGAGGACCTGGAGGAGCTCCCCTCTGCTGGGGAGGACAGTGAGCCCACCCTACCAGACACGTGCGACCTGGAGGAGCTGCCGTTGGCCGAGGAGGCCGAGTTCCCAGCCTTGCCTCCTGAAGATAGTGAGGGCCTGACGGGGATGCCCTGGGGATCCTACCTGGAGGATCACGAGGACAGCGTGCCCCAGGCCTCAGCGGGCAAGGGAAGGAAGTAGCCCAGGGACAATTGTAAGTCAGTGCATTTCGGCGGGAGCCCCACTGACACAGTGGCCTTCCGTGTGGCCACTGTTAGAGCCCTGGGCTGGAACGCAGTGGAGAGGGCGGGCCTGCGTTCCCCTTCCCTCCCCTGCTACCAGCCAAGCCACGGTTGGTTTGCCTCACCCCAGCCGGGGTTGAAGGCCCGAACGTGCCAACTGTTTG
>ML681979.1:16704059-16744898 GCA_007922195.1 Podocnemis expansa
CCCCAGCCGGGGTTGAAGGCCCGAACGTGCCAACTGTTTGCCTGCCTTGCCCTGACGAGGGGAGGACCCGACAACACTACAGCTAAAAGAGTGAGGGCAGACTGTATGTCAAATAGAAGTTTGTTTTTGCAGATAAAGATTGGATACAGATCCACATATTTGTTTCTGTGCAGGCCTTTAGATATGTTAATAATTATTGTTTATGGCTGCTAACTGATAATCATCATGGGTAATCCAAGTTCACCAGTTTCATTACTCTAACACACAGGGAGACCTGGGGGGAGAGTCAGAACTGGGAGGGAGGGGAGCCTGGGCAGTAACAGCAGGTATAAAAGAGAGACTAGTCAGAACTGGGGAAGGGGAAGCATATCAAATCAGTATCTTAAGTGTTTATATATATTGTGCTGGAGGTCAGACTAGATGTTCATACTAGATCTTCTAACCTTAGCCTCTATAGTTATGTCTACACTAGCCAATTACTCTGGACTACTAATTTTGCCCATGGCTACACTAGCCTTTGGCTAGTCCGAATAAAGAAATTTCTTAGCTCGGACTAGGCAAAGGTTAGTCTGAACTAATAAGTTCCCCTGATTAGTTTGGACTAGCTGGCTTAATTTGAACTTTAGTTTAGTTCAAACTAAGTATGGGCAAGCTGAAAAGTAATGGCTAGTTTGAACTTTAAAAGTTTGAACTAAGTCATTTGTTTGAACTAGCCATGCATTCTAGTTTGAACTAAAAAGTTAGTTCAAACTAGGATGCATGGCTAGTTTGAACTAAACAGCCATGGTTAGTCCAAACTAGCCGGAGGCTACTTTGGACTGACCTCAGACTCGTTTAGTTTGGACTTGCAAGTTTGAACTAAATTTTTAGATGTAGACATATCCTATGAATCTATAGCTATGTGTACATCTAAAAGCTTAGTTTGGACTGGTTTAATCTGAACTAAGCAGTTAAAGTTAGTTCAAACTAACTGCGACTTTTTAGTTCAAACTAACTTTTTAGTTTGAACTAGCCATGCTTCTTTTAGTTTGAACTAAAAAGTTAGTTTGAACTAAAAAAGCACGATTAGTGCAAACTAAAAAACTAAAAAATGAAAAAAACGAAAAAAATCACTGAACTAAAAAAATCACTGCTAGTTCAAACTAGCCAGTAGGGTTCGAATTAACTAATGTTCGAATTAAGCAGTTAGTTCAAACTCACCATTTGAACTACCTAGTTCAAACTAAGCTTTGCTTTGTTCAAATTAAATCTTCTTTTTAGTTTGAATTAGGCAAAGCCTAGTGTAGATAGGGAGCAAATAAGTCTGGATTAAGCCTCCTTTACCTGGACTAATTTGGTAGTGGAGACGTACCCTTTGAGTCTAAGTATGTGGAATAAGCAGGAAGAACTCAAAATGCTAGTAGCTAAACACAGCTATGATGTAGTTGGCATCACAGAGACTTTGTGGGATAATACACGTGACTGGAATATTAAAGTAGCAGAGTATAGCTTGCTTAGGAGGGATAGGCAGGGGGGAAAAGGAAGTGGTGTTGCCTTATATATTAAAAATGTCTACACTTGGACTAAGGTAGAGATGGAAATAGGAGACAGACATGTTGACAAACATGTCTGGGTAAAAATAAAAAGTTAAAAAGAAGGGTGATGTCATGGTAAGGTTCTACTACAGGAAACCTAAACAGGAAGAGGAAGTAGATGAGGCTTTTTTTCAAAAATTAACAAAATTGTCCAAAGCACAGGACTTGGTGGTGATGGGGGACTTCAACTACCCAGACATCTTTTGGGAAAATAACATGGCAGGCACAGATTATCCAACAACTTCTTGGAATGTATTGGAGACAATCTTTTATTTCAAATGGTGGAGAAACTACTATGGGTAAAGCCATTTTCAACTTGATTTTGACAAACAGAGAAACTAGTTGAAAATTTGAAAATGGAAGGTAACTTCAGTGAAAGTGATCATGAAATGGTAGAGTTTGTGATTCTAAGGAATGGTAGCAGAGAAAACACCAAAATAAAGATGATGGAATTCAAGAAGGCAGACTTTAGCACATTCACAGAGTTTGTGGGTAGGATCTCATGGGAAGCATGTCTAAGAGGAAAAAACAACTGATGACACTTGGCAGTTTTTCAGAGAGACAATATTAAGGGTACAAGAACAACCTATTCCAATGCACAGGAAGGATAAGTATGGCAAGATACCATCCTGGTTTAACCAGGAGATTTTCAATCACCTTTAAAAAAAAAAAAGGGGCATCCTACATAAAATGAAAACTAGGACAAATCACAAAGGATGACTTTAAACAAATAACAAAATTAAGTGGAGGGGAAAATTAGAACGGTCAGGGCACAAACTGAGATCAAACTAGCTGAAGGTATAAAGGGTACAAAATTCCTATTTTTAATAGATTAGAAACAAGAGAAAGACCAAAGTCCATTATTCAACAAAGAGGGAAAAACAATAACAGAAATTGTGGAAATGGCAGAGGAACTAAATGATTTCTTTATTTCAGTCTTCACCAAGAAGTTTGGTGGTGACTGGATGCCTAATGTAGGAGAGGGCAGCAAAAACAGGATAGCAGGAAAAGCTGAAATAGGGAATGAACTAATTAGAAATTACCTAGAAAAATTAGATGCATTCAAGTCACCAAGGCTTGGTGATATGCACCCTAGAATACTCAGGGAGCTGACTCAAGAGATATCTGAGCCACTGGCTATTATCTTTGAAATGTCATGGGAAAATGGACAGGTCCCAGAGAACAAGAAAAGAGCAAATATAATGCCCATCTATAAAAAGGGCAAAAAGGACAACCCAGGAGATTATAGACCAGTCAGCTTAACCTCTGTACCAGGAAATATAATAGAGCAAATAATAAAGGGCCACATGACTCCTTGTTTGTTTTACTTAAAGACTAACAAATATATTTATTGCATGAGCTTTCGAGGGAGAAAATCCCACTTCATCAGACACTTTGAAGAAATGGGATTTTCTCCCACAAAATCTCATGCAATAAATGTAATTGCTAGTGTTTAAGTGCCAGAAGACTCCTTCTTTCTTTTGCTGAACTAGACTAACATGGTTGCCCCCTTTATATCTTGCCAAATAATTAAGGAATCAATTAGCAAGCACCTAGAAAAGAAGAAGGTGCTAAATGATAGTGAGCATGTATTTGTCAAGAGCAAATAGTGTCAAACCAACCTGAAAGCTTTCTATGGAGTAACAAGCCTTGTGGATAGAGGGGAAGCAGTAGCTGTGGTGTATCTGGACTTTAGTAAGGTTTTTGATAGGGTCTCGTATCACTTCACTAGGGAAGTGCAGCCTGGATTGAGTTACTATAAGACAGGTGAAAAAAATGGTTGGATAACTGCTCCCAGAGAATAGTTATTAATGGTTCACAGTCATGTTGGAAGGGCATAACAAGTGGGGTACTGCAAGGATTGGTTCTGGGTCCAGTTCTGTTTAATATTTTCATTAGTGATTTAGATCAGGCTTGTCCAGCCTGCAGCCTGGGGGGCCAGACTCTGGCCTGCCAAGGGCTTTCATCCAGCCAGTGGAGTGCTGCCACAAGAGCCTGGGAGCTGGTGCTGGCCAGGGCCCTTGTCAATTTCCTGCCCTGTGCACAACACAGCTACAGCTCCTCCCCTCCTCTGCCTTGCTCCCCTGTCCTGCTTTGCCCTGTCACACAGGTGCCCCTGCCTCCCTTGTCCTCTGTACTCAGTGCCAGCAAAAGCAATGCCAAATATCACACTAATCATTTATTAAAGTTTATTAATATTGATTTGTATGTCTTATCTATCAAAATTTTTCTCACTGCCCCCCCCAACTGAGAAAAGAATTGCAGTGTGGCCCCTCACCCAAAAAGGTTGGAGACCCCTGATTTGATGATGGTATATAGAGACCACACTTTTAAAAGTGATATGGACAAACTGGCGAAGTGGTTTTTGGTAAACAGAATAAAATTGAATTAATACAAGCACAAAGTACTCCACTTTAGAATGACCAGTCCATTGCACATATACAAAATGGGCAATGACTGCCTAGGAAGAAGTATTGTGGAAAGGGATCTAGGTGTTATATTGGATCACAACTAAATATGAGTGAACAGTGTAACACTGTTGCAAAAAAAGCAAACACCATACTTGGATGTATTAATGGGAGTATTGTAAGTAAGACCTGAGAAGTAATTCTTCCACTCTACTCTACCCTAATTAAGCCTCAAATGGAATATTGTGTCCAGTTCTGGATGCTTCAGTTCAGGAAAGATGTAGACACATTGGAGAAAGTCCAGAGAAGAGCAACAAGAATGATTAGAGGCCTGAACTTGATTTATGAAGGAAGATTGAGAGAGCTGGGTTTGTTTAGTCTGGAAAATAGGAGATTGAGAGAGGACATGAAAAGTTTTCAAGTATCTAAGAGGTTGTCACACGGAGGAAGGAGAAAATTGTTCTCTTTGCTGCCAGTGATAGAACAAGAAGCAATGGACTTAAATTACAGCAAGAGACGTTTAGGTTGGACATTAGGAAAATATTTGTAACTGTCAGATTGATTAACCATTGAAATAAATTGCCTAGGCAGATTGTGGAATCTCTGTCACTGAAAGTGTTTAAGAGCAAGTTAGACGAGAACCAGTCAGGGATGGTTTAAGAGGGCACTTGGTCCTGCCATGAGTGCAGATGACCTCTCATGCTCCCTTCCAGTTTCTATGATTCCACAGCTCTTTCAGTTGTATGAATTCTAGCTTTAAATTTTACTGTGCAGTATTAAAGAAACTTAATCCTGATATGAACATGAGATAAAAATTCACAGCAAAACATTCCTGGACTTTGAGATATTTGAAAGCTGTGTGTGTGTTCTGTAACTTCGATTGCATATCTTTTCTTTCCAATTTTAATTCATACATGTGTTTTACTCTGAGTGGGACAGGATAAGGGTTTAGATTATTTCTGTTTTGGCTACACAAATGTGGTTTAGATCATATCTATAGACTTGTCAGTTTCCAGTGAATTTTAGATTTGAGTTTGTTTATTCAACTTGTGCTACATTAACTGAAAAATATAGAAGATAAATCCATTGTAACAAGTAATAGGGGCATAAGGATCCTGGGAGCTAGTCATGCAAAAATAGTTATTAACAGTGTTTGATAAAAATGTATATTTTAGTCTTTCAATTTTGTTGTTGCATGGGTATTTAGTGAGGTAATATTAAAATAGTGATAGCTGAAAGTAATCTTCAGAGAGATATATGTGAGATCTAACAAGAATATTTAGGAATTATGTATTTAGAATACATAGTGCTTCACAAAGACAGATTTGTCTGATCATATATGACGGAGCACAATATCATGGCCAAATGTCCAGCTCGTCTCAGTTTCTCTGAGTAAGTGCCTCACTATATGGATAATTAAGCAGTTTAGTGGGGTTTCTTATTTAAAAACTAAAGTTCTCTTTGAAAATCATGCAGAATATTTCCATTTGCTAGATCATCTTAATAAATGTAATATTTTCTTTCAAGATTTCATGCTGTTCATTTCCATTATCAAAGAATATAGAAGAAAAGACAGTGCTCTTTTTAAAAATGGAAATATGGAATGAGTTTTGCTTTGTCAGAATAGGATAATGCAGCTGCACCTTTTATACAAACATGATATAACAGATGAATTTTATGCCCATAAAAATGCTATTTTCATATCTGAATGCAGTCTGTCAGTGCAAGAAAAATAATATCTATTTCACATGGCCACAATACATAACAGAGCAAAATCTCCAGATGTAGAAGGGCAAGTATAAGAAGAAATACAGTGGATAAGTTTCAAGGAGAATGACTGAGCACAGGGAAACTCAGAGGTTCAGATTAAGTTTGATTTTTATTACAAAGGTCAGGAGTCAAAGGCCAGAGAGAAGAGACCAGTCTTGAAATAGGATTTTGAAAAAGTCAGGGAGTTAATTAAGCACCGAAAGGCTGTTCCAGATGATAAAGCAGCATGAAAGAAGAACATACCACCAACTGTGAAGAGATGAGAAGGGAAAACAGAAAGAAGTATGATATTTGAGGAGTAGGCAGTGCAATCTGGAAAATAAAAAACAGGTGAGGTCAGAAAACCAGCAGGTGAATCAAAGGAAAACCTTAATGACTGGGAACCATATTCAGACTTTGTATAAAATGGGTACAAGTCCATTTACCTGCATTTAGCTGTACTGTTCACACCATTTCTGAATCTGGCTTTTGCAAGAAGATTTTGTTTCCTGGTCTAAAAAGAGAGAGAAAGTTAAAGAGCATATTGAGAAATGGAATTTTATATTCCCATTTTTAAATACAGCACAGAAAACAAGATATTTTATTTTTGGATTAATTGAAATTCAGAGCTGAGAGAGAGAGACAGCCATAGGGAGCTCTCCAACTAAGCTAAATGCAATGTCAATAGCTCTTGTCCACCTGCTGCAGACACTGTAAATTGAACTTCTATGGTCCAGCCTCACCAGCTTGTCTTGAAATTAAGGGGGTTTTTTTTTGGTCTTTTTTTAGTGTTCTGGGAGCTGTCATTCAAATGATCTTCTGTCTTCCCAGATGGCTATTATTTTTCTCTTCAACTGGCCAGAAATCCTCTAGATGCCTGCCAGATAAGTAAAGACATGGCCATAAGCTGAAAGAGCATATTGTATTAGGCTGAGATAATGCTACTGTGTCATTATCAGATAAGACTGTGAGGAAGAGGAGAAACCCAAAGATGACAATAAAATGACATGATTGTTCAGCTAGGCGTGTACAGCATGGTGGTTAATAATTTGGATTCTTCTGAAATAAGCAGAACTGTTCTACCTCTAATGTGCAGTGGGTGATATCTAAAGGAGATAGTATGAATGACTACCTCCTTAGCTTTTGTTCAGTCTGAGAAAATGATACAATAGCACTTTAAAAGTAATACATCACAGAAAATAGAAATAAAAGCTCCATTATTTAAAAAAAAATCTGTTCTGGAAGGTTTGTTAGGGAGAAAATTAATATTTAAAGTAATTTTCAACCTTCCGTTCTGAAAAATCAGGTCCTCAGTTCTGTCTCATAAGTTAAAAGGTATGGTCAAATAGTCTTACAGAGATAGAGAAACCATGAAACTTTTTTTTTTTGGTCTGATTTTCTGTTTCCCTGATCTCATCTCCACTCTTTGTGTTTGAAGAACTATACCACGTACTCAGGAACTGTACAGAAAGAAAGAAAGGCAGTCATAAAGTAAGGAAAAGACCAAAGCATTGGAGGAAGTAGAGATTTGGACATCATTAAACATTGAAATAATACTCAGGACTGGATTTAAAGTTAATGCAGTTACAGGTAATCATAGAAATATAAGAGTAAGCATTTGAAGGAACTGTTAGGGAAATGTCCCAGGACAGAGAAGTTTTTATTGACAATCACAGGAAACAATCTGTATGATTTGAAGAAATGAAACCAGGAGAGCTAAATGCCTAAAAGGTTAGCAAGCAGTGCCAGGTTGGGAATGTAATACTTAAGTCTTCAGTGTAAACAAATAATAAAATAGAAGCCAAGAAGCTCATTAACCATGCATAAAATAGCAATTGCTACATTTTGGAAGGGGAGGAAGTACCAAAAAGTTGGTTTACAAGAGATGTTTAAAGTACAAGATCATATTTTTGTAAGATCATATAAAAGGGAAATTTGGAAACTAGTGAGAATCATACTATTTCTGAAGTCTCCAAACATAATAAAAATACACATCTATAGCACATGCTGTACTACATCAATTTTTGTAAATTAATTTGCTAGATTCCTCTTCTGTCTGTAAACTGTAAAACCTCTTTCTGCATTTCTTCTAAACCTATAAATGCAATAATTTGGTCCCCACTGTAGAGTTTTCCATTTGCAACAATTAACCATTTCCAGATATGCTGGGTAATCAGGTTTTCGCTACATTCCCAATCACTGTTAGACAGGCAAGGGAAAGATTACAAAAAAAATTCCCACAAATGAGAACAAAATAAAGATGGTGATCTCCTTTTTCGACCAACCTTTAGACTCTGATTCTCTTCATAGTTTTCCACTAACTCTTTTCCCTAGCTTTCTATGATGATAAGGGCTGAATATGTATGGAATCCAGAGCTCTGTTTAGCTCTTGGGTGAAGAAAGAGTTCATCTCTACAAAACTGCATCATCTGGCCTTGGCAAGGACTAGAGCAGTTGAAGGATTAATACAAGAGGCAGATGTTTCAGATCCACAAGCTTAATGACAATGGAGAGCTCACCAGTGCAGGAGGAATTCTCTGCTAGACTTTCAGGCAAAGTATATCCACCTGGCACTGGCTCTGTGGCTCCAAAGGTATGTTTAACTGCACCAGGGGTGGTGTTGGCACTAGGCTTACAGGACATGAGCCCCAAGTCCCAGTGTCAGAGCCCTGGTTCTGTCATGGTGGTGGCTGCAGTGGTGGCATGGATAGAGCGCTCAAGCCCTGGGTCCTGGCCATGAGCCCTGGGTCTTTTTCTGGGCCAGGGACACTCCTGAACTGCACACTGATCCCATGATCCCACTCTCATTTGATCTCAATTTCCTTTCTGTGCACACACAGGTAAGTCTGATTCCAGTCAGCACATGCAGTAAAACTTGGTATTATGACCTCAATGGAGGATGAGAGCCCAAGTGCCTCTGTGACTCAAATCCAAGTCTTGTAATTTTGTAGTATGGATACAACTGTATCTGCAGACCTGAGTCAGAAGGTCTGTGTAGTTCAGTAGGTCATATTAATACAGATATGCAGCCTAGATCCAGCAATTGTAAGTCCAGATTTCCAAAGTAGTTTGGGTACTCAGGTGTGAGTCTGGAAACAGAGAGTCCACATCTCCAGGTCCCACAAAACTGGCTAAAGTGTATAATATCTGAAAATCTGGCCCTATATGTTTTAATCACAAAAACTAACCTGTCCCCAGTTTCTTCGATTCCTGTCAAGGCTGTTTCCTCACTCTGGCATTCTGAATGTTGAAGGTAGAGGCCTATAAAGACCTTAAAACCCACTGGCCTTAAAAGTCTCCAAGGCTACCAATTTCTTAAAACAATGTCTTAAAACTCTTCCAGGCTACCAATTTCTTGGGCTTGGAGTGGTACTGCTGCCACCACCATAATGCAAAACCTCACTGGAAGCAGGGGAGTTTAAGAGGGAGTTTCAGAAGGAGTTGGTGAAGCCACGATGGTGAAGCAGAGCCGCACTGCTTGTGCCAGCACTCCTTCTGGCTCCTCCACCAGCACCTGTATCCAGACACACATCCTCACCATGGATATCTCTATCCAGATCCTGATGTGGACTTGCAGGGACTGTAGCCTGCATTTCCCACTCACAGACAACCAGGCTGGGGAGATGAATCAATGTGAGAGGTGTCTTCTGGTGGAATCTCTCAGGAGGCAGGTGGGAGAGTTACAGGAGGAAGTGTCTAGGGTCAGGAGTATCCATGCCCTGAAGAAGTTCCTCAATAGCCCACAGGTGAGTCACAATGTGGGAGACCTGTGGGAAGGGATGGAATTTGGGGGGTGCCAGGACTATAACACCATCAATAAAAAAGAGGGTAGTTGGAACTTGGAGGGGGGGGATCAAATAATTGCCCTAGATGTCCTAATGAAACTCTAGTAACTGAGGCGAGTGGGGAAGGATGATGCTGGGAGAAAGTGCAAGGAGGTAGATGCAACAGAACTGAAAATTGACAGGGGAAAGTGAGGCAATTGGCCCTGTATTTTAGGTGCGTGTACAAAAATGCGAGGAGCCTGAGAAACAAGCAGGAAGAATTGGTAGTACTGGCACTGACAATGAACTATGGTGTAATTGAAATAAGAGACATGAAGGGATAGCTTGCATGACTGGAGCTCTACCATGGATGGGTATAAATTGTTCAGGAAGGACAGGCAGGGAAGAAGAGGGGGAAGAGTAGCTCTAAATGTAAAACAGCTCTATGACTGTTCAGAGCTCCATTATGGAAGTCAAAATGAGCCAGTTGAAAGTCTGTGGGTTAAGTTTAGAGGGGAGGGCAACAAGGCGGATGCCATGGTGGGTGTCTGCTATAGATCACCAGCTCAGAATGGACTACTAACAGAAGTTTCCAGATTGCAGGCCCTGGTTCTTGCAGGGCACTTCAGTTACCCTGACATCTGCTGGGAGGACAATACAGCAATACACAGGCAATCCAGGAAGTTTCTGGAGAGTGTTGAAGACAACTTCCTGATACAAATGCTGGAGGAACTAACTAGGGGCCTTGCCCCTCTCAGACTGCTGCTCAGAAACAGAGAAGATTTGATTGCGGGGGAAGTAGAAGGGAATGGCAACCTGGGCAGCAGTGATGATGAGATGGTAGAGTTCAAGTTGCTGATTAATGGAAAAAAGAAAAGACACAAAATGCAGACCCTGGACTTCAGAAAAGCAGATTTTGCCTCCCTCAGGGAGCTGATGGGCAGGATCCCTTGGGAAGCTGATCTGAGTGGAAAGACGTCAAAGAGATCTGGCTGCAGTTTAAAGAAACCCTGCTAAAGACACAGGATAGATGCCATTCCAATGAGCAGAAAGAATAGCAAACGTGGAAGGAGCCCAGCATGGGTTAACAGAGAACTCTGCAGTGAGCTGAAACATAAAAAGGAAGCTTACATAAGTGGAAGTTGGACAGATGACTAAGGAGGCATACAAAGATATTGCTCCGGACTGCAGGGATAAAATCAGAAATTTCCAAGGACAATTGGAGTTGCGGCTAGCAAGGGATGTGAAGGATAACAGTAAGGAGTTCTACAAGTGTGTCAATAAGAAGAATAGGATCAGGGATGGTGTAGGTCCCTTACTGAATGGGTCAGGCATCCTTATGGTGGAGGATACAGAAAAGGCTGAAGTGCTCAATTTTTTTTTTGTTTTGTTTTGTTTTTTACCCCAGCCTTCAGAAGGGAGGGCCAGCTCCTAGCCCACTATTCTGGGTATGGCAGATTGGAGAGAAGAAAGGCCCTTGGTGACGGAAGTTCAGGTTAAGGACTACTTAAAGAAGTTGGATGTGCACAAGTCTTTGGGACCAGATGAACTGCATCTGAGGATGCTGAGAGATTTCGCCGATAGCAGATAGTGAGACAGCAGAACTGCTGGCAATTTTCTTTGAAAACTTGTGATGAACAGGGGAGGTGCCTGAGGACTGGAAAAAGCAACTATAGTACCTGTTTTCAAGAAAGGGAAAAAGGAGGATCTCAGGAATTACAAATCTGTCAGCCTCACCTCAATCCCTGGAAAAATCATGGAGCAGGTTCTCAAAGAATCCATCCTGAAACACTTCGAGGAAAAAGAGTGGTCAGAAAGTCAGCATAGATTTACCAAAGGTAAATCATGCCTGACCAACCTCATTGCCTTCTATGATGAGATGACTGGATTTGTGGATGTGGAAAGAGCTGTTGATGTGATATACCTTGACTTTAGCAAGGCTTTTGATACGGTTTCCCACAGCATTCCTGTCGGCAAGTTAAGGAGGTATGGGTTGGATGTGTGGACTGTAAGGTGGATAGAAAACTGGCTAAATCAACGGTTTCAGCATGTAGGAATCAATGGCTCCATGTCTAGTTGGCAACCAGTAATGAGTGGTGTAGTCCAGGAGTTGGTCCTGGGGCTGGTTCTGTTCAACATTTTCATTAATGATCTGGGTGATGGGATAGATTGGACACTCAGTAAGTTTGTGGATGACATGAAGCTGGAGTAACAGTATACATGCTGGAGGGCAGGGACAGGATTCAGGGAGACCTAGACAAATTGGAGCAGTGGGCCAAAAGAAATCTCATGAGGTTCAACAAGGACAAGTGCAAAGTTCTGCACTTGAGACAGAAAAACCCCATGCACTGCTACAGGCTGGGGAGCGATCAGCTAAGTAGCACCACTGTAGAAAAGGACCTGCGGGTTATGGTGGATGGGAACCTGGATATGACTCAACAGTGTGCTCTTGTAACCAAAAAGGCCAATGGCATGCTGGGCTGCATCAGTAGAAGTGTTGCCAGCAGATCAAGTGATGTGATTATTCCCCTATATTCAACACTGGTGAGGTAGCATCTGGAATACTGTGTCCAGTTTTGGGCACCCCACTACAAAAAGGATGTGGACAAATTAGAAGGAGTCCAGCGGAGGGCAGCCTATATGATCAAGGGACTAGAGCACAAGACTTATAAAGAGAGATTGAAGGAACTACGCTTATTTAGCCTGCAGAAGAGAAGATTGAGGGGGAATTTGATAGCAACCTTCAACTACTTGAAGGGGTGCTCCAAGGAGAAGGGAGCTCGGCTGTTCTAAGTAGTAACAGAGGACAGAACAAGTAATGGTTTCATGTTACAGCTGGGGAGGTCGAGGTTGGATATTAGGAAAACTTTCTTACTAGGAGGGTGGTGAATCATTGGAATGGGTTACCTAGGAAGGTGGTGGAATCTCCATCTTTGGAGATATCTAAGGCTTTGTTAGACAAAACCCTGGCTGGGATGATTTAGTGAGAGTGGTTCTGATTTTTCACAGGGGGTTGGACTAGATGGCCTCATAGGCTCCCTTCTAACCCTATGATTATATGGTTCTATGATAACCCAAGAAGGCGCACTTGGGAATTCCTTCCTGTGAGGTGCCTTCATCACTTTTATTCCTCCCTTGGGAGAGTGCTTGAACCTCAGCTGGGATATCAGCTGAAAATGGGACAGCTGATATCCTTTAGTAGTTGGCCATGCAGCCTGAGGCACATATACACAAAATTCTCTGTCTTTTAGGACACTGAACCAAGAGCTTATTTAAAAAGGGTAAATGTTCTTTAATGAGGAGGAGCAGCTTAGAGAACACAAATAGTTGGTTCTTTGCGATTTAACTTCAGTAGTTACATCATAGTAGAAACAGGTACATATGCTCAGCACAGAGGAATCTAAAAATGAACCTAAGCAAAGAAATACCCTGACTGCATCAGCTAAACATTTCCAGTTCTACTCATGCATGGTCAGTTACAGATCTGCACTTCTGAAGCACAGATACCATTATACCCTCCATGCCTGGCTTCCTGGGATTCCACCTGGTCCTTCCAGGAGCTCCACTGCCACAAACAGGAAACAAGCAGAGCTGCTGCTCCAATTCAAATACCTTTACTTTGTTTCTGTTGGCTCTCCTGGTACTTCTCTAGTACTCACTGTATGGTGTTAACCCCTTCCTTCCTGGGGTTACTACAATTCCATATGATCATTATTCAATATAAAGTAAAATACTAAAGTAATACATGCGTCAAACAAAGTGAAGATGATAAAATATTTGGAAGAGGACAGAAAAGTAAAAAAAAAAAAAAATCTGAAACAGCTTTTTTGAGACCATTATGAACCTTGGCTGCTGTGGGGAAACCAAATTTTAAATTCACAGTTTGGGACACGAAGCAATGTTCTCTTCAATCTACAGCTCATTGTTACAGTAATGTGGAAACCAGGATTTTAATTGTGTGAAAAATTTTGCATTTGTCACTTTTTTTGTTCCAAACTGGAATGAAATGAAGAAATGCATTTTTTGACCCCATGGAATGACAAGCTTTTAAAAAAAAATCAATTTCAGGAAAACTAAAAATGAAATTTTTCAAGCAATTTTGGCCACCTCATCACTCAGGAAGTCCAGCCAGGCAAAATTTTTGCCTTGTGAATGGATCAAGCACATGGAACTGGCCAGTTGTTTGGCTGCTGCCTAAAGATGCTGGCCATTGGCCAGCTGGGTAGCCACCACTGACTGGATTAGATAGCCTTCCCTATCTTCCTCCTACCCCACCCCCCGACAGCTGCTGGCAGGCAGTCGAAGCTATCCAGTCCACAAACTAGCTGCCCTGCTTCCCTAGTAGTCTGGGGAACCTAGCAGTCCAAAAGGACTGGCCAGAGAGGCTACTTTGCCTGCCACACTTCCAAAAATATAATTAGGGAGAATTTAACCTGACAATATTTTGGTTTCAGAAAAATCAATATTTTTCCAATGAAAAACTGTTGTTCTGAAAAGCTCTTGATGAGATCTATTCAAGGTGTCTAAGCATTTGGAGCTTTACTGAGCATCGGGGACTTGGTAATTTTAAACCCTTTCCACAATTTTCATGCAGATAAAATGGTTCCATTGGTTTCTTGAAACACTCTTCAATGTGAGTATGGTGTTCTGAAATAATGTTTCAGAGATCATCTCTCCTGTTGTCTCAATGTGACAACTGAATTACATTTTGTAGTTGTTTCTCTCTCCTCAGGGTTGGTTCTGGACTGTGGATTAAGGCATTCTTCTTTGAGCCCTAGAATTTTCTCCCTCATATGTTCTGTCCAAATGTAAGTTGGGTGACTATTATTTTTTTTAATGACACAAGTCAAGATGCACTTGTTCACTCTGGCTTTTTCTTAATTTGTGCCCTTAGCTCAAGGGTATCCCATCAATAAGATGAGGAAGCTGGTTTGTGCTAATTGTTAGAAACAGTTGTTGATTTTAATGTTTTTAAAGTGCTTGGCTATCATGAATACAAAATATCGATAACCCATATAAACAGCTTCATTTGTACTTCTTCCTTAACTTTTATATTTTTCTCTTGTTGTAGCGTTGAAGTCCTTCACTAACTGCACAGCTATGCCGCATACATCAAGTCTGGGAAGGATTTGTTTCTCCATTTAATGCTTTACTTATAGGAGTTACAAGTTTATAGATACCAGCCCCTAGTGTTATGATACTATTTTAATTTAGAAGCAGATGACCATTATTTCACTGTAAGCCTTTCCACAGATTTATTGAGTCATAAACCTGATGGTGCTTTAGGGAGGCTTTCAAAGGAGAGCAATGAGAAACATTAGTGGAAATGTGTGAAAGAAAAGTGTTGCTTGATAGTCTAGAAGTTGTTTCAAATTTGTAAGAATTTTGGGAGCTGAATCTGAGTGCTTATGCAAGTGACTGATGGTGTAGATGTGTAGCATATTGTTTTTATCTTCCATGCAAGCTTAACCGGCATATCCTGCCAGTATTCCTCAGCTCTGACATACACATTTCTTGTATGCAGTCATGTTGTGGCCATGTCAGTCCTAGGATATTAGAGACAAGATGGGTGAGGTATTATCTTTCTGATGGTGAGAGACACTAGTTTTTGAGTTGATACAGAGCTCTTCTTCAGGTCTGGGAAATGTATTGGGAAACTGTATATGTTTCCTACACCCAAAGAAGAGCTCTGTGTATGCTTGAAAGCTCTTCCTTCTCACCAACAGAAGTTGGTCCATTAAAAGAGATTACCTCATCCACATTCTTTCTAGTTAAAAAAAATAAATAAATCTTGACCTTTCAATCAGGCTTGTCATAAGCAAAGACTAACAATTAAGCCATGTTTTTCCAGCTTGGGAGGGGGAGGCCAGTTACTGCCTAGAAGGACTGAAATCACTGCTCACATTCAGAGTTAAAGCCCAATTGAAAAGAATAGTCTGATTAATCTCTCCCTCATTGTACACTACGGTAGTGGTTCCCAACCTGTAGTCCATGGACCATTGGTGGTCTGCGAGGATACTGCAGGTGGTCTGTGGAGGGGGAGGGGAGATAATATAATAATATAATAACATGTACTACTTATGTATCATATTTGATATTTACAATGGTTTGCTTACACAGCGGTCCACAAAAGCTTTTGAAGATGACAGTGGTCCGCAGAAAGGAAAAGGCTGGAAAATGCTGCACTATACTGTTCTCATTTACAAATAATAGTTTTGTAGGAATGTTGATAAATCACCATTTTATTGTTCATTTTACTTTTCACAGGTTTTGTAACCTTATTTTTATTTTTAGATAGAATTCTTTGCTTCCAAAAATAACCTGTTCAATAATGACTGTGTGTTTTAAAGAATGCTGAAGGGGCTCTGAGTAAACTCTTTCAAATGCTCCAAAAGAAGATTGCTGAATGGATATTAGAAATGAAAAGTGTGGAAACTTGACAATAGCAATCAGTTTTTCACTGTCTCTAAAATTGTCATGTTTACCTCAGTTAGTAAACATTTTTCATGTATTATAAATATCTTCCTACCTTACTAAAGTTAGTTCATGATCATCTATACTCTTATCTGATTACCAAAAATGTTTAGAAGGCACATCAGTCAATACCAATGGAAAAAAACGCAATGCCTAGTAGGCTTTATGATTTTAGAAACAAGATAAAAGCTTTATGACTTGAAGAAAACAATCAAATGCTTTTTTGTAGCCACAAGCATCATATTTACTTAAAGGATTGTGACTATAAAAGCAAATATCTCTTACAGGAAGCTAGGACAAAAGCTGTCAGAGAACAGGGTAGTAAATAGCTCTGAAATTGTTTTCTCTGCTTCATTTCAAAAGCTTAAGGCTAAGAATGTTTGACCTTTTACAAATGGAATGGTTTCCTGCAGGTCATGGTGCTGTACTGAATGCTGATGGTTATGTGGAACTTGATGCAATCATCATGAATGGTAAAACACTCGCTGCTGGCGCAGTCTCCTGTATCAGGAACATTTCTAATCCAGTGACATTTGCTTTTTCAGTCTTGGAAAAGGTAGAGAACTTTTTTTTTTTAAATTTTCTTCATGTATGCTGTTTTTGTTCTAATGTTTCTTGATAGGGAGATGAATAAGTTTATGTAATTGTTAAAAATGATCCAGTAAGTTTAAAGAGGTCAAGGAGAGAAATATTAAGTGGAACAAATAATTATTCAAGTAATCACATCTGTTGTCAGTCATTTTCCACTTTGACAAATTAGTGAAACATGAAAGGTGTTTCAATTGAAAATGATATTTTAGCATACTAGTGTTGAAAAGGAGTTTTATGCTGATTAAATGCCAAATGATGGGCCCACTGAAGTTAACAGAAGTTTTTCTGTTGACCTCAATGGGAGACCAGAGTGGTCGTTAAGTGTAGACATTTTTTCCTTTTGGTTTGTTTATCTTTCCTATACAGTGCTAATGCTCTCTTCCAGACTGCCCCTTATGTGTAGAACTATCCCATTAAAGACTCAGTTTGTTTCCCTTCAAATACCTCCTGCAGACTCCTGCTGTAAAACCTACAAAAATCAGCCAACTGATGATTATTTGAGCAACAATTCAGGAAATATTTTTATTTGTTATATCTATCAATCTGTATCAGGAATCATCAAATAATTGGCAGGTATATTCACTTCATGACACTTGTTAATTTCCCATTGCAACTAACCATGGGAGTCACCAAATCTTATAATATGGACTTAGAAAACAACAAAAATTATCATGGATGTCAGTATAAAGGGACCATTACCAAAGATGGCACCTAAAATCATCAGTTTCAACATGGAAGGATCCTTTGCAGAGAAGCCTGATGTTCTGTTTGGCATGAAAGCGAACATCATATGCTAGCAAAAGACCCATGGAGAGACAAAAGCCCCTATCACCCCTGGCATGCATATTTCTGTGAACATAAAAAGTGAAATCTGACAGGACAACATTTGTACTGATCAAAAGCCTGATGAAAAACACTGCTGTGAAACACTGTGGTAAATTAGAATTAGCCATGTTACAGACTTTCCAAAGTACCTGATGTAACAAAGAGTACAATTCCAAGCTGACCTGTGTCATCAGTCCTGTGATGGATGCAGGCAACTTCAGAAGACAGGTCGTGGTAGCAATTCTGAAGTCAAAGCATAGAACAGAGCAAGTGCCATTACAGGCTGCAATACAGCGAAGGCAAACAGAGTGTCTGCTGAGATTTAGAAAGGTTGACTGGGAAGCCTTTACCTCTGAACTGGATGAACACATATGTGGTATTACTCTGACACAGAAGTGCTATGGGACATTTGTTTCCCTTGTGTGGAAGACTGCCCCAAAGTACATTCCTATGGGATATTGGAAATTATATAATCTGGGCTTTCAGAGTAGACTAGCCAACAATGTGAAAAAATGTTCAGAACTGTTTGACTTGGATCTGTTTGGTGAAGAAAACACTGGATCCAGGAATATGCCTATGGAAGAGAACGGAAAGCAGCAGCGGGACACTTCTGGAAGCTGATTGGACCAATAAACCTGTGCCATAATAGCATATTCAGCATAGACAAAGATTTGTTTGCTGAGCTCTGATGAACAAAACCCAAAACTCTCTGCCACAGTATCTGATAACAAACTGGTACAGCAACTCATCCTAAACGGCTGGCCAGCCACAAAGCAAAACAGGAAAAGAAACAAATTAAGTGGAATGTTATCCACTTCTTTGACAGCAAAGTGCACAATGTGCAGGTCAATATTCAGGCATTGATAATACCATATATATGCTGAAGTATAGAAAAGCAACTGGACTAAATGGTGTATTTAAAGAACTATTACTGCATTTTTTTAAATGAGCATGAAGACGTTGTTGTTTGACTTCTTGAATACTTGAATGGAGGCAGGCCAATGCAGTTGCGCTACTCAGACCCCACAAAAAATCTAACTCTGCAAAGTTATCACTTAATCTCTCTTGCTCAACATACAATTTATATGAACAGATGATAATGTGTAGAATAGAGCCAATAGCTGACTGGTAACCAAGCCTGTTTTAGCCAGCACATTTATGCCAAGGCCAAGTTGCAAGCACATATCAAAACTTCAAAGATATTTTTTCAATCTGCAAAACTACAGGGGCTGTGTTTGTTGATCTTAACTTTGATGCCAGGAATCACCACACATTCCTACTGAAATTGGGTAGAATTCTGAGAAAAACCCAAATTGTCCAGTTCATCTCCTTCCTACCTGAGAATCTTTTTTGTGAGCTGGATCGTCAGAAAGGTCAATGGCATACTCAACAGAATGGATAGCCTCAAGGTTCAGTGTTATCACCCTTGCTGTGACCAACCAGAATTCCCTGATGTGTGAAGATGATTTATGTAGTTGACTTTGCATTGCCACCCACTCAGAAAGATTTGAGGGCATTAAGTGCAGCCTAAGTGGTTCCCTGAGTGTACTTGGAAAACGTTATTCCACATGTCTCTCAAATGCCATTCTAGCAAGTTGCAAATGTGTGCCTTTCATTTGAAACACCATCAGGCCAAGTGAAAACTTCAGATATCATGGGATGATACAATCCTTGAGCACTATGAACATTAAGTGTTTATATTAGACTAAATGCTGACATTCAAACAGCACATAAAGAAGATGAAAATGGGAACTGTGTACTCCAGAAACTGGCCAACACAAAATGGGGAGCTGACCCTAGAATAGTCTGAGCAACCCATTTCACCATATTACCAAGCTGCATAGTGCCAAGCCCTAGTATACACAAGCTATTTACACATAAATGATGCTGAACTCAACAAATCCTGTAGGATCCTCACAAGGACTTTGAAACTGACCCCCACACTGTCACTGTACTGCCTTGTGGGAATGCATCATGATCAGTGAGGTGGTATGCCTTCCCTATAAAGAAGAGACCAAAACAGGTGCATGATCCAAGACATCCACTGCATGGACACATGCCACCAGTCAAGAGGCTAAAATCCAGAAAGAGATTTGTCTCTGAAAATCCCTGACCCCAATATATCACTGTGGAAGACTAGAGAGTAGCAAAATGGTGGGAATTGATGATGATGATCATTGAGAACCCGATTTCTTCAGAACAGTTCCTGGGTGGCACTAACCTTGAATGAAAATACTGATGTAACTCTTCTGCCAGGGCAAGCTGGCAGAACAAGGGCCAGGTTCTATACCTAGGGGTTTCCCAATAATGTAGCACCACCAACCGGCTCAAACCCCCACCCAGATTTCTGGGAAATCCTGCACTGTTCCCTGGGCACCCCAAAAGGGGTAAGTCTTCCCCACTCGCAAGCACGAGTTTGAGTATAGTAAACAGAACTTTTAATAGTAGTAAAACAGAGTGTAAAAGGCCAAATAACAGAAATCAGCGCTGATCTAGCAAATCAGTGCAGAGCAAAGTTCCCAACAACCCACGCTGCATAACAGAACATGCAAGACTTAATGGCAAAACTGGCATGGATCTGGACAATCAGTGCTAACTAGGCTCCCAACCAACCCCAGGGCACATAGGGAGTGTCTTTCACACCAGCTGTCCAGAGGCACCATCTACGGGCCACTCACTCCATCCAATAGCACCATCCCTTGGCTCTGCCCCCGCCAGCTCCACCCACCAGTCACTCACGCCACCCAGCTTGCTGCTGGCCTCTCTCACCATCTGCTGGCTCCACCCACTGTCTGGTGGCTCTGCCCATCAGTCACTCACGCCACCCAGCTCACCACTGGCCACTCACTGTCAACCAGGTCTGCCCATCAGTCACTCACACTGGCCAGCTCACTGCTGGCTGCTCTTGCCATGCGCTAGCTCCTTCATCTGCTCCTCATCTTTGGTGATTTCAGCTCAGAGACACGGTTTTTTCCTCTCCCTCTGTAATTTTAGCTCAGAAAGAGTTTGCTTCTCTTTCAAGTGATTCCATCTCTTAACTTTAAGTAGCTACAAACAGCTATCTCTAAAGGAGCTTAGCCAGATCTACCATTAGACAGAGGAGGCAAGGCAGCCATAGCCTCAAACCTCCACCCCTATTTTCAACTTCTTTTAGGCTGAAACATGCAGTCGCCTTTCCTACAAACCTCTTTTTAAGTAAGGGTAACTTTTACCCTTTAACTAATCCAGGCAGATTTGAAACAAACAGAAAGTAGAAATTCACAAAAAGACAGTATTTCATATTTCTCCTCAGTAGAATTACAGATATTGACAGATTTGTGATCAGATTAACCCCACATACCATTACCCACTATGCCTTCCATCTGGTATGCTAATACCTAATTGTGTTCTTTGTATTCATCCTAATACAGGACCCATGCAGATTAGATGTACCCCCCCTCAGAAGCTGCGAGGCAAAGCTTCTAAGCCTACCTTACACTGATATATATTCTCAAGGGAGAGCCAGAGTGACAAAGGCTGGTGACAGTAGGATCCAGCTGAAAGCTAAGGAGCGACCCAGATGTGATTGTGGAGATCCAACCTGGGCAAATGTTTGAACACTTCTGCCTGTCAACATCCTATACAATTGAGGAACTAGTCAAGATAAGACCCAACAACTAGTCAAGATAATTGACAATAATGAGTCATAACTTGTCAATCCAAAACTGAGACCAGGATGATGATCAAATATTCAATAGCTAACCAATACAATTATATGTTTCTAACAATGAGAGTCCCGTGGCACCTTAAAGCCTAACAGATTTCTTTGGGTCTATGCTTTTGTGGGTTGTATCTGATGAAATGGGTTGCAGCCCACAAAAGCTTATGACCAAAGAATTTTGTTAGTCTTAAAGTGCCACAGGACCCTTGTTGTTTTTGCTGTTTACAGACTAACTGGAACTTGTCACCATATAATGGTTCTGTTTTACATTATCCTAACCTTAACTTTTCCCCTTTTTTGGTCACTTTAAAAAAAAAAATTCTCAAGGTAGATTGAAGTGCTTTGGGGATAGAATTTTGTCTCCCGTGTGTGTTTGTGCAACAGCTGATATTGGTTATACCTGTCCTACCTGTTGGAGTCTAAGTTTAAAGTGGAATTTCATTCATTTGTCTCCTTTTCTGGTTGTTTAGTAGTAGTAGCAGTAGTGTTGCTGCTTATGCAATAAATCAGTTTGTTAGTGTTTTAAGTGCCACATGTCTCCTTGTTCGTTTTACTGAACTAGACTAACATGGCTGCCCCTTTGGAACTTCTCTGATTTGTTTCTTCAAAAAGTCAAGCTTTTGTAGAAGAGCATTCCAACTGGTCTTTAAGTCTCATTGCTATTATTAGATAATAATCCTGTATGTTCTTAGAGGTTTCATTCTATAACATTGTGTTGGAATGAATATTTTTCTTATTTTGATTACATGTTGTAATTATGTAATACTTATAGGGACTACTATATTGGTTCTGAGAAAATATATACAGGTAGATTTTGAGTAATCCAAAAAATGTGTTAATGTGAAGATTATATTTATTACTCTTTCAGGGGAATAGGTTAACATTAAAAAAAACAAAGTGGAAAAGAAATTATTCATACAATGTCTTCATAATTACTTCTATAAAATATATAAGAAAAAGGAATCCACCTAAAAACACATTTGCTTCAAAACATTATATACTACAGTCTCTCTCCAACCCACCAAGTAATACATTTCCTTAGACAAGTTTTATAATTATAATTAAAGCTGTTCATCACTGTACTAATTACTCAGTATTACTGGTAACATTGCACAAAGAAAGCGCTTCAGATAACAATTTTCTGCTTTGAGTGACTCCACAAGCTAATGTCATAGCTCATGTATCAGATATAACCATTAACATGGAATGATCTGATAAGACAATCTTCTTTAACTTCCAATGAGAGAGTTTCAGATGGTATTTAAGAAAAAATGTTGTTCACACACTTAACAGACAAAATTAATTGTAAAGTAAACAGAAGAATTCTTGCTAGTAGGATCAAATGGAACTAGTATCACTGCTCAAAAAAATGAGTGTTATGGTGGCTGTCCTATTTCTGTTTTTGACAGTATATTATTATAGCTCAATTGAAAGTAAAATATGATACTTAAAGACTTTATTTTTATTTTTAATTCAGTTTGCTATAAAAATAGCTTACAGAAAAAATATAATTACACAAGAACCATTTACATCTCTGTAGTTAAAGGGTTTTCAGCATATTCATTAAATATTTCTGCTTTCATGGGCTACAAAAATATATTCTGGTCATAATCTGCCATAGCACAGATCAGGGTAAAAAAAATTGTTCTTTTAAATTAAAGTTTGAAGAAAACAGACTAGACTCTCTAACTACAGAGGATCAAATGAATAGAAATGCGTCCCATTTCCACTCTTCCTTTTTCACTTTTACAGATTTTGGTTTTTTATTAGTTTTCAAAATATAGAAACATTTTTCTAGCCAAGCATGATGATTTACAAGTAAAATACAACTAAGAAAGGCCCTAATTCTGTACTAAGAAAGGTCCTAATTCTGCAAATTGCTCTGTATAGAAAACACTAAAGATGGTGTCTTGGCCCAATGGAAGTCAAGGCAAGTTTTGCCATTGACTTTGATGGATCCAGAATTTCACCATGAGATTTTATGTGGGAATAGGGATCCAACTATGCTGGGGAGGTTGTCAGAACTTGTAGTTGTTTTGTGGTTGTTGTATATAATAGCATATAAGCAACGGTTTTCTCTAAGCTGTTTATAGGTAAATATTGTGTTTATCAATAAAAAAAGTAAATGGGAGATGGTAGAGAAAATATATAAAAAATCTGTTAGTGCACTGATAATTTATGGTGTATATGACTAGAAACAGGACCCAATTGTTTGAATTTTTGTTGGTTTTCCATCTGTGTCTGTCTTCCTATTTGGTGGTTGCAATTTTTGCACTGATATAACTCAGATCTGACTTTAAAAATCACACACTTTAGTAACTACCTGTGAGATGCATATTTGGGTAGCAGGAGCAAATCCTCTTTCTGATTGATAACCAAAATCTTGAAGTTTTTACTTCTGCAGGCAGTTCTTGCATTGGCTTAAAAATGGGAAGAATTACCATAAACTTTACTATCTTAAAAAAAGTGAAGCTTATCAACCTGTCAGATGTACTATAGTGTTTGAGTGATTAGTGTAGGTGCTGATCTGGTGGTGATGAACATGGTATGAAACTTGACTTTGAAGCTATTACAATCAAATAGATCAAAAATCAGCTTTTAAAAATATCTTCAGATTAATGAATGACAAATGAAACCCATCACTACATTAAGAACACATCATACAATTTATAAACATAAATATATTTTTAAAAGAGTGCCCATACATATTATTAAAAGAGAGGTCCAGTCTCTTAGAGGATCATTGTAGCCCTGCATCCTGTTTAAATCCCAAAATTCTATGCATTCAAGATCATGTTAAGATGCTGACCAAAATTACTTGGACCATCCTGCTCTGTGGTGAAAAATTGAGATGTTGCCTATGGGTATGTCTATACTGTGTGTTTAAGTTGACTTAAGGGCCCTTAAGTTGACTTAAACAAAGCCCTGTCTACATTGCAGAGCAATAAAGTCGACTTTAGTATCAGGTAAAGTTGACTTTATAACTTACACTTATAAAGTTGACTTTACAATTAAGTTGACTTTATTAAGTTGACTTAAGGAAATGTGGAGGGGGAGTTGCCTTAAGTCGATTTAACTGGCCTCCCAACCACAGAAAACATGGGGATGGGGGATGCCTCAAAGGCACAACACAGCTGGGAGCATTCCCAGCTGCGTGGACCACAGCCAAACTCCACATTTTCCTTGACTGATCCGGCATCTCCCCCGTTTTGAGCCAGACTGAGCATCACAGCCTGCCCTGATATTTCCCCCATTCTCAGACTGACCCCAGCATCTCAGCTGGACCTCAGCATCTCCCTACATCATAGCCCGACCTCAGCATCTCTGACCTGGCATCTCCCGACACTGTAGCACGTCCCCAGCATCTCAGCCCGAGCCGGCATCTCCCTGTATCACAGCCTGACCTCGGCATCTCAGCCCAAACCCAGAATCTCAGCCTGACATCAGCATGTCCCTGCACTGCAGCCCGACCCCAGCATCTCAGCCTGACCCAGATCTCAGACCGAGCTCAGCATCTCCGCACATCTCAGCCTGACCTGGCATCTCCCTTCATTGCAGCATGACCCCAGCATCTCAGCCTGACCTCAGCATCTCCCTGCACTGCAGCCTGACCCCAGCATCTTAGCCTGATACAGCATCTCCATGTATGGCAGCCTGACCCCGGCATCTCCCCATATCACAGCCTGACCCCAGCATCTCAGCCTGACCCAGCACATCAGCCTGACCTCAGCATCTCCATGCACTGCAGCCTGACCTGGCATCTCCTCTCATCTCAGCCTGAACCAGCATCTCCCTGCATTGCAGCCTGACCCCAGCATCTCCCCTGTTCTTAGCCCAACCCTGCATGTCTCCCCCATTCTCAGCCAGACCCTGTCTGTCTCACTCCTCCTCTGCCCAAACCCATGTGTCTCCCCCCTTGCCCTTCTTAGCCCAATCCTCGGTGTCTCCCCCTTCTCTGCCCAAAACCCTGTGTCTCCCCCAGCCCTTTTCAGCCTGACCCTGCCTGTCTCTCCCCCAATATCTGGCTTTTCACACACTAAGGGAGTGTTAGAACCCAAATACATATGAAATCTGATCATAATTTTGCTCAACCAGCCATCAATTATTCATGCCATTTATCATCAGCCATTACTTCAATTCATTCTGTGGTGAAGCTGAAGAAGGAGGAAAATATAAAAAGGTAAAGAAAGTGCAAGAAAGGGAGAATATTTAGTAGAATTTTATCTGTCTGACAGTCTTAATTTCTTCATCCTTCTCTTTTTCTTGGGCATCTGACTCAGCAGACATTCTGGCTGATGTTGGAACTGGCACACTTAACTCTTCAGATCTCACAGCAACCATTCTTTATGTAGCAACAACACTAGGAAGTCTTAAAGAAATGTCAAAGGCTTAGGTCATAAACTCCAAAAGCATTAGCCCAAAACTAGTCTTCTGAGAAATCCTAGCTATAGATCAAATTGGGGTCCAGCCTGAACTAGTTACCTGTGTAAAGGAGCTGAAGAGGATGGGGACTGAATGCAGTTTTGACACAAAACCTGGACAGAGTAGACTGTGCTGGATATAGACTAAGCACAGTGTACTCTCAGCTGGAAGTAGCAGAATGAACAGAGAGAGATTGTACATTTAAATTAAAATCCCCTGCTTTACTGTTCTTGGGTGTTATACTATTCTTGCCTTCGGCTGGGTAGCAAAGGCACAATTTAAATCTGTGTGTTTTAATGTCATGGCTACAGGAGAACATTTTAAAGTCTTTGGGCTCAAGCCTTGTTTCTTTAAGAGGGATACAGTTTCAAAAAAATGAGAGAAAAGTCACTGAAGAAGCTGAAGGACGGGTGAGGTAGAAAATAGTTCCTGAAAACAATGAAACTATCTACATCCCTCTCTTTTAGTGTGGGTGATGCTGTAACAGACCATTCAGGAAGCAGGGAAGGAAATTCAATTAGTTAATACTGTGAGAGTAATTAGAAAACAGAAAGATATTAATAGCCAGTGTTTGCTTTAATATTATGGAACTCTGTATTCCCCAAAGGATTCTAGAAGTGAGAGTAATTATTTGCAAGCCATGTAAGGGGCAAGTAAGATCTTTTACTAATAGCTAAAATTTATTTAAATTTTGTTGTTTAAATAGAGATGCTAGCCAGTACACTATTGTGTCTTGTTAATCAACATACCAAAGTTGATCTAAGCTTTGCCATGCTGAAAAGCAGTACAGAACCCAATCTATATTTCATAAAATATCAGTGACAGGGCGAAATATTTTATACATGTACTCTGAGGACTTGTTTAAACATAAAGAAGGGCAAATCCCTAAGGGGTGTAAGCTGGTCTCTTCTTGAAGTCAGCTGATGGAGTGTGCTGATTTCCACTATCCGAGAATCTAGTCCAGATTTTTATAACAGTGTTTTGGGCTATGGTCTTTTACCAGTTGTTTCTGATTTCATACAAAGAAATGCATGCACTTTTCTCTCATTAACACAGAGTAATATTTCATAAATCTTAAGAGGCTTTTCCTTCCTTTATATGACAATGTAGTATTCTGTTTTAATAGCCAATGTTCTTATTTGGTTGTTCATGTAATGCTGAAGCTTAAAAATCTAATTGCCAAGCAATTACCAACCAATTAATGTGGATAATTGTGTGGCTTATCTGCTGTGTAGGGAACTAAAGGAAAAGATAGAATACTTCAAAGCATGTAGTGCGGCATTCAACCTGGACACTTTAAACCTGAAAACTGAAATAAAGGTGAATTAGGAGAGGCACCTGTGTAACCTACATTGAAAGACTATAGGTGGCCTCACAGATGAGTTTGACTGATTTAGATTAAAAATTCATCAGCACTTCATTGTTTTTATGCCCTGTAATAGTAATCTGAAGCTAGCTTGTCCTAATGAAGACTAAGGATATGTCCACACAGGCTTCTTATTTCAAAACAACAGAGGTCCTTTCGAAAAAGAAGAAGCGGCATGTCCACACGACCCACCATTATTTCGAAATAATGGCCGTTATTTTGAAACCGTTAAACCTTGCATCTAATCAAAATAGCCGTTGTTTCAAAACAGTTGTTTCGAAACAACAGCGTTCAGACACGTTGTTTCGAAACAACAGCATTGTTTCAAAACAACTGTTTCGAAACAACATGTCCAAACGGCCTTGTTTCAAAATAACCATTTTGAAACAACGGCTATTTCAAAAGCAGGCTTTCCCTTAATTTGAATTAACTTATTTCGAAATAAGGACTTTATTTTGAAATAACTCATTTTGAAATGGGTTATTTCGAAGTAATTGTGTATGTGTGGACATAGCCTAATACTATTAATAAGCAGTTTAATATTTCAGATTTAGAAAGCATTTTCCCCTGCAGAAAATGGCAAATCACAATTACAATATCATTTTCTAAACACGTCATGAAGTCTTAGATAAATATTTTCAAATATTTGGTCTTATTGTGTCACAACTACTGCCATCAAAGAGTAGGACCCTCCTTATGCGTTTTCTGATACATAATTAAGAAGTAGAAAATGCACTGTAGATGTACATTTTTTGTTTGCTTATTTCAGCATTCCAGCTAAAAAAACTCAGAAATTTTCATGTTGCTTTTACACAAAAACATGGTGGCTTTATTTAATTTACATCAATGACAAAAGAATAATCTCATAAATTGTGCATTTTAAGTAATATTGACTGCTCCAGATTAATGTCCTCAAAAGAGAACCAGGAAGATCAGACAGAAATGGGTGTGAATAGCCATCAATTGCTTTTTATACAGCATTTGTATAATTAGTTCACTTCTTTTTATTTTAGACCTTTTCTCTTTAAATATGACATACTCTGGTTTCTGCTGCCAAATGCAGTTTAAAAAAAACACACTTTTTCATAGTGAAAGACGATTTTAGCTTGCAAGTTAGACTGAGAAATTCTCTTTATGTGTTCAGGGGCTGATCCTAAGATAAGGATTTGGATTTTGCATGGGATATTACTCAGGAGAGTACTGCATGGGTATGCTACTTTCTCCCAAAACAGTATGAAGAGACAGATTCATTGCCACATCATACAGACTCCAGCTCTCTCTGGAACCCAAGTCACTTTCTTTTACAATTCTGACTTTTCTTCCTTTTTCTTAAGTACTAAAACTGAGCAAATGGAGGAGAAAAAAGAAAATAAGGCTTTCCTTTATTAAAAATTCAGCTCTCCGATGGCTCATTTGTGAAATCTCCCCAGCCTTTGTGCATCTGCAGCCGTGAAGCTTCACTCCGATTCAAACAGCTAAAAATAAAAATTCAGCACATCTGTGGAATGCAGGCTTTGGCATATTGTAGCCCTCCCACTCATCCCTCCCTCTGGCCTTCTGCGCTGAACTGGTTGTTTGGAAGAACCTCTCATTAACGATACCTACAGTGCTTTTTATAGTGCTGGCTTTCTCTTGCTTCAGTATGTGCCCTATCTGTGGTGATCACATCAAGTTCTCATTGAAGTATTGAATGTGAATTCATGAGAAACCCAAGCCAGAAGTTAAGTGGATAACATAGGGTAGAAGGCTACAGTTCTGAGAACTGAAAGAGAGTTGCTAACATGAAAGGTTATGTTTTGATAAAAATCTGTGTTCTAGTGTACAAGTCTGGGAAGAGAATGCAAAGAAAGTTCATTTACATAAACAGCTTTTTAAGATCTAAGATAACTTTTCTAAAGAGCTTAAACTTCACAGCATGAGTGATCACGTCTATACATAGCTGACTGCATAGGCAGTGCCCATCATTTGCCTGAATAGAACTTATAAGAAGGAATCCTTGCATGAAAGAGTAATGTGTACTAAAAGTCAGATTTCTGCCCATGTCTCCCTTGCTATGTAGGCTCTCCAAACAGTTCCACTGTTACAGGGGATAGTGTAGGTTTTCAGATATAGAAATAATACATACTCTAGGGACAACACAGAGCTCAGCGTGCAAAGGTAAACAGACCTGGTGGGGCAAAAAGAAATTTCCTATCTCCACACCTCAGTCACACTAAAGCTAGCTAGTAGAGGAAAGGCTAGACTCTTCCAAGAGAAACCCATTTTGGAAAACAATCTTGTAAGAGTTTGTGACCATTAAAAATTTAGCCGAAGGCTTTGTATTAGCATGAACTTTGTCTATCTCCAGGGCTCTCTGTGTGCTTGTGCTTCTAAAAAAGAGCCAATTAGGTAAAGAAATTAGAGAAAGAGAGAGAAAAAAACAATTTTCTGATTAAGTGATGATTTAAACTAATTTTGTACACAAGACTTGTAAGCATCTGTGGCACAAACATCATAATTTAGCGTCTGGTCTTAAGCCTCAATTCTAACTTCAGATCCACACTGTGGATATCCAGAAATTTGAAGAAGTTGTTTGAGGTACAAGCTGGACCTAGCAGGCAGAAATACTGATCTGTCATTGTCCAAGTAGCACAAATCTCTAGATTTGCATTTCTTCTCTCTTCAGGGTGACAGAGCCATGAAAAGCAGAGATGGAGCTGAGTTGTACAGTTGGGCATGGGGAGAGGAGGGGTGGATCTGGAACTTTGTTTACAAGTCTACCCCATCTCCAGTAAAATGCAACAAAATTTCTTATTAATGTAATATTTATATAATGCTGTAAATATCCACAATCCATTATGGAATATTGAAATTACAGCGTCCTTGCCTTTATTTGGCTCAACATGCTGTATCTACAAACTGCACATGGCTTGTGGGGGTTTTATGTTTGTTTTTTGTTTTGAGAAGCAAAGTAAATTATAGTGAATAAATTGGTAACATGTATATTTATTTTAGACACTTGCTGAAATAAATATCTTGAGTCTTTTCTGATGTCTAGCGAATTGAGAAGAGTCTGTCTGCATGAGTTTTTATATGCTGTTTCTGTATGTTAAAGCAGAGATCTAAATGCAAAATATAGCACTTAGGGGCGTAATACAAATGTGTGACATTCCATAGATGACCTTAGCTCCATTAGCCAATGAATGGAGGAGCATAGTCATCCATATATGGTGGATCCAGCAGTCCTTATGTTCCTTATTATTGTGTCAGTGATAGAGAGTTTATAACTGGACAGTGAAGCTGAAGTACCTCAAGTCACAAAAACACAGTACACACATATGTTCATAGATGCAAGTTACTCACCTTTGATATCTGATGTAGAAGATATACATGGGAAATTCCAGCTGTAGTCAGATTCACCCTCCCTCCCAATCTCAATCAATAATTCTATGAACTCCACAGACTTTTTGAGAAACAGAAGTCTAATGCAATTTCTCTTCAGTGTGCACTTTTCAGTTGAAAGGTATGTCTGCACCACATTTTGGAGCCTGCAGTGGTGAGCTCCCCAGTCCCGGTCCATAGACTCAGGATAGTGTGACTCCCACTGGTGCTCAAAAAAAGGAGTCCAAGAGCCAGCTTCCCAGCTTGGGTCAGCAGACTTGAGCTAGCAAAGCACATGCTATCTCTCTAAAAATAACTGTATAGACCAGGGGTGGCCAAACTTATGGAACTCAAGAGCCATACAAGTTGATCATTAAACCTTCAAGAGCTGCACTGAGGCATATAGCCATATACTTTTACCTACTAAATTGATTTGCTGACAGTCTCCTGTGAAGCACACTTTTTCATTCAAGAGCCACATGCGGCTCCTGAGCCGCAGTTTGGCCATGCCTGGTATAGACAGTAGTTTGGAATTGGACCATGGACATGAACTTAATCACAGTATAGACACTTGCTACAATAATGGAAGGATTTTTTTTCTGTGGCTAATCCCCCACCCCCACCCCCCAGGCAGCACCTAAATGGATGGATTTGTTGCTGGACCTAGCAATGTGTATAATGGGGTTAGGCTGGCTTAACTATGACTCTGTTGGGTATGAAGTAGCTAGGTCAACCTAAGTTTTAGGCATAAACTAGGCCAAAATAGCACTCCAGAATTCTTCCTTCTATTTGATTCATTGCTATGCTCTCTGATGTGCATGAAGGGAACAATCATTTGTCTAATTCCAGCCCAATTAGATTGAAGCAAAGAAAAAGAAAGAATACAAATGCTACTGTCTCCTTCTCCTAGGATGAAGAGATGTTTATCTCTCTCTTTTGAAGAGTGGTCCTTAAAAACATTCCATCTAGATGACATGAGTCTAATTAAATTGGATGTTCAGATTCTACTTCTGACACCTTAAAAAGCTAGAAAAATTGATTCTTTATGACACTGTAAGAACAAACCACACTTTCATAGTTCTTCCTGGTCGTGGAAAACAGGTAAGGAAAAACCATATAGAAAATGAGAAAACTGAAGTGTTGGGGCTTTGCTCCCATCACTGATTCAGTTGTGGTAGCCTTGCCTGGGACAGCATCCATTCCCAGCAGAAACAATGCTTTTCTACCTAACTTACTGGAGTGAAAAATTAAGGTTTTAATTTAAATTTAAAATGTTATTTTTGTAGTTTAGGGGCAGCTTTCATTTCCTCCTTTTTATTGGCAGAATCCTCTTATATGGATTAAACATTTGGAGAAATGAGAGTCAGAAATGCAATAAATTAAATAGAGTTACTGTGGCAGAAGTATTTCATATTAATTCAGTGTAACCCTTCTGCCAAGCTGAGTTGGCAGCAGCAAAAGTCTGGGTTCTATATCAAAGTGTTAGTGTCGATGACACAACACTAAACTGGCACAAACCCCCACCCAATTTCTTGGGAAATCATGCACTCTCCCCTCGGTGCCCTAAAAGGCAATATTATCCCTCTCACAAACAGACAGACTGAGTGTGGAGCATAAATCTTTTAATGAAATATCAAAACAGCAGTAGTTTGAGAAAACAATGCAATGCAGAATTTACAAACACAATGGCTGTGTTCAGACGAGAGTTTTAGTTCGAAACAACAGCTGTTGTTTAGAAATAAAATTTCTTATGTCCAGATGACGTTCCGTTATTTCAAAACAACGGGACCCGTTGTTTCAAAATAACGGCCGTTGTTTCGAAACAGTAAAACCTCACATGAAATCAAAATAGCTGTTGTTTCAAAATCACACAGTTGTTTTGAAACAACAGCGTTTGGATGTGTTATTTCGAAATACCCATTATTTTGAAATAATACTTTTGCCCTTCTCCTTCCCAGGGTGCCTTCCTTTTAGCCTATATTGGGTGGGGCATGGCCCAGGGAGAGGGCCATATTGCCACACCTCCCATGGTGCCCCTCGCCTAAAACGAAATAGCAATTCCTGTGTTTGGACATGCTGTTTGGCTTTGAGCTTTTCCCTTAATTCGAATTAATATTTTCTTAATTGAAATTAACCTATTTCGAAATAACAGTTTATGTGTGAACATAGCCAATAAGCAGAACCAACCCCACCCCAGAGATCTGGTGCATGTGCTTCGCTTGTCCCTTCTCGCTTTCCATGTGCTGATTAACGTAGCTGTCCACCTATTGCAAGGGGCCCTCTGCCAGCTCTCTCCTGCAGACTCTTGCCAACACAGACTTTACCAGCCCTGCTATGCTGCTGCCTCTTGCTACCTTTGGCTCTCTGCAAGTCCCCATCTGCTGGCTCCTGCCGTATGCTGGTGCTGATCACTTGTGGCTCCTATCTGCTGTTTGTCAGTCAAGATTTCCCAATCTCTCCAGTAATTTCAGCTCATGGGAAATCTTTCTGCTAACACAGGAGCAATGTCTCTGCTTCAAAGAGACTCCAAAAGGAATCGTTAACTTTTATCTTTAAGCAATGGGTTTGTTAAATATTTTGGTAGGGTGGCCCTTTGTCAGTACTAGTGCAAACCTCAGCAATAATCCTCCTCAACCCCTCCCTCTTGCCTTAACAGGCTGAGCCTCCATCTGCTACATTTTTGAGCTCTGTTTAGGTGAGAGTGATTTTTTTCATCAGAACAGGCTACACAGTTCATACAATCAAAGGACAATATATAATCAAAGGACACATTGCATTGGCCTTTCAGCTAAAACAAGAGGGGTTTGTAATCCGAACCAGCCATACTAACCATTTCCCATTATGCCCAGCATTTGGTGGGCAATCCATATACAGTGATATTAGAATAAGTACCTAACTGAACGCCTAAAAATAGATACCATGGAAATAAGGTACCACTCTTGTTATGTGATTATAAACATTATGAATAGAAGTCAGAGTTGGTTACTTAAGAAAGAGAAGGTAAAATTGCTCTCTACATTCTGAATTAGGGGGTTCCCAGCCTCTGGTCTGCAAGCCAAAAGTGGTCCCTGGGGCATTTTTAAAGTGGTCCACATTCCCCTGCCCCTGGCTGGCAGCCAGGTTGCAGCCACCGTCTGCTTCCTGTCCTGCCGCACAGCTGGGAGCCAGTCTGTGTCCATCCACCTCATGCCCAGTCCTAGCAAACAACTCGGAGCTGGGCTACAGCTGGCCACTCCCCCCCCCCATCCTGGCACATAGCTGGGAGCCAAGCTGTAGTTGCCTCTTCCCAGTGCAGGTTGGGCTGTGGCACTGTTTTCCTGCTCAGTCCCAATGCACAGTCAGGAACTGGCCTGCACCAACCTGCTCGCCCACCCCTGCTCCTGGCAAACAGCCAGGAGCCACTGTGAGTGCAAGCTGGCAGCCAGTTCAAGCACACAGCTAGGAGGGGGAGCCAAGCTGTAAGGGCCTGGGTGGCACACAGTTGGGAGCCAGGCTGCAGCTGCAAGCCTGCAGCCTCGACAAATACACAGAAGGAACTGAAGTGCCAGCCTCCCACAGGCACCCTCCTCCCATCTGGTTTCTGCATGCAGCCCGCTTGTCTCATGTTCAGTGACTGCTCCCAGCTCTCCCAAGAGCCATGACCCACCATACCTGAGGATCAGCAGGACTATCAAAATTAGCACTTTCCCTATATTTAATATACTTCATCTATAACCAATTTCTGTTTTTTTAACAAAGTCCTTTAAAAATATTTTTTAAAATTTTAAGTTTCCTTTGCACTAAATGCATGTTTACTTTCAAATATGCAGAGAACTATGAGTCTTAATGATGAACTCTATATACAAATATATTGATACATTTTTTATGAGTTGATAGACTGGTGGCCCTTCAAGGTTGTAAAAATTACATTTGTGGCCCTCAAGCCAAAAAGGTTCGTAACCACTGTTGTAAACTTCATCCAACCAAGCAAGAGCTTAATCAAGCTGTTTTTCTCATCTTACTGGATGTTGCAGGCAGAATTCATTTCACAGTTCATAATAGCTGGAAAGCATTTTAGCTAGGACCATCTCTGCCTTTCATGGAAGCTTCTTTATCTTCCAAAAGATCTTGTTTCTGGGCATTGAGATTGAGGAGGAGAGAGGTGGGTGGACTCATGACCCTGTCCCTTATTTTGTACTCTGAGTCTGTGTGCCACGAAAAATACTGGAGCACACTCACAGTCAAGCATCAGGTGTCTTGAGGTACCTTACTAAGTCAGAGAGTTAAACAGTACTTACTGTGTGGAACCTGAGAATTTTTTTATGGAATTATAAATCTCTTGTTTATCATCTGCTGCTGGGCAATGGCTGGTGATGGTCACTTGACAAGCGTCTAAGTGCAGGTCATTTCCCTTGTTGCTCTTGCGACAGTTATCTGTGGGCTCCTGTCTCCCAGACTTGCAACATATTTCAGTAACAACCATATTGCATAGGCATCATCAACCTTTTGGACAGGGGTGCCAAGTCTCCTCCCTACTCTCTCCTATGCATTTGGTGGCAAGGGTAGCAGCAGCAGATCAGAGGTGTAGTTGTCCTTCAGCCTCTTAGCCCTTCCTCCACCAGATGCACAAGGGTGAGGCAGCTTTCTCCACCTGCTATGTGCCAATTCTGGCCAGTGGTAGGCACAGCTGGTTCCACATAGTAGAGGGGTAAGATCAGAAAGGGGGACTAGCCACAGGCTCCCACCATGCACCCTGGCCAGTAGGGCACTGTTGGAAGGATGGGGCCAGAAGAAGGAAGTAGCTGGCACACAGCCCTACTTATGACTGAGAGGGATATGATTTGCCACTCAGATTTGGTATATAGCTCCTGACTTAACCACTGTTCCCTCTAAGCTGTGCACATGCCATGCATACAATGAAATAAAGCACGCACAAAAAATTCAACAGTGCTAATATTAGCGTACACAAAGAAACTTTTTGTGCACACAAGGAATTTTTTTGCATGCACAGCCTACGAAAAATTAGAGGAAATATTGGACTTCACCTCTTCTTGGCTTGCATATATGTATTCATCTATTTATCATATATGTGTTCTTTCTTTATAGAGTATCATCCTTAAACACTTTGTTTCCCTATATAGTTAGTTATCTTAAGTTGCTTTCATAAATTTAGATATATCAGCTAAAGTTTCTGGATTCTGCACCCTTCTTATCAAGTTGAGACCCTGAATGACCAAGCAGGGATCTAGGGTGTAAGTATTGTAACCATAAATTTAATATCAAACATATTTAAGCATAAGATTTCCTGTCTATATCAAAATAGATATTAATTATAATTTGGATATGTATTTACTCAACTAACTTATGTACGCTTTTTGACAATCAAGGGATTTTATAAAATACTTTAAACTATCTGTGTGGCAATTCCGGTTAGGCATTCCTGAGGGTTCTGTGTTCTAAATATTTATGTGGTCACATTCAGACAAGGACCCAAATCCCCTGGCAAGATCTACTTTCAGAAGGTACCTTAGTAATAAGGAGCTCTTTGTACAAAAATATAACAACAGTATGCCAGTGGTGAATACATGGACATTGGATGCTATACTGAGGCACAATGTATCACAATATCTTAGGCTATGTCCACACATACATCATTATTTCAAAATGAGTTATTTCAAAATAAAGTCCTTATTTTGAAATAAGTTAATTCGAATTAAGAAAATGTTAATTTGAAAAGGGAAAAGCTCAAAGCGAAATAGCATGTCCAAACACAGGAATTGCTATTTCACTTTAGGCGAGGGGCACCATGGGAGGTGTGGCAATATGGCCCTCTCCCTGGGCCATGCCCCACCCAATATAGGCTAAAAGGAAGGCACCCTGGGAAGGAGAAGGGCAAAAGTGCTATTTCAAAATAAGGACTTTATTTTGAAATAACATGTTCAAACGGCATTATTTTGAAATAACCATTTTGAAAGAACAGCCATTTCGATTTAAAGGAGGTTTAAGCTATTTCAAAATGACAGCTCTTATTTTGAGATGACGGAGCCCATCATTTCAAAATAAGAATACGTCGTGTGGACCTAATCTCTTTTATTTCGAAATAACCAGTGTTATTTCGAAATAAAAGAGATGTGTGGACATACCCTTAGAGAAAACCATAAAAATACAATCATAAGGTGGAGACATTGTCCTTATTTGTTTTTGGCAGGTATCTAGAATACTCTGAACACTTGAAAATAATGACATAATCTAGCTGATCAGAATATTTTTGTCAAAATACTTTTTAAAAAATGACCTTTTCATAAAGTAAATACGTATACAATCTTCATTTTTAGGTTTCAGGAGTCAGTAGTCTAAAGCCAAAAATATTTTGGTAAGGTTTCCTGTAAATGTTACTGTATTTATCCTGCTCTACACTCTAAGAGCCTTGTCCTGCAACACTGCCGTGACAGCCCAGTAAAGTCAATGGAGCTCTTAGCTCAAATAAGCATTTCAAAATTTGGATGTAATTTTAACATACTGTGAAATCTGAGACTATTGTTCAGAATGAACTCTGATAGTAGGCCTAATGCTGCTGGCAAATCTGTTGTGAGTGTCAATGAGTTTGGCATCTCTCTTTATATCTCTTTTCTCACGTTTCTTCCTTCAGCTGCTTTTTAGTTCTCTAGAATGCCTTCTGGGCTTTTAATATTTTATCGTGCCTTCAGAACAGTCATCTCTTGAATATGCTGACTTCCTGCATAGACGGCATCAGCTTTTCTTGCTTTGCTTGACCTGGAAGGCCATGGGTATTTTCTGCTGGGCAAGACCTTTAGAGATTTTATTTTGCTCTGAATCATTTAACGATGTGAGGGTTTTTAATTACTTGATGCTTTCTCATACAGTATTTTGTTTGGTTGTTTTTTTGAGGGTCATATGCCTTTTAGTGATAACACAAGTCTTTTGCAAGTAAGGTTCTGATATAATGCATTTTTTAAAGTAAAATGTCATTTCCGGACCCCCCCAAACAAAATGAATAATATTTGCATATGATGTCTAAGTTTCAGCTTCTCTGTTATGATTTTTATTACACAGAATTATATCATTCTAAAAAGAAGATTAGAGCTATCCAGGGCCATATTAAGACATGCTGAGGCCCTAAGCTAGGTCAAGATTCAGAGGCACCATAAAAAATAAAGAGAAAAAAGTGTATTACATTCTAACAGAAAAGGTAATGAAAAAATGAATGATAAACCATTATATCTGCATATATACATAGGCAATGATGCAACAAAAAACAACTAAATCAATCATGCATCTTGCAAAAAGCCTTTATTTGTGTTATCAATTTCAATTATGATAGATCTTAGTTATCTCTGACATATTTAGAGGCCCACATAATGTGAGGCCCTAACCCATGGCTTACTTTCCTTGTGCCCAAATCTGGCACTGCAGCTAACTATTTCATTCATACAGACAAATGCTAGTACTCCACGATACTTAAGCAGACAGACTCCAGCAACAGTGTGGAGTCATTATAATGCCCATCACCCAACCATGATGGCATCCAGTCACTTGCTAGATCAGGGCCTTAAAACATATTTTTATTATATTTTAGTAAATGGCAAACCTACAAAAAGGCTATTATCAAGATGAGGAAGACGCAAACTGTACTTTGTTTAGAATTTACAGCACTGTATATAGCCAGAGCATAAAAAGTATATAGATTTGTACATTTATCATATAAGAAGCTACTTCCAGAATGTAAAAAGCCCCCCCTCCTTTCTTTTGGCAAAACATAAAGTCTACTGTAAGCTCTTTTCACTTTTGTTAAATTTATTTAAAAAAAAAGCACTTAATAGATCATTTCATTTATTATTCAGACTATTCACTAAATTTGTAAACAACCATGGAAATTTGATATCACGATTTGTATTGATACGGTATGATTCACATATCCTCCGTCAGTTTTTTTTTTAAATGGACTAAAAATAATATTCTATTTATTTAGACCACAGCTCAAATACATATATTCCAGCTTTCATTATATGAACATAGACTGAAGTAATCTTTTTGATACAATCAGTGATAAAGTCAAGTCCATCAATCTGTGTTCTCAGCAAGTAAAAAGCCTATTTTCAGATTTAGGTTGCCATTTAGAGTGAGATGGAAAACGAACTCTTACATTTCTTATTTCACGTAACCGTTGAACTGGAGAAGCAGAGAGTTCTTGGCTTTTTGGTGTATATTCTTGTCTTCACGTAGCTGTGTATTTGTCTAGGCTGCGGGCTTGTGGCTTCAGCCTGGCTCCCAGCTGCGTGCCACCCAGGATCTACGTCTTGCCTCCCCCTCCTAGCTGTATGCAAAACTGAGAGCCAAACTCTCTAAGCACTGATGGGTGGTATTTAAACCAGACTCACAATCCACAACACGTACCATGCTTCTGATTCCCCACACCGATTATCAAGAAGCATAGCCTCTTTATTGCACAGCAGCTCCTCCGGCGTCCAGCTAGCTACTGGGTCTCTTAATGAAATAGGTAGTGCTGACCCCAAAGGGGCACTCACATTACACAGAACAATATAGGCTTGGATCTTACCTAAAATACCATGCTGCCAACCAATCCTTTAGTAAATTAAACTAAAGGCTTAATATAAAAAGAAAAGAAACAAAATATGAGAGATGTTAAAGGTTCAAAGTGAATCTCATACATACGAATATTTTATAGTCCATGTAAAGCAAGTCTTGGGAGTTTGCAGGTTTATCCAGTTCCCCTGGTAGACACCGAGACCCTGGATGGGCCTCAGTCTTTGTCTAGTCACGAAAAATAGTTCCAGAGGTGGGTGTTGATTGTAGGCTATAGACTGAAACCAAAATGGGGATGGGGCTGCTGCCTTTTATCACCTCTGGCCTTCCCATGCTGTGTAGAGTTTTTGCAAATAAAAATGGAATTGAGTCACATGGTAACTCACTGAGTGGGTTTCTCCCTAGACCCACTATACCTACGGTTTCCTTAATGGTCCATTAAGAAGACAATGACTGTACACATCCAGTCTGGGGAGTTTCCCAGAATCATATAAGTTGAACTACAGATGTAAAAAACATATCCCTAATTTCTACTACAAATATTACATCTACACATAAACAATATAATCATTCATAGCAAGTTACAACCTTTTTATTGGTACCAAACATGGCATAGTTCTTGTGGATTATTGCAATTATGAAATATTAATGGGAAAAAGTATCCCCTAAATCACACTTACCACCAGAGTTAATGATAATTATGAATGTCAATGTTCATATATTATCATAGAATCATAAAACAATGGATCTAGAATGAACCACAAGGTTCATTTAATCTAACCGGCTGCAAAGATTCAGGATTTATTGTATCTAAACCATTCAAGACAGATGACTATCCAGGCTCATCTCAAATGAAAGGATTTCCAAAGGGGTAGCTGTGTTACTTTGTGTACAGCAAAGAAAAACAAACAAAACAAAACCCACTGAGAGTCCCATGGTGCCTTATAGACTAAGGCTATGTGTACACAGCACTTCTATTTTGAAATAACACTGGTTATTTTGAAATAAAAGAAATTTGGTCTACATCACTGTTCCCTCTAACGTGCGCGGCTGCGCGGCCGCGCACGTAAGAAACCCCTCCCCACCCAGGGGTTTCCAGTTCCCGCGCACGGGGAGGGGCAGGACTGGCTGGGACAGCCCAACAGAGCGGCTGAGACTCAGCCAAGAAATGGAGGAGTGGTGTATCGCTTTAAGAATGCTCCTCTTTGCCCTGCCCTCCTCCCTGCTCCAGGCATTAGAGCTGCAGTGCTACATGTGGTTTTGTTTTGTTGCTTTGGGTCCTCACCCCTGGCTTCTTTCCAGGCTCCAGCTCAGGTCCTCTCCCCTTTCCCTGCACCTGATTTTGGGGAAGGTTTTAATCTTATTTTTTTGGAGGGGTTGGGACTTTTCTTCACCCTGATGGGGTCTCTGAAGTGCCCAGAGAGAAACCTGTGACTCCTTCTTTGCTTTCTGCTTTGCTTAAAGTTTCTGCAGAGGTTTGTTTCTCTAGTGGCTGGGCTAAGCCAGATCTTTATTCCTGCTAATGAATCTTGGCTTTTGACAACAAATCTTTTGTTTAGAGGTCCAACAAAGTTCACTTTTGATTGTGAGGAGGTTTGAATCTGTAAGATTTTCCTTTTCCCAGTGTGATTTTTTTCAGTTCGTTTCTCCTTTCCAAGAAGAGATTAGTCCACTATAGATGTGTCCTTAAATTTTAGTAAGATACACAGATGTGCAAGTATTATCCATTCTAAAATAGCTGCTGGGCTGGGCCTGCTCCTATAGTTTAAATGAAGTCAGTGGGAAATTTGATGGAGTAAGGATTGCAATATTTGTCCCTTTGTTAGTTTATCAAATCATAGAAAACAAGCAGCTTGCTTTTGCCTATATACTCTATGCTTATTTTTATTTTGGTATGTTTAGGAAAAAAATGATCATTGCATTCAAGAATAGGTGCTGTCCTCCTGGGTGGAGCATTTGATAGTCACAGACATCTACTTCTACTCCGCCCCCCCCCCATTTGATGTGTATTTCACATAAAAGCAAACAACATGTCAACTAAAAAAAACAAGCAGTTGTGTGG
>ML681979.1:16745298-16762366 GCA_007922195.1 Podocnemis expansa
TAAGCATCTGAGGAAGTGGGATCTTCTCCCACGAAAGCTCATGCAAAAAATAAATCTGTTAGTCTTAAAGTGCCACACAACTGCTTGTTGTTTTTTTACTGGACTAGACTAACACGGCTATCCCTTTGGAAACTGACAACATGTCAACTGTCAAAATAGATATATATACATCTGTGGTTTATGGCAGACATCGTAGAATATAATGTTTCCAGAAATTTGCATTTTAGGTAAAAGGTTATGTTTCAGGCAGGTCTGCACATAAAAACCAGCAGCTCTCATTTTTTCTGACTTCTTTTCTGTGTGTATAAAATCTAAAGAGCTTGTCTGTGATTTTTTTTTAAATACTGCACAGTGAGGCTCAAAACTGAGGCTAGACTGGGATTTCTGTACACTCCGCCTGCACCCCCCAGTTGTCGGCTAGTAACAGTGTTAGAGCAAATGAGTGAGCACCCCCTATACCCCCCCCCAAACATCCCCCTGCACCACACCCCTAATTTCAAATCATGGGGAGAATACTGCTGACAGAGATTACTTTTCCTTTAGAAGCCAACACCTCAAATTCTGTTAGACTTCATGTAGTCAAGGGCCCATCCCTCTGTGTGTCAAACCATGAGTGAATTCTGTGAAGGAACTTACTGTGTTAAAACTGATTTTAATCTTGTCCATAATTACTACATTAAATTTATTGGAGGTGTGCTTCTGTTTGCAACTCACAATGTAAAAACATCAGTCTGGATAGGAGTTCTGCAGTGTGATTCTCCTTGTACCTTGATATAAACATTAAATACTTAGTTTTGTGACTCCTTAAAGTGGTTGGCTTTACGGTTACTTTAATGTGAAGAGGAAAAATACTTAAGCCATTGATTTGATATTCTTGAGCCTCTGTTCTTGCAATTAATCTCATGCTGTAACTAGGGGCTAGACAGATTTCCCTGGAGTTGGGTGATCGATGGGGCAAGCATCTGGGGGGGCATTGTCTGGGTGGATGAAGGGGGCCCAGGTGGAGCCCCAGATGTGTATGTGTCCTCCAACATCCTCCTTTTTGTACTTCCCTGTCCTCCTTTCCATGCTTTGGTATCTGGCAAAGTGGTTGAGGATTGGATGGGGGGGTGGGGAGACAGGCCTTAACTGTGGCCAAGGATCAACTGGGGGAGGGGGCAGGCTGGGAGAGCAGCTGAAGATGGGCAGGGGGGCAGGCCTGAAGCCCCACTGAGGATTGGCTGGGGAGAGTTGCTAGCTATCCAAGGGCTCCTTCTTACCTTCATGTCCTTCCTCCCTCAGGCATTCCAAAAACAGGTGATTGTCCAGCCTTTTACTTCTGATAAGTAGACTGGGGAATGGGGGCGGGGGGGGGGGCATAGTGCTGGAACCCACGATCCTGATGTTAAGAGTTTGCTGCACAGATGCACACATGGAATAAAGAGCAGTTGGGGGGGGGGCGGGATCAAGGGGCAGTGGAGTACACAGTTATCCTTTATGCCTAGAAGTTTTTATATATGGATTCCCTGTAGCTCAGTTGGTAGAATAACAGATTTGTAATCACAGGGTCAAGCCCTGGGTTGGGTTTTTTACCTTTTGGCCTGTTGCTCCAGAGGGAATGGTTAAATTGGGGAAAAAAATATATAGCAAACACTAATAAAATGAAAGAAAATAAAGTATACTGTGATCAAGATTACTAATAGTGACCAATTAAGTAAAACAAATAAAGGGTTGCATTTGAACTGGCTAGGAACAATTTAGGACCATTTTTTTTTAAATTGTAAAATGGGCTGCTGTGCAAAATGAAAAATGAGAGGCAAGTTAATTGCTTTCACTTTAACTTTTTTATGTGCTTATTCATTTTGTTAAACCGACAAAGGCAGGCAAACAGGACTGAAGAATTGATGAGACAAAAGTCACATAAGCATAGAATACATTCAAATTATTAATAAAAAAATTAAATAACTTATTAATTTTTCATTGTTGTATATTTTTCAATAATTTCCATCATGTGAAGTTGCACAAAAATTTTATTCAGAAAAAGTTTTGCACACGGATTCAAAATTTTGCACACAAGCCGTCAAACCTTAGAGGGAACATTGGTCTACATGACGTTTTCTTATTTTGAAATAGGTTAAACCCCGATTGTTTCAAAACGGCTGTTATTTTGAAATGGTTATTTCGAAATACGGCTGTCCGGACATGTTTCGAAACAAGACCATTGTTTCAAAACAACTGTTTCGAAACAATGTGCCCAAATGGTCTTATTTCGAAATAACCATTTCAAAATAACAGCCATTTTGACAGCAGGCTTTCCCTTATTTTGAAATAAGTCATTTTGCAATATGGGTTTTATTTCAAAATAAAACTTTGTGTGTAGACATAGCCTAACAGATTTCTTTGGGCATAAACTTTCATGGGCTCCAACCCACTTTGTCAACTGCATCTAAGGGAGTGGGTTGACGCCCATGAAAGGTTATGGCCAAAGAAATCTGTTAGTCAATAAGGTGCCACATCTGACAAAGTGGGTTAGAGCCCACAAAATCTTATGCCTGAAGAAATCTGTTAGTCTATAAAGTGCAACAGGACTCGTGTTGTTTTTTCAAATGAAGGAGTTTCCAGAAATCCTTTAGGCCATTTGTTCCATTGTCTTAGTGTTCTTAACAGATAGCAAGGTTTTTTTTTCTGTCTTTTAATCTAAATCTGCTGTGCCACAGTTTGAATTCATTGCATCTTGTCCTCTGTCCCTCTGACAAGAGAGAACAATTTTTGTCCATCTTTTTTTTTTAATGGCAGCCTTTCAAGTATTTGAAGACTCCTATCACACCCCCCCCCTTTACTCTCCTCTTTTTAAAACTTAACATGCTTAGGTCCTTCAGTTTTTGTTCACAGAGCTTGCATTCTATCATTGTAATCATCTAGTCACTCATTTCTGGATCCTTTCTAGTTTCTCTACATTCTTTCTCTGTGGTACAGAAAAGGGTACTCCAAGGCCTAACAAGTGCTGAATAGGGTGATACTATCCCTTCCCATGACTTGCATGCTATTCCTCTGTTCATGCATTTGTTTTTTGTTTTGTTTTGCAATAGTATCACATTGCTGACTTACATTGAAATTATGAGCCACCATTTTGTTTCTTCTTTAAGCACAGCACTTTACATATGCCTTTACTGAATTTTAGTTTATTGTCTGTAGTTTGGCTCTCCAATTGATCAAGATACCTTTGAATTTTAACTCTATTCTCCAAAGGGTTTTCAAACCTTCTCCCTCTCTCCAGCTTTATGCCATCTGTATATTTCATCAGAATGTTCTTTATTCCTACATCCAGGATATTAATGAAAATAATACGTAACATTTAAGATTGTATGTAGCATATGTATGAGACTGTATGTGGTCTCTCATGCTTCTTATTGAAGAAAAAATAACTATTGGTCTGGAACTAGTATGTGGCTATCTTAGTTGCAATTATTTTTCTTGTAGTTGTTTTAAATGTATACATACTGAAAATCTAGAGACATTGATCTTTTTATTTACATAGTAAAGAAACACATTTTTGTCTTCAGAATTCTTCAATCTGAGTATTCTTTCAGCTCTACTAATAATGTGTGGGAGAATATTTTTTTTCCTTGTTGCTAGTACCTGTGAGAAACATTAATCTGAAGAATAATTGAGAAACACTGGCTAAGCTGTTAGTTTTAAATGACACATTAGTAGCTGTCATTTAAATTGATAGTTGGAGACATAATTGAGAATAATGGTCAGAAAGTAACTGCTCTGTCGATGAATTTTTAGTGCTTTGTTAAATTACTGATCTAATGCAACCCTGCACCTTGCTATAGTGTATAATCATAAGATATCAGGATCTTTTTAATATGTAATATGTCAGCAGAACATTTGTGGGAACTTTTTTCTATTATAATGTTTCATAACTTAGTCTCAGATGCTGTGCTTCCTGTATAAAATACTAAATGGATGGACAGACCAATCTATCACTGGAAAGCACAATTTCCTGCAGGGTGTGCAGTGTGCGACCCACCTGTTTACTGAGATTCTTCAGGGAAACAATAATAGTTTTATGTTATAGCATAGTCCTCCTAGCAGAAGTACTTGCTGGCTATGGCAGAAACCTGGACACTTTTAAGACGTATCCATTATTAGATATTTAGCTAGGGCTGTTTGGCGGGAGGGGTGCGTTGGAGGGGTTGTTTGCTTTATTTTATTTTTGTTTGTTTGTTTTGTTTTTGATGATAGGCCACAGAACTTTGGATTAAATGATAATTTAACATACTTAAGCTCCTATATAGTACATTATGTAAAACATTAGCTTATTAAAATATGATATTGTTTCAAGCTCCCAAGACTTACTAGTAGAATTAGTCTGATTATTGCTTGTGAACAGTATATCAGATTTGACTTTTTATTATTCATGAATTGTCTGTGACTCAAGCATGATTTTTATGAAGGTTTTTGTTGTGTGTTGTTCTTAGAAGGATAACTTTTATCATTGGGTATCTCTACACATACACTTTAAATCAACATGATGATTATTTCGATTTAAAGCGGTGCATGTTTACACTGGCTTTCCTTATTTCAAAATGAGGAGCTCCCTCATTTCCAAATAAGGAACTGTCATTTTGAAATAATAAAACCTCGCTTTATATTGAAATGATGGTTAAATTGCAATTATTATTTCACATTAATGCAGTGTAGTGGATTTCTTTCAATTTAACTGTTACTTCAATTTAACACTTTTTGACTTTCATCTTCCTAGTGTGCCTTCCTCTTTCTATATATTGGGTCGGGGCATGTCCCTTCTTGGGGGCCATCTTGCCACACCTTCCATGGTGCCCTTCTCCTAAACTGAACTAGTAAGTTCTGTCCATGGACATGTTAGTTTGATTTGGGTTTCTACTGGGGACATGTTAAAGCAATTTAACTTAAATCAGTTTAATGATTTTTATTCAATTCAATTATACTGATTTAAGTTAAATCAATTTAACAATCTAAGTGTAGAAATACCCATTGTGTTTTTTTCATATACTTTTTCATGAGTTATATATGGTGAGTATTCATTATTTGGTAGCTTGTATCTGTGATTTGCTAGCAATGTTAAACCACTCACTATGCTTTCAGTTACCTGACCAAATACTCCACACTTTATAAACTGGAGTAGTGCCTGTGGAAATTATTAGGTCAAAAATCCTGTCCCGAAGACAGTAGATACTATGAATATCCTATGGGAATGTTTACATACACCACTTCAGTGCTTACTGCTCTTACTGGGGTGGTGGAGCCTTCTATAATGCTATTAAGATTAGTACCAAGATATAATTAAAGCATTAAACGTAGGTTTATTACACATCATCTCAGATTCTGTTCTTTCTTGGAGTTGTGTCCTCCCTAGGACCCTCAATCATATATTGTGAGAATCTCAACATACCTTACCAATATTTGTGAAGTGGTATTGAAACCGTTAATAAAAATGATCAACTTAGAACAAAACCCAGCTCTCAATAGAAAAAGGAATTAACTAGAGTCAGAAAAATTTATTGTCTGTCCATGTCAGAAGAAAGACAGGTGGCCAAGGATGTTATTTAATTAGACCACAGTTTTATTTACTTATAATAGCTGGGAGTATCTGGCTTGATCATACTGAGCCACAGGGCATCCACTACAAGTAGACACCAAAAAAAACGCAAAAAATTTTGACTGCCTCTTTTTCATCCCACTTGTGTTCCCACATATCCACAGATTCCATTTTGTTTTTGTTTTTCAAGCCAAACTGAACTGAATTTTCAACAGGCTATGTGACATACTATACCACACGTACAGCCTTGTAATGTGATCTGTGTGTCTTTCCTGCTCGCCCTTTCAGAATAGCTGTGTATGGTCTAAGGCTAAGTATGTTCAGTATAGTATTTCTGGACTGTTGATGTCATATGGAACGTTACTGTTATAATAGCGTGTTTCCTGCCACTTCATACATATGTACAGATATAAAGTTCTATTGTGTCATGACCTAATTGAAACCCAGAGTTGTGTTTACACACCCCACAGAGGCATGCATATAAGAACAGTAGAGTTTAAGCTCCTTGACTCAAGAGGGAAAGCTCACAGCCACTGCTGGATATGGATATCACCTGATGCCCAAGGGGAGGAGGGGGGTGAAGAAAACTTGCTAAAAGAAAGAGACTCCTTGATCTGAAGTTCTTCTCTGGATTCCATCTTCTGTGTAACACGAAGAACTGCTAACCTATCCATAGGTTGAGAAGAATCTAGCTACAAGATCATCAGTAGCCAAGCCCTGAGGTAAACTGAACAGAGGCTGAAACCAGTGATCCTACTTTAGAATGTGATTTTTCTTTTTATTTCATTGTGGTTATCTCATTAACCGATTAATCATTTGATTTTATATTAGTTTGGGTTATATTCCCTTAAAATCTTACTATAGTCAATAAACTTATGTTTGTTTTATCAAAAGCATGCAATGTTGCACGAGAGGATGTGTAATGGCCTCACTGGGAGCAAAAGCTGATGCATATCAATTTCTTTGTTAAATTGATGGACAGGTATAAATAAGCTTGCAAGGCCCAGTGGGGGTGCACTAAACACTTCTCAAAATTTGTCCAGTCTTCTAGCCCAGGTTGAAAGGAGTAATAATGCTGGAATTATGTTTTTCACTGTGCATTACTTTGCGTTTTATCAATATTAAATTTCATCTGCCCTTTTGTTGCACATTCACTTAGTTCTGAAATACCCAGTTGTAATTCTTTGTTGCAGTCTGTTTTGAACGTTATTATGTTGCGTAGTTTTGTATCATCTGAAAAATTTGCCACCTCACTGTTTATTCTTTTTTCTAGATCATTTATGAATATCTTGAACAGCACTATTCCTGGTTCAGACCTCTGGGGGCACAACTATTTACCTCTCTGCATTCTGACTTTGCAATCTAAAAGTCTGTCATTCGTATATTTAAAAGAGTTGTGGCTTAACTGAGTGAGGGCCTGAAGCTGGCCAGTCAAGAGAAAGGGCCCCTTGTACATTGTGTTTGCTAGGGCCTCATCTCCTCCCATTTCATCTCTATTTCATGTCAGTCACAGACATTTTGGGAGACCTTCTGACAGGAGGTCCCCAATGCAACTGTCATCCATCTTCCTTCTCTTGTTAACTCTACTCTAAGGTCAAGGTTTAAAAATAATTAAATAAATAAAATAGGAGCTTTCAGTTAGGTTGCTAAGATGATATTGAGGCACTTAAAATAGCACCTGATTTTCAAAAACATCCAGCAGTTTCAAAGAAGTCAGTTGTTTGAGTCAAGAAGCTATGAGTTGTTCAGCACTTTTGAAAGCCAGGCAATTATTTGAAAATCTAAAGATGGAGTTAGGAAACTAATGTTAGGGACCAGATTATTTTAAATCTTGGTCTCAACACCTAGCATATGGAGCCATTGTGGTCTGAAAAAATGCAATCATTACTGTTAAAGGTTGCAGTTGACACAGACTGGTAAAATAGGAAATAATCATAAGGATAGCTCATTTCTGAAGAGCAAAAAGCATACCTTAGTAAGCTGAGCTCAGTCAAATAACCATTTCTTTTAATGCAGCCAAATGTAAACTTTCATGTCTAGGAACAAGGAATGTAGGTGTCCTACAAAGGGAGACTGTATTCTGGAAAGTAGTGACTCTAGAATAACTAAAACAATGAAAGTCCTGTGGTGCCTTAAAAGACTAAAAAATGTATTCAGGCATAAGCTTTTGTGGCCTGCAATCCACTTCATCAGATGGCTATCAGTGTCATCACACCATATCATGCTCAGGACATCATTCCCATTATACTGTGTGCAGATCTGCTGTTATTGTTGCAATTTTTCACATCCTTTTAATAAAGAGTCATAAGAGTGTTATTAATGACATGTTCACAAAAGTGAAAGATTTAAGAAGCTCTTCTATATCTTATGAAGGAGAAGCTTAAGATGTCAGTTGATCATAGTTTATAGGTATGTACGCAAGGAGAAGATTGTAGCAGAGGGCTCTTTAATCTAGCAGACAAAGACCCAGCGAAATCCAATGGCCATAGATGTGGCTAGACAAATTCAGACAAGAAATAGTGTGCAAATTTTCAGTGAGATTTATTAACTGCTGGGGAAAATGCAATAATATTTTGGGTTTGATTGAGAAATTATTGGCTAAAACTCTTTGGCTTCTTTTATGCAGGAATTGTAAAATATGTCAAATTTTAAACTGTGTTTGTTTTGTGAATGCCTTTTGGATTGTGACCATTCTTACTGGCTTCACTTTGCATTGAAATCTTTGTCTTTGGTTAAGACATCCTGGTAATGTTGAAAAATCAATCAAATCCTGACAAACACAGTCTATTCTGGACACTGTTCATGCAATGAGATGGATGCTTCCTGGAGAACTGACAACAAGGCTGTGTTCGCACAGCCCCCTTATTTTGAAACAATGGAGGTTATTTCGAAATAAGGTTTCCGCTGTTCACACGACGCACGGTTATTTCGGAACAATGGAAACTGTTGTTCCGAAACAACCGCGTTGTTTCGAAACAAGTTAAACCCCATGCAAGGATAAAACAACGCCGTGCAAACATGTTGTTTCGAAACAACGTTGTTTCGAAACAACGCCATGCGAACATGTAGTTTTGAAACAACGCCATGCAAACACATTGTTTCGAAACAATGGTTGTTTGGAAACAACAATCTGACCTTCCTCCCAGGGTGCTCAGCACCCCAGGGAACAGGAAGTTCCTGTCTGGGCGTGCCTGTCAGGCAGCGTGTTCACTGCCTGACAGCCACATGGCCTCGCAGGCAGGCTCCTCCGTGGGGGGGGGGGGGCAATGCAGGGCCCCACTATGGTCCAGGGACAACACCCTGGGCCTGCTAGGGGTCTGGTAATGCCCAGACATCTTGTCCTGGTTCCGGTCATCACACCGGAACCGGGACATCTATGCGGACATCGCCACAGAGATGTCCACAATGGGCAACCCACAGACCCTGGAGCAGGTCCGGAGCAAGATAAAGACGCTCTGCCAGGAGCATGCCAGACGAGGGAGGCCTGGGAGCTTCAGGGGGCAGGGAGCTCCACCACCTGCCCCTACTACGAGAAGCTCCACGCCTTCCTTGGTCCAGAGCCCAACGGCCACCCTGCTGAGGCTCTGGACTCAGGATGGCATCGGAGTACCTCATCGGACCCAGAGGCCACGGCCTCCAATGTCTCCGTCGGGGGGCCTCCGTCTGCGCCAACACCATCCATGGTGGAGGCCACCCCCAGCAGCCCTGAGTTCTTCACCAGGCCCGCGGCGGAGAGCAGTGGGGAGGACCAGGACCTGACCACCGCCCCAGGGTCTGACACAGAGCCAGGGATGTCACGACAGACATCTGGATCCCATGTGGGTAAGTACCCTGCCCCCCACCGAGGAACACAGGGCTGGGCCTGTCCAGCACGTCCCAGGCAGTAAGGGGGCCAGGGCTGGGTCCTGGGGCAGGTAGGGCACAGGGTTGGTGGGTGCAAAGGCCCCCCCTTGGCCACGGGTCCCACGGGGATGGGTGGCACCGGGCACACAGGGGCCTGTGTGCCCGGAGGCGGTGGACAGGGGCCGGCTGGTGGAGATGCAGCTGCATCCCGGGTGGGGTGGACACCATGCAGGCCACACCACTGGCAGGTAGCCGTGGAGGACCCCCCCTAGATCGAGGCGTGACCAAGTCCAGCTCACCCCTGTGGGCACGACTAGCATGTGTGCCCCCAGCATACGGTTACCAGATGGCAGGCAGGAGGAGGACACAGTCCCCTTTGTACTGTCCTGTTCCTCTTTTTATCCTCACAGTCCCAGTCCAGCAGGCTGTCTAAAATACAGGGGTTTGTCAGACATCCGACCAGAGGGGTGGAAGAAGCCTGCACTGATAGAATACTGATCTGTACAGGTAGGTGGTCCAGGGCCCCTGAGACCCCGATGACTACCCCAGCCAGACAGTCTCCACCCAGGGCCCCCCAATGTCCCCTGCCGGGTACTGCCTTGGCCTCCTTCCGAGGCCTTGGGGACTGGGAACCCCACCTCAGAGCAATGTCCCATGGGATCCTGGGACCCTCTGGCAGTCAGGGCAGGGGTGTGTGCAGCAGACAGGTGTGAACGGACAGGACCAACAGGCGGCAGGGGCTGACCGTGTCTTCTGCTTCCCTCCGGCAGGTCACAGAGCTGCTCCTCGCCAGCTGCCAGTACCACCAGCAGCTGGACGCCAGAGCCCCCGGGCACCCCGGCGGCGGAGGAGGGCCCCACGGACCAGGACCGAGCTCCTCAAGGCCCTTGAGGACCTGGGGGAGAGAATGGAGTCCTCAACACAGGCCTGGCGACAGGAGCAGCACCAACGGCAGGACGCCACCCTCCAGCTCCTGGAGCGATCGGTCAAGGTCGAGAGCGAGCTGGCCACCGCTGTGGGCCACCTCGCCGACCAGCTGCGATCTGGGAGCTAGCCGCATGGCTGCCACCACCACACCCTGCAGAGAGGTCACCGCCTGGATGTCCCTGGAGGCGACACCGGCTGGAGGGTGGCCGTGGGCACAGGCGGGGTGCGCCACCCCCCCGGACCCTCCTACAGGCCTTGCCTGATCTCCCCACTTCCCCCTAAACTTCTGTACCCCCTTCCCCTCCTAAGTTGCTGTCCCCTCCCCGAAACCCCGGAGCCTTCCTCCCTGCCCCAAACCCCTGTTGTCAATAAACCCCTGTTGCACCATCTTTGTGGTTTCAGTGTTTTTATTGGGGTTGGTGGACAGTGCGGGCGGACGGGTGGGGGCTGGCTGTGGGTGAACGGGGGAGAGGACGGTGTAGGGCAGGGCAGGCCTGGCCCTCACAGGTCCCCTTCTGCGAATGCGATCCGGAGGGCACTGTGCACGGCGAGGGCCCGTCAAGATGGCTGCTCCTTTGTGGGCACGGGTCCGGGCTCTGTGAGGTCCGCGGCGAGGAGTTGGGCCTTGGCCTCCCACACTGGTTGGATGGGCTCTCCCCACAGATCGCAGAAATTGTTGAGGACCACACATGCCCCGATGACGTGGGGCAGGGTCCTCTCTGCGAGGTGGAGATGGGTGAGTAGGCACTGACAGCGGGCCTGGAGGCGGCCGAACACCCGCTCCACGACCTGGCGGTAGCCGGTCAGGTGGCGGTTGAATAGCTGCTGGGTCGGGTCCAGGGGCCCTGCATATGGCCACATGAGCCAGGGCTGCAAGGGGTAGACCGCATCAGCCACGACGAGGACCGGCACCGCTACGCCCCTGAGGTGGATGTCATGGTGGGGGAAGAAGGTGCCCGCCTCCATGTCCCAGTGGAGGGAAGAGTTCCGGAGGACCCGGGCATCATGGGCCCTCCCTGGCCATCCAATTTAGACATTCTGGAAGAGGCCCTGGTGGTCCACGAGAGCCTGCAGGAGCATGGAGTGGTACCCTTGCCGGTTGCGGTCAATGTTCCCCATAAGCTGCATGGCCTCATGGCCACACAGCCCGCCACAGCCCCCCCACGCAGCCAGAGGCCCTACTCAGAGCTCCTGTGGGGCAGGGAATTATTAAAACTCCAGCCCAGAGAAGCTCTAACGGATCATGCCCAGAATATCTGAGCATGCTCCGTTAGTGCTTCTCTGGCTCAGGAGCTGTGGCAGGGCCATGCAGGGTAAGTAGGGGAGCGGGGGGGGGGCCGCGCAGCACGCAACAGAAGTTGCGCAGCTGCTGGTGGCTGTTAGAGGAAACATTGGTTGCGGTACTCTGCAGCCCTATGCTCTGGGGCTCTCACAGGAATGTGGGTAGCATCGAGGACCCCTGCACAGTTGGGGAAACCAAGGGCGGCCATCCCCGGGATGATGTCCTGAAGCTGCCCTGCTCTCACCAGGTGCCACATCAGGACCCGGTTGATGGCCCTGACGACCTCGCGGAGGATGGCACAGATGGTGGATCGCCCGACTCCGAAAAGGTGTGCCACTGCCCTGTGGGACTCCGGAGTGGCCATCTTCCATAGGGCAATGGCCACTCTTTTGTCCACCGGGATGGCACGTCTCATCGGGGTGTCCCTGTGGCTCAGGTGTGGGGCGAGCTCCGTGACCAGAGCAGTGAAGGTGGCCCTGGTCATGCGGAGGTTCCGCCGCCAGTCCTCATCACCTCAGGTGCGCAGGACAACCCGCTCCCACCAGTCTGGGCTGGTTTCCCGAACCCAGAGCTGGCGGGGCACAGAGGAGGGCAGGGGCACGAGGTCAGCCCTGAGGATGAGGTGGATGAGGGCCTGGTGTGAAGGCTGGTCACCTGCTGCGTCTACAAACAGGGTGTCCCGCATGTGCAGGACACTCTGCAGGCGGGCAGAGGGTCCCAGGGTGGCACAGCGCTGTCTGGGCTGCTGGGCAGAATCCATAGCTTGCAGCATGCTGCTAGCCTGAGTGGACAGGGAAGTGAGGTCGGGGCCGGCTTTTATGGGATTGGCTAGCAACATGGCCACCGACATGGCCCAGTGAGGTGGCCATGTTGCCACACCTCCCATGGTGCCCTGCCCCTGAAGCGAAATAGCATGCCCACTGTGTGAACATGCTATTTTGATTCCTGCTTTTTTCCTTATTTCGAATTAACATTTTGTTCATTCGAAATAAGTTGTTTCAAAATAAGCGTTATTTCGATACAAGTTGTTTTGAAACAACCGTATCACAGTAACCCCCTGTGTGTGAACACAGCCCAAGAGTCATGAACTGTGAAAGACCTCTCCTCTGCTCCACATTGAATGAGTTGCCAGTGAGGCGCCATTGACTCTGAATGGACTCTCTTCACAAAAACTTATCTCAGGAGAAGTGGGGCTGGAATCAGGTGACCTAAATAGCTGTTGTGACTGAATTTCTCCACTAACCACTTGAGCCAGAGGTGACCCAGCTTTTTCCAAATTTGTGGTTTGCAAAGCACAGGGAGCCATCTCATTGCCTTAAACAAAAGACAGCACTGGAGAGAGCGAAAATGAGAGGGACTTTCCTTAAAGGGCTCAAACCAAACCCAGGGAATCACAAAGAGGGGCAACATCAGACTGAGGTGGATTTCTTCAGGAGGTCACTTTCCTTTGAATTGATTTATTAAAGAGTAAAATGTATGTGTATTTAAGCAATTATTTTGCTAAGCCTGTGTTTCCTTGATTTACTAACTACCAGATTGTTCCTGAAGGGCATAACTAGTAAACCAGAGCTTAGCTTCTATGGCTAATTGTACTCTGAGGGGAACTTAGGAGTTGGAAGGCTTGGGAGGGCTGATGCCCTGGTTCAGGAACTAGGATGCTGGACTTTAAGGTCATGCTACTGTAGAAGCATGTCAGAAGTGAGGTGGACCAGGGTGGGGAAGGGAAAGGGGAAAGAGAAGAGGGAAGCCATAGGAGGGAAGGTGTTCCTGAGGACCTCAAGTTAGGAATAGTGATCAGCCATTTCCTAAACTTAAAGTTAGGCATGTGCTTAAGTGCTTTGCTGGATTACAAAACAAGCAAGGAGTCCTGTGTTACTTAAAGACTAACAAATTTATTTATCACATGAGTTTTCTTTGAAGCATCTTCAAAGTATCTGACAAAGTGGGATTTTCTCCCACAAAAGCTCATGAGATAAATAAATTTGTTAGTCTTTAGGTGCCACAGGAATCCTTGATTGTTTTGCAGAACTAGACTAACATGGCTATCACTTTGAGACTTCGATGAATTGTTGACTCAATCACATTATTAAATGCAGGGCTTTGCATATTACAATATTTTTCCTAAATACATTCAGGGTTCTTTGGTCTCTAGCTTTTGTTGTTAAAATTAAATGTAAGCAAAGATTTGATAGGTGACTACAGTGAATGCTGTTAAGAACAACTTTACCTATCAAATGTCTTTGTCAAAAACTCTCAATTACAACAAAACAAAGACTTAAAGTACAGGATTTCTGCCAGTATTAGTAGAACCCAGAATATTTCAAATGGAGCATACACCACAGCTGCTTGGGCTTCCTCAATTATTAGGGATTCCAGGTTATAAAAAGGACTGGTGCATAATGATGCTTTGTATTTAAAGGTACTTAGAATATGTGTTATAAAAGAATATAAAATAAATCTAATTCTGTTTCACACAGAAATGGAAGGTAAATAAAATATATTTGCATTTGAACACAGTCAAAGAGTAAAATTCAAAAATTAAAATATGTAAAAATGTTCTTCTCGATAATGTTGCTACGTCTGGTAATGCACTTTTCAGTGTGTCAGTTAAGACAGGTTTTCATCCACCTTCATATGGCATGCAAAATGATAGTATCACATGTCATTTTTTGCATAGCAATTTCGGTAGATTTATCCTTAAACCTTTTCATTATTGTACATGAAGTTCAGTAGTTAGTTTTGGTAAATAAGTCTATGTCTCCATTCTGTGATTATTTTTTTAAATAATATGGTAGCTGAATTTCAAATTTCAAACTCTGACTTTTCATTCACCTACACTAAATCATATCAGTAGGGAATATACAATAGCTGACTTCAGTGGGAGCTGTTATTTTTGTTTGTTGAGATTGTAAGCTTTTCCAGATCGGAAACCTGGCATTTTCCATGTCTGTAAAATACTGAATAATAAGAGTTTGTCTAAAGTGCTCATCACAAGCTTTCATCAGTTAGGAAGGGCAATGATCTATTTTAAACGAGGTGGTCTAATTGTAGCTCTATGCCTCTAAGAGCCATACATTTTGTTACCAGGTCAGATGCTGTCAATGACAGTGATACGATCATAGCTACCCCTTTGGAACTGTCTTCTATGACTCAGTGTTCTTTGGAGTGGCTAGATAGTCACAGATGTGATTAATCTTTCCAATGAAATAGAGTGAGGCATTCTCTCAGCTCCAGGTGCTTTGCTCTGACATGGATTAAATTATTCTGGGTTGATTAGCCAGTGCATTTTTGAGGATAATAAATCAGATAATAACAGAGTTATAAAGTTGTTCAGGCCTCCTTTGTGGATCACAGAATGAGAATATGTGAACTGCTTGCAGTGTTTGCAAGACTCTGATCCGGTATCCATTTCCAATTTCCAAAGGGATAGCCGTGTTAGTCTGGTCCAGTAAAAAAACAACAAGGAGTTGTGTGGCACTTTAAGACTAACAGATTTATTTTTTGCATGAGCTTTCGTGGGAGAAGATCCCACTTCCTCAGATGCTTCGAAGATGGGTGAACTCACAGAAAGGAATGAAACTAAATGCAACGGGGTGTAAAACGTAGGATCAGGTCATAAAGTAACAGCAAATCAGAGCAGTTTACAGGCTCAAAGAATGGGAAGCCTGAAGTCAAATTACCCTTTGTAATGGGAAAAGAATCCATAGTCTCGATTCTGTCCTGCTTTCACAGAATTTAGCTTGCATTTTAATTCGAGTTCAGCTGTTTCTCTTTGGAGTCTTGATGTCCCAGGTACATCTCTAAAGACAGTCGTTAACAAATCCATCATCGAGTGATTAGGAGGATGGAAGTGCTCAGCAACTGGTTTCTTTGTTCTTTGATTTCTGATATCAGCTCTGTGCTCATTCAGTCTCTTAAGGAGCGATTGTCCTGTTTGTCCAATATAGAAGGTGTTGGGGCATTTCTTGCACATGATGGCATAGACCACATTAGTAGATGAGCAGGTAAATGAGCCTTTGATGGAGTAGCAGGCTTGATTAGGGCCTATGATGGTGTCTGTTGTGTAGATATGTGGGCAGACTTGGCAGCGTGGTTTTTTGCAGGGGTGTGTGCCTGCTTCAATGTTCCTGTTGTTAGATCTGTAGTTGCTGGTGAGCATCTGTTTAAGATTAGGGGGCTGCCTATAAGCAAGGAGTGGTCTGTCTCCTAATGCTTGAGAGAGAGATGGATCATCTTTTAGAATAGGCTGTAGGTCCTTAATGATCTTTTGCAGCGGTCTGACTTGAGGATTGTATGTGGTGACTAGTGGTGTTCTGTTGCTTTCTTTCTTGGGTCTCTCCTGTAGTAGATGACTTCGGGGAACCCGTCTAGCTCTGTCAATTTGTTTTCTTACTTCCCCAGGTGGGTACTGTAGTTTCAAGAATGCTTGCTAGAGATCCTCAAGATGTCTGTCTCTGTCTGAGGGATCAGAGCAGATGCGGTTATATCTTAGGGCTTGGCTGTAGACAATGGATCGTGTGGTGTGTTTAGGATGGAAGCTCGAAGGATGTAGGTAACTATACCGATCAGTAGGTTTTCGGTATAGGGTGGTGGTGATATGTCTATCCCTGATTTGTACTGTAGTGTCAAGAAAGTGGATCTCCTGTGTGGAGTGTTCCAGGCTCAATTTGATGGTGTCATGGAAATTATTGAAATCTCTGTGAAAATCTTCAAGAGCATCCCTGCCGTGTGTCCAGATGATAAAGATGTCATCGATGTAGCGCAGGTAAAGAAGAGGTGTCTTGGGATGAGACTTGAAGAAACGTTGTTCTAAGTCACCCATAAAGATGTTGGCATATTGTGGGGCCATGCGGGTGCCCATAGCAGTGCCACTGATTTGGAGATATAAATGATCCTCAAATCTGAAGTGGTTGTGGGTGAGTACAAAGTCGCAAAGTTCAGTCATGAGCTGCACTGTGTCATCATCTGGGATGGTTCTTCTAATAGCTTGTAATCCATCCTTGTGTGGGATGTTGGAGTAAAGAGCTTCTACATCCATAGTGGCCAGAATGGTGTTTTCTGGAAGTTCTCCAATGGACTGTATTTTCCTCAGGAAGTCTGTGGTGTCTTGAAGATAGCTGGGGATGTTGATAACATAGGCTGTGTTCACACGCACAGGGTTATTTCGAAACAAGTTGTGTCGAAACAACTTGTTTCGAAACAACACCTTCTTTCGAAATATCTTATTTCGAATTAACAAAATGTTAATTCGAAATAAGAAAAAAGCGGGAAACGAAATAGCAAGTTCACAGTGTGAACATGCTATTTCGTTACCCCTGGGGGTGAGCCGCTGCTGGCTCACCCTGGAGCCCCAGAAAGGGGGCTGCAGGCACCAGCAGCCGGTGAGCCGCTGCGGGGTGGCTCAGCCCCCCCGCCAGAGCTGCCCCCGGACCCCGCCGGCGGGTCGGGGG
>ML681979.1:16762766-16787189 GCA_007922195.1 Podocnemis expansa
GTTTCGAAACAAGGTTGTTTCGTCCCCAAATGGGGTTTAACTTGTTTCGAAACAACTGTGCGTCGTGTGAACATGTTTTTTTTTGTTTCGAAACAACGAGGTTGTTTCGAAACAAAAGTGCCGTGTGAACACAGCCATAGGGTCTGAGGAGGGAGTCCACATAGCCAGATAGGCCGGCAGTAAGAGTGCCAATGCCTGAGATGACGGGGCATCCAGGGTTTCCTTTTTTATGGATTTTGGGTAGTAGATAGAACATCCCTGGCCGTGGTTCTGGTGGTGTTTCTGTCTCTATACGTTCTTGTGCTGTCTTAGGGAGTTTCTTGAGTAGGCGTTGTAATTCCTTTTGGTATTCTTCAGTGGGGTCAGAGGAAAGTGGTCTGTAGAAGGTTGTGTTGGAGAGTTGTTTATAAGCCTCCTGGTCATAATCTGATTTATTCATGATGACAACTGCACCTCCTTTGTCAGCCTCCTTAATGATAATGTCAGAGTTGTTTTTGAGGCTGTGGATGGCATTGCGTTCTGCAGGGCTGAGGTTATGATGTAAAGGATGTTGTTTGTCCACGATTTCAGCCTTGGTGTGGTGGCGGAAGCAATTAATATAGAAGTCAAGTCTCTCATTTCGGCCTTCTGGAGGAGTCCATGAAGAATATTTCTTCTTGTAGTGTTTGGAGGAGGGCATCTGTGTGTCAGTGCGTTGATCTGTGGTGTTATGGAAATATTCTGCGGTGACCTAGAGGCCTACTTTCGTCATCAAAGACTCAAAGAATATTAGTCTTAAAGTGCCACACAACTGCTTGTTATCCATTTCCAAGCCTTTGCCTCTAAGGATGCAATTTTTATGGCATGTTCAGTTTGCACAGTAATTCAAATTGCTGATTAGTGTGTGAAATGTTCAGAATTTCACAAATCCATGATGATAATGATTGTTATATGAATATATGTGGAGCTCTTTAGAATCAGTAATTCCACCGTATACCCATGGGGACAGCAAAGTAAAACAGGTATATCTGCATGTGGCAGGCATTTTTACCATCACATCACTGTATCCTCATCACTAGTGTAATGGGAAATAATTATAAGGCCCAAACACTTGGCTTATCTATTTTTGTATAGGCGACAGTGGGTTTTGGATTCAAATTGTAGTTCTGATGCAGTCATTATGTAACCAACACTTCCGTATGTCCTTACGCAGAGTCTGCTGGAAGCCATATGGTATTCATGCCACCTGACCTCTGGGTTGAACAGTTTGTCTGGAGTTCCACAGTAGCCCTTATATCCATAATGCATTTTACAACATTTTTTTCAGAGTAATATAGCTGTCTTCTGAGCTGTATTCAAAACTAGATTGTTGCATATATTGGCTTTTGATCTTTATTGGTAATGATCCTCACATGATTTGAAGGCTATGTTTTTGTTTTGTTTTGTTTTGTTTTTTAAACATGGCATTCATGTGGATTGTTCCCTGTTATTCAAGAAATGATATCCTGAGGCCATATGGTATAAAGATGATGAGTGCCATGTGTATGCCTAAAAATTAAAATGATTGAATAAATACATGAATGCCACCTGAGTGCTTAATGAGATGTGTGGCAACCTCAGCTAGTAGCATTAGTGGCTTTGCTAGGTCATTACCTATTTTGGAATCAACTATTGGGCTGCCTTACATAATAAATCTATTTTATAAACAGCATAGAGTCTGATGTTATGAGCATATGGTGTTTGTTTTTTGTTACATCAATTACACATAGACTGCTACCACACTACATCTTGGCTGTTTTACAATATTAATGACCCAGACACAAATACTGTTGCTTTACAGTTCTGCTTTTCTTCATTTTGAGTAATTCCCATGGAATACCAAAATAATGTTTGCAAAGACATATGGACATTGTGTTAGTACAGTACATGCATTGTAATTGCAAGACAGTACAGGGGCTTGTAAGTACCTATTAGCAGCTGTATACTTATCATTTTCCTCCTGTGTAAATGGTTATGCACTTTATTTTTGTAACAGCCAGACAGTGAGCACCTATCTTACACACTTAAATGGAACATGATAGTTGTGTTGAACTATGTGTTTAAGTCTGAAGAGTAATTATTATCTCCATCAAGCGTCAAGTTCAGCTTTTTGTGTTCTGACTATACTTACAGCCATTCTGTTCATTTGCAGATGCATTCATTTGCCTTGCTCAGGTCACCTGTGTAATTGGGATAACTTGGCTGCATCACAAGTTATAGACTTTTATAAGGAGTTTGACTTAGTACTGCATGATAACTGATGAAAAATTAGTGCTATACAATATCAATAATTCACACATTAAATGGATTAAGAACTGGCTGACAGAGCTCAAGAAGTAGTTTTCAGTAGAATCACTGAGTTAGGGGTATTTCTTTTGAGGTTCCTCATACCATTATACATGACTAGAATGGTGCATGTAGTTGTGGTATCCACATTTTGAGAAGGATGTGGAAAAATTGGAAGAGTGTAGGAAAGAGTCACAAAAACGAACTGAGGACTGGAGAAACTTGCCTTGCAGTGAGAAACTTAAAGAGTTCAATATGTTTAGTCTGTCGAAATAGACGACTGAGGTGCATGGGCAAAGGAGCTCAGAGCTCTGCTTTCACCGGCCATCTAGGGTTTGGGGTTGCTCCAGGTGCTGGCAGCTCAGTAGTGTTTGTGGCTGTGCTGGCTGCCCAGCCAATGACAGCAGGGGTGGCGGGGGTGAAAGGGCAGAGTGTGGGGCAGCAATCCTTGTTCAGTTGTCCTGTTCATGACCCATCACTTTTGGTTGGGCTCAACTGACTGCCTGGTTTATTGTGACTTGTCCTGAATGTAACGTGTGTGTTGTACTGTGGATTGACTACTAGGTAAGAAACTAATCAACTATTCTGTCCTAGCCACAGTTGTAGGGACCTGCTGACTGCTTTGGCATCTGGCTCAAAGTGTTGGTAGTGCTTCTTTTGCAATTTTGCCTCTGCTTCAATGGTAGGAGCATATATACAAAAAGCCCAACAGTAATTTGTTTGCATTAGCCTTTCACCACCATGGACAGCGTTTAAATCCCACACTCAGGACAAAGCATTGCTCAGAGTAGTAGGACTCTTACATAAACGAACTTCATGGCTGTATGGATTCTCTTCTTCTACACTATTACAGGTTACACCTGCAAAGGCTTCCAAAGATTGTAATCTCCTCAGGCTGGTTCCCTCTATCTGTTATTCCCTACTATCTCTTCCCCTTTCTCTTCTGAACCCATTTCTTTTTTTCTATTCTGAACAGTCATTTAACTTGCGGAAGTAGTTCAAAGGAGGGAATGAGAAAAGGAAAAGGGGGGAAGTGGGAGACTTTGCTGTCGGGGGAGGCAGGCGAGGAAAGGATTTCAGGCTTTAGACAAACCAATATTTAAAAAGGAGAAATCCCTATAGCCATTATGTTAAAGGAGAGGAGAAATTGGGGGAAAGATAGTGAAAATCTTCCTGCCACATACACATTTCCGTTTTTATTTATTTGCATAGGGCCATAAGGGATTTCTCTGGGCCACTGAGAATAAGATCCTAACTATGCAACACTGAGAGCCAATCTATAGCTGTGATATCATGAGCAAAAGCCAAAGTAGATCAAGACTTTAGACAGTCAATGTTCATAGTCAGGCGCTATTAAAAGAGCTCACAAATGCCCAAACTGTTGTAGTTTATTGCTGTATTATACAGTAGAGACTCCTGGAATATTTAGCCCCATTCTTGTGCTTTTCTGCTAGCTTCCTAAGGATACATATCATTCTTTTGTGCTGCCCTTAATCCTCAGTCTATGGAGGTCTATCATCCCTTAATTTTGTGCTTTTATAGAGATCTGTTGCATAATGTGTTTGGATGTCTCTGACACTCTGCAGAGCAGCACACCCTATCATGTCGTCATAATGCTAATCAAATTATAAATGAGTTAGCTTTTCATTGGTAGAATAGTTCCTTTATCAAGACTGCTGTTAGATATATGTCCTCAATACCTATGCAGAGCTAACTCTGCTGTTGTGCTACCAAATCTTCATCTGTGGGCTCACTGGATTCTAGAGTCAGGATGTCCTGTTCCTAACTGGTCATGTGACATATAGAGCTGATGCTCTTTTTCTGAAGCAGGTGTTAGAAAATGGCTGCTGTTGATTATTTAACATGTCAAGGTTATGAATTATGCAAATTTCACCCCAATTATCTTTACTCACTACCCTTCATATGTCCAAGTTCTGTGATGTGAAGTGAAAGGAATATGCAAAAAGAAGGCATCATATTACCTAGTTCCTGGGCAGCACATGATGTAAGACATCTCCAGACACTTACCTGAAAAAGCAATATGCCTTCCATTGTCTTGGCACAAACTCACTGCCTAATAATTAATGTTGGATGGGATTGACTGCCCCTGCATCATATTGGAATAATGAATTAGCACACATTTGAAAAATCAAACCATGGCTGAAACAAAGCCTCTGCCATTAAATAAACATTTCATCAACCAGACTGTGAAATGTGAGTACTATATAGCATTTTCCTGAAATGTTATAATTTGTCTTTGAAGTATTAATACAATTCTCTGTGTTGCAGAGTCACACAAATTCCTAAAACAATAATAAAGTTTTTGTGCATCAACTTGGTGATGCAGCATGAATATCCAGAATAACAGGCTGTTGTGTTACTCTTCTTATTGCCATTCTACTTCTGTCCCAGGAGAGGAATTAGAATAGTTCCTGAAATATACAGTAAAGCTATAAAACATGTAAAGCAATATCAACATTTCCCAGAAGCTCTGTTTATTGCATTACCAAATTTTTTATTCATGAACTTTGCTCTAATTATGTTAGTATCAAAGTATATTATTTTTATGGATGATAATAGTGTATGAAAGTAATTATGTTAGTGGTTTTAGTGTATTAGCAAAATAATGTTAATTTGTGATACTGATAAAATGTAGGATTTAAAAATCACAGCAAGAACAATTTTCACATCACATATGTATATAATTTTGTTTCCTGTTTTTTGGGTTTTTGGGTTTTTTAAACACCATATAGGATTCTTGAAGAGCCTGTGTCTGGATTCCTTGTGCACCTAAATATCATGTACAATTCAGTGGGAGTTCTAGAAAGAGTAGTCCTATAGAAATAAATAGTGGGCCTGTAATCTGATATAGAGGGGGTTTTATTCCTGTACTTAGACTGTAAGCTCTTTGGGGCAAGGTCTGTCTTTTTATTCCGTATGTAGTGCTCCTTCCTATATTCCTATATACACCATAATAAAATGAATAATAATGGAAAAAATTATTTCAATGAGATGTATTAGGCAGTGTGAGCCAACAGGAGTCTTGGTAATTTGGATAAAACACTGGAAAATGTACAATGTGTATAATCCTGTTTGCCAGGAAGAAGGACTGGATGCTCTAGTAAGTCTTTTCCATCTCTAGCGTCTATGATTCAGTATAAGCCTGACCCAAAGATCATTGGTCGGTTGAAAGACTCCAATTAATTTGAATGGTATTTGAATCAGAACCTTTAAGCATTCCAGACTTTGCACTGGTTTCTTTTGAGTATAAAAATATTGTAAAATTTTCAAGTTCATTCCACATAATGAAAAGAGGATTTCCATTACACCACATGATTATTTGGCGTATTTAATAATACTAATTTTATTTTATTTTTATATATTATTTTAGTGTAAGGAATGTTCAAAGATAGTTCCAAGAAACATGAGTTTTTATTACCTAAAGCAGACTTTGTAAGAAAAACTCAAAAGCATAGTACTTTTAAACCTATAATCTACAAAAGTATTGTAGATAAATATTAGACTGAGAAGTCTGGTGAGTAAGTTCCGCAACTTGTGTTAAATCTGATGCATACTCTCATGGGAAGTTCTTTGAGTGAGGTAATTCATGTATAGTCCTACAGTTACAACCACAGATTTGACTCAGAGGTTATGAACTGTGTTTCATAATAGGTGGGCTGTGGCCTCTATCATTTCCCTATCAGGCTCATTGGTTACCATATTGGGACTGTGGTGCTACATACCAAATCCTAATCCATTTGTGTTAATAATGACATTTTGGGGCCTTTCCCATAATGGATATGCTAGCATACCTGCTGTACAGTTTACAAAATGTGACAGTTGTTTTACAGTTATTATTTGGGGCAGAAGCCAGGCAGAAAGAGTATGTTTGGATTGATTATTAAGAAAGTATTTTCAAAGTACAGGATTTTTTGCTTCTTTTACCTCAGCTCTTTTGAGATGATGTAAGACTTGTGCTCTAGTGCTGGAATAAAGTGAACATCTGCGTTCCCTAAAATCAAGTTTTGCATCCATTGAATACACTGATATTTTTTGTTTACTCATTTTGATATTTACAGACTTCATTTTTTCTATCTAAACCAACACATTGCTTGCAGAGTATTTCTTCAGTTGAAATATATTTGCATGAGACAATCTGAGAAACAATAAAACAGATACTGTAAAACTGTGTTCTTTATTCATGCCTCCCATCAAGAGTAACTGTAAATAAATCAATTCTAATTCTGCAGCCCTTGTGGCTAGGACAAGCATCACCATAGTCTATATATGTACCCTAAGGAGAATGTGATACCTAGTCATGCCTTCAAGTATTCAGTTAATTAGTTATATAAATGCTAAAAAGTGTCCATCTATATGATCTAAATGCTTTTGACATAATATATTTTGATATATATTTGAAGATATATGTTCAGCAATTGGGAATAACCTACCACAAGTCCATCTCTCCTTCACAGAATTCCCTGCCTCCTAAAATGACATTTCCATCCTGCCTATTTTCATATCTTGGAAAAAATGAGGCTTACAACAATAAAAATAAATTCCAGCACAATACAGTAAAAATGCAGTATTCATCAGCATTTTCCAAGGGCCAGATCTGTTCCCTGCTGCATTAGTATAACTGTTAATTTCAGTGCAGGTACATCAGGAGAAACACGGAACCAGAATTTCCTTTAGGTATATGGTAATTTCACTACAAATAGCACTAAGATGAGCTTCCACATTGTGATTCATTTTTAGTTCTAAGGTAGTATTTTTGCATGGCATTGTAAAGGGTTGATCAGTCCCTAGCTAATTCTACTGCCCACATAAACCAAAGGTTGTCATTTTAATTGTTGTGTATCTGCAGTGGATATTGTACCTGGCAACATTTTGGGGTGTTGCTTTGTTATAGGAAGTGGTATTTTGTGTCTTGACGTCATCTAGACATGTTGTGAGGTACTCTAAATATTCAAAATACAATCAGTTTATACAATTATAATGTTAACACTGTTGGACCGTACTGCTGTGGAAATTACTGCTGTTTTGTGCAGTGGATCCAAAGCACTGCCCCCCTCCCTTTTCAGTCAGATAAACAATTTTAAAATAACCTGTCAAAATACTGGACTTGTTAATAGCACTGCTTCTTTATCCAAAAAGCACAAACTACTTTTATGCTTTTACTTTTCCAAGAAAAATGAATCAGTCTATCACAAAACAGTAGGAGATTCACTATGTGAATTATCCCTTATGGAATAATTATGAAATAAAAGATGAGTGGAATGACATAATAAAGTATGAATTAAAACATGAAAAAAATTATTTTCTTCTGGTATAGGAACTATCTGCACAAACAAGGAATCTTTATGAATTGTGTTCAAATCCAAGTAAAGGATGTCAGTGGTGGAAAATCACAAATATCTTTATATATCTTTTTATCATAGGGTAATGATACTGATTCCAACTAAAAAATATATTACTACATGTATGAAGTATGTGCTACAGTGGGGACAGGTAATTTGTCATTACTGCAGCACAGTGCAACTTGACTTTGTTTATGTCTTTCTTTCTTCTGATCTAACTCACTAAAATAATGGTCCAGATCCTTCCTACTCCTGCTGCAGGAGTCACTCTGTGGCTATTGCTGCAGCCTTATGACTGTAATGGCTACTGTTTGCCACACAGTGCCAGTGTCTTTCTTTCCTTTGTGTTTGGCAAATGCTATTGCCCTCTGAGCATTACTGCAGTCTAATTAATTAGTCCTCACCGCCACAGAGGTTGGATTTGTAGTGTGCCTGGTTTGTGGACACTTTATGTAGGATCCCCAAATCCTACTTCATTACACCAATGAGGAGGATAACACCAGTTCTAGAGAAGGCCATTGAGAAGAAGATAGGATTGCCTTCCATATTTTTATAAGGGTTTTATAACTGCTTCCTATTGCACTCAATAGAGAAACACTGTATACAGCCACTCAACAGGTATGTCGTATATCTTGTTCTTTGAAGTGTTGCAAGTAAAGCACAATTTCATAATGAGAGTAGCAATTAATACAAGGACACTTATGCTGAGCCTGAACTTGAGGAGAAGAAGGAGAATGGTGAGAGATGGAACAAAAATTAAAAGAAAATGAAGATAAAGTAATTTTTAAAAGGATAGAAATGGAAATAATTAGTGAGATTCCAATGAGAAATGGGAGAAATAGAGTACTGAACCAAAATCATTGTTTCTTTATTATTGGAAGAAATTAAGTGGATGACTGATTTTCTTCTTATAGGCCCAAAGACAAATTAAACTGAACTTCAACCATTAAGGTTGAGATTTTGAAAACTAAGATATTTAAATGCATTGGTCCTGTTAATTTCAGTGGAAGCTGGAAGTCTGAATACTTGAAGGAGCTTTCAAAACATCAGCCTAAGAATCTTTTTAAACCTACAAAGAGGCAGCCGTGTTAATCTAGTAAAGCAAAAAAAGCAATGAGTCTTGTGGCACTTAAAGACTAACAGATTTATTTATTGCATGAGCTTTTGCAGAAGAAAATCCTACTTTGTCAGACTCTTTGAAGAGGGGGGACTTACAGAATGGGATGAAAATAAATGCAGGGGAGTGTAAGACATGGGAGACCTGATCACATGTCTTACATTCCCCGCATTTATTTTCATCCCGTTCTGTAAGTCCCCCCTCTTCAAAGCATCTGACGAAGTAGGATTTTCTCCCATGAAAGCTAATGCGATGAATAAATCTGTTAGTCTTTAAGTGCCACAAGACTCCTTGGTTTTTATTAAACCTACAGTATCTTTGATTAGATTACTAACTTTTTCATGGTGGTCTCTTCAAATGTGTTTACAGAATGCCTCTCAGAATTGGACTGCTTCCAAGTAGGGCCTTTGGCTGCTAAAGGAATAGAGTCTTTAAATATAATAGATTTTTTACATAGTGAGAGATTGAAAGTACTGATGTACAAAAAAGTTATTTTTACTATTTTGTTTCTTTCTCTGATTTTTTTTAGACACCTCATGTGATGCTCACTGGAGCCGGTGCTAACCAGTTTGCTGAGAAGCTAGGAATACCTCAGGTACCTGTCGAAGACTTAGTAACAGAGCATGCTAAAGCTGAATGGGAACAGTTCTGCAAATATGAACAGACCGTCAAATCACTTTTTAACACAGAATCGTAAGTAGCAATTATTAATATGATACTGATTTGGTTGACACAAACACTAAATTGGATTTATGTCTTGAATAAAGCTGCAAATACGAGCATGTATCTTGACAAAATGAAAGGAAAATGTAGCAGAAATTGTCACATCATATTTGTTTTTGTATGTTTTGCATGCACTCCACATGTCTTAGCCAGCAAAGTCTAAAAGTGTCCAGCATAGTCTGCATAGACTGTAGTCCAGTTCACTCAAGGGTCTTGTTAGTGATCAATTGTTCCCAAATGCTTACAAGGATTTTTTTCTGAGACAGTGAAGGTGGAAAATATTCAGTCTCCACTCCTACTTGGAGCACATGGCCCAGCGTCCACAGCTATAAAGGAGAATATTGAAGACATAAGCGGACACCTTTGTTTTCAGGGTTAGAAGCTTGTTGTTCACCTGATGCATGAGATGTTTGCCAAAGGTGACAGGCTTTGCTGATTCTCACTTCAAGTTCTGAATCAAGGCTAAGTGAGCTTGTTATTTTGGCAAATATGATCTACATTGTCCAGAGCTTTGTTATTGGTGTAGACTTTAAGTGCTTTGTGACATGATAGTTGTTTTCTTGATACTGAGTACCATTCTGAACTTGATACATGCATCAGAGAACACATTCATTCTGACCTGCAATTCATCAGGTAAATTAGAGACAAATGCAGCATTATCTGTAGACTTGAAAAAAACAATGGAGACTGAGAAGCCATAGTTAGCCCAGATACTTTATTGCTGAGTTCACCTTACCTTGTTCCCACATCAGGGGTAAGATAGGCAACTCCCAGCAAAGCTACCATTGGCTGACAGCCAGTTCCTGAACTCACCTGACCATTCAGAGTACAGAAGTAGCGTTCCCGCTGATTCACAAAATATTAATTTGGCCAGATATTTTCATGTGGCTTCTAAGTAGCACATTCTCCATTACAACAGACTAATGAGGCAAAGTGGTCTAAGGAAAAGGACTAGCACTCAGGAGACAGTAGGTCATTCCACTGACTTACTTTGTGACCTTAGGCAAATCATTTTGCGTCTCATCCTTCCCACCATTTCGTCTATGTACATATTCAGGATAGTGACTATGTCTTACTATGTATACAGCAACTGCTACAGTAGGCCCTTGATCTTAGCTGGGGGTCTTTAGGCTTGAGACAGAAGTAATCAAAGGAAATACCTTTCTTTCCTTCTGCCTAGCTCTCTCCCACCTTCTAAGATTTTATTCCTTTCCATACCATGTAATCAGGAGAAACTAAGGGCTTGTCTACACTTAATATGTTACAGCAGCACAGCTACACTACTCTAGCATTTCATTGTAGACTCTGCCTATGATGGTAGAGGAGGATCTCCAGTCAGTGTGGGTAACCTCCTCAAGAGGCAGTATTCTTCTGCTTATCTTCTTGCATGCCTGCAATAAATAATCTTCCTTGCTTTTCCATCCCATCAAGCAATTGACTGCTCATGCTCTGCAGCTCCTTTTATCTGAACCTCCTGCACTCCGATTGGCTGTTTGTGTATAGCCTTTCAAGGCAGCCCTAGAGGACTCTCCTCACATCCCTATATAAACATTTCACTGCTCCTTTCTGGGGCAGGGTGGAAGGACCACAGGACTGCATGGTTATTGGAGGGCCACGTATACCCCATGACAGTATGCCTCAGAATAAGTACAGTAAGCATTATTTACCCTTTGCTGAGTCAGGTTCAGTGTGCTGATTAGGGTTGGAAGGATTAGATTTTTATTGGTGTTGCTCAATGCCATTTTCAACATAGACACACAAACTGATGAATAAATATTTCCATTGATGATCAACAGTGTATATTCAATGTGACTAGCCATTTAATGACATCATCATCAGCCAACAATCTGCCATTGAAATAAGGCAGTAAGCACTTGACAGTCATATGTGACAGTCTGAAGTTGATTGCAGCTTCACTGCAAGTCATTAGAAATGTAAAGAGATTAGGCACACTGTTGCCTTTTCCTGTTTGAAAGCAGTTCAGAAATGACCATAGGTGCTTTGCCAGCTCATGACCTGACATACAGATTGTTGGATCAGAGATGAGAGTGAGGTTAACAACTGTGCCAAAACAGATTCCACTGTCAAGTGGGCCTCCTGAGATGGCTGTAGGGTTGGATCACAGTAAAAATGTCCTATAAAAATATTTCAGATTGCTACCATGGTATTCTACTTTTAGATCAATGCGTCTCATTGCATGTCTGTCTATACCTACTTATCAGCCATCATGCTGTAGGCTCAATGTTTCTTTACCTCCTGCATGATGGTGTGGCATGCACATTGAACCAAAGGGAAACACATATGCTGGATCAAATTCTACTTCCTCCCCAGTGTCCTAATAAACCATAATTACCACTATTACCCAGCCACCATTAGATTCTGCCTTTTCTGATTTTTATTATGCTAATCGGCTGATCTTGTTAGTATTGTCACAGCATTTGAATTCTCACTATTAAAGAGAATGGAAAAACCAGACATGACCATAATGCTCAGTTCAGATATTTCAGCTTTTTGTACCTTCAACTGGAATCATAAGACTTTGATGGCTGTTTCATCTTTATCACATCTATCCTGAGAAGCTGTGGTCCCTTAGAACAGTGGCTCCCAAACTTTTTGAGTGAAAACCTAATTAACACTAGATAAAACATGTGCATCCCTCCACTCTTCCCCTCATAAGCCATAAACACATGTAACCCCTATACACACATATAATTTTAATAACACTAAATTACATTAATAATAAATAAATAATAACTTACTCTTATCTGAGTGAGAAGCTAAGCCTTCCCCAATGCAGCTGCCACTGCACACATGATATCACCCAACATCGTCACGTTCCCTAATGGGGTAATGGAGGTGGGCTGTGGCAGGATGGCAGGAAATGCTCCAGGCCCCTACCAGCACAAGAGCTACTGCTCTCCAGTCAGGCACGTGCCCTCTGGTGTGGAACTGCAGTGTGCTGCTCCTCTGCTCCAGTCAGAGTGGAGTTCAGAGCTGCTGCTCCCTTGGTGGGTCTGTTCCTCCAATCCAGCCGGTGTGATATTTGAGGGCACTGCACTTTGTACAGAGCTCGGAGGAGGGTGAGAGGCTAAAAGGTCTCAATGTTGCTGAAGCCTCAAGGACTCCCTGTAATCTTTGGAATCCTCCAGAGGGGTCCAGCAGGCCAGGTTGGTAATAGTTGTTTTAGAAAATCTGGTAAGAGAAAGGCATGTAATGTCATCTGATGGTAGACAGATAGAACCCCACAGTCTATCCTGTTACAGTTAATCCATCATAATTCTAATCTACATCATTTTAAAGAGGAAAGCTAAAAAGCAAAATTGAACTCATAAAGCACCTCAGAAGTGCCTGAAACTGAAATTAGGCACCAAAAACAAGAGGAGAAAAAAGAAGAAAGGTTCTAATACAAGCCCTCATGGAAATCAGCAGAAGGCCAAATCCAATATCAAACAGCATTATAGATTAGGTCTGTGTGATGACAACCTTCTCAGGTGTTGAAGCTGGTGTGATCACTACTTTCTTGCATCTGTCTAGCTTAAGATAATTTCTTGCTGATAGACTTACTGAGATGGAAGAAAGAATTTCCTGTTGTGAGGCCTCCTTTGACGGTTTAACTTGTTCATCTGGCCAGACTTAAATTACCGTGGACTAATTCAGCATTTAGAAACCACAACTCTTTACACAACAATATTATGATGAACATCTTATCTAAATGCTCCAAGGGAATTGCCCCCCCCCCATTTTTTTTTTTTTTTGAGCAAGGCCTGCTAGTGAATGTCTTTGACCTCAAGCAGACCTGTGGTGAACTATGAAAGCTCTACTTTTCTAGTTTCAACCCTGTATCTGCATATAAATTGCAGACCTAAATATGGTAACAAAGTGCTGATATAAAAGGGAATCTATTTTGATGACAACAGAGAATTCTACCTGTTTAGGCTACCACCATAATCCTCAATATCTTTAGGTCAGTGAAGAGACTAAATTCAACAGCAACACAGAGTACAAGCCAGATGGACAGATTGTGGTATTTCTATGAACCTACCAGAAATCTGGTTTCATTTTAAATAGTGAAATGTTAAAACACAATTCCGTTACATTGCATAAATTTTAGCTTAATAATTAAATAATTTTAAGCAACTTTTCTGGGGAAAGAAGGGATAGGTTTTGCTTTACTTTTCTAGAAAAACAATGAAGAGGCAATATAGGGTATCCTTGGCTCAGTAAAGCTCACAACTAGAAAAATACAGTGACTGTTTAATGCTGATCAGGAGATGTTATGTAAGGAAAGGAATTACTAGTTGCTGTCCCTTAATAAAGACACACACTGAATCCAAATTCTAGCCCTGTGGCACCATGTAACTGCTGTCACACAACCAGCTCTGGGAAAGAATTGTGGATCAGAGAGAGATTAGTCCTCTCCTGGTTCCACCTAGGTTCTAATGGAAAGCAAGTTACTGCAGCCCTTAATATACTGCGATACACTGTCTCACTCATGCCAGCTCAGTTGTGCCAACCAGTCCCTTGTTGAACCTGTAACAAGGCTCTGCCCACTGCCAGCTACTTTGTCTTACTGCTTATTAGGGAAGCAGCCTAATGAAGCCTCCTTTCCCCCATAGGCATACCCCGTAACTGTGATCTGTGGAGGCTGAACCAGCAGGTGGAGTGAGCTTTTGAATGACTGCCTGTGGTCAAATGACTTTTTTCATCATAATGCTGATTATTTCAATTTAAAAGATTGCAGGTCCACACTATGTTTCCTTATATCAAGATAAAGAGCTCCCTTATCTCACAATAAGGAAAGTCATTTAGATATAATAAAACCTAGTTTTATATTGAAATGATGGTTATATCAAAACTGCTATTTTCAAATAATGCTGTGTGGATGTGTTATTTCCATTGAAATGTTATTTCAATTTAACGCTTTTGCCCTTCTCCTTCCGAGGGTGCTGTCCTTTTCCTATATATTGGATGGGGGCATGGCCCTTCTTGGGGGCCGTCTTGCCACACCTCCCATAGTGCCCCTCTCCTAAAGTGAACTAAAAAGTCCTGTCTATGGAAACGCTAGTTTGATTTGAGTTTCTAGTGGGGACATGTTAAATCAATTTAATTTAAATCAATTTAATGATTTTATAGTGATTTTATTAGATCAATTTAACTTAAATAGATTTAACTGCCTAAGTGTGGACATAGCCTTAGTCATACTGCTGAATGTGCTGCTGGAAAGGGCTCAGTTACTCCAGTCAGTGGTGAGTTAAGTAAAAGAACGTTTATTGAACAGAACAGAGTAGAAAAAGTGTCAGAATCTGACTGTAAATAACTAAGGTCTAGACTGTGATTCTTTACTCAGTCTCATGTAAGGGGCATTGGAGAGGCATGATTCCTTCCGGACAGACTCTTGCTCCTGGAGGTCAATTAGAGAATAGTAATCTATTATTGGCTGTTACTAGAGGCAGACTACTCTCCTCACCATGTTCCAGTACACCTGCATTATCTGACATGTGAGTGGGCTGAAGCCTTGGCCACAGCTCTTCTCACCCAGTTGTCTTAAGGAGTGGAGAGACAAGTGTACAGTACTCATTTAGGCTACACCTGGAGTCAAGGACCACACAGGGATATGAGGTTTGTGATGTCTTTACCTCCCCAATCCCTCTGCACAGCCATAAATCTAGGGATACAAATTGGTTCTAAAAGTGGCATATTTGAATTTAGAACTAGCATGCTTACATATTTTCTAGAATTAAGAAATATATGCCAGGTAGTTCTTGGCATAGCAAATATCACATTTTAGTGGATTTCATATTTGTATGTGCAAAAGGGTTTTTATTAATATGTTTGTGGGTTTAGCAGTAGTACTTTTAAATAAATTGTTTTTTCAATGATCAACAAATCAATGAATGAAACAGTACAGGTTTTTACTATCTAGTTTGTAAGTATTCTGACGTGATAGAGTGTTTCATTGCTAAAGAATTACCGTATTAAGGACCACTAATGTGAGCTTAGATGTAATGTGAGCTAAGAACACTTGACAGATTTCAGACAAAAAACCCTGCAGTTATTGTCTGTGTATAAGAACGAATTACATTGAAAAAGAAATTGATTCTTGGAGGTATTAAATTAATATTTATCGTATTTAATCAGCAGACAAAATAATTTATAGTTTCATTGCTTAAGTTATATCTATGTATCTATAGATATATAGATATCTATATAAAAAAACTGGTTATGTATTGTAAAACTTTTCTCAACTTTTCAATCTCTATACTTAATAATCCAGAAGAACAATTAAATAATGATAAAACCAGCAGTCTCATAAATGATTTTCCTGTATAGAGTTACATGTAAGAATTTTTCTGGAACGGATCTGCTGTAATATTTAACTGCAAAGCCATACATAGATCAATGTTCCTGTAGATGACTGAATTTATTTAAAGGAAACTAGCCATCTCTGCAGAATAATGTTCTCACTTTGACTCCCTGCTAGCATCTTCTTCTGTTTGATCCTGTCCTTACAAACCTGTAATCATCAAGTTTCAGGCAGCAGGCTCTTTAATGTGAAAATTGAAATAGCTGGAAAAGATTACTTCCAAACTCTGGTAACACAGGATTGTGCCCTGCAGTGCAGTCTGATACAATTCAGAGAGAGAGAGTTGTAGTGCTGCTTAAATTGTGGACATATGGAAAGGGATCAAACAGTCCAGCAGGTATTGTGGGAACGCTGCCAAGCAGATCTCACAGAAGAGTGTTTCATTGTCACCTTCACTTCCGAGAGATAAAAGCATACGAGGGAACAAGTGAATAGTTCTGGTGCTGATTACAGAAAGTAAGAAGAGCTCCTGGAGGGAGGCTATAAAAATAGTAGGCTGGAGGTCCTAAGTGGCACACTGCTAATTTGAAGGCTTTCATCCTCTGTCTAAATTTCATTATTGATGACACTTCAGTGAGTAATGTGTTTGTGCAAGGAGCTGACTCTGAACACAGGGAACTCAATTATCTTCTTTGTTAATATAGGTTGATTAGCCAGTGGCCTTCAACAGGGATGCCATAGTTCTGGTCATTTACAACATGCCTTGAGGAGAGGAGCATGCATGTGTGTGGATGTGCACATGCTGAAAAAAAGTATGCCCAGCAGTTTTCTTTGTAACTGTGTTTAAATGCAAAAGTTAATAATTCATATATGACAAGTTGCAGTGATGCACTGTGCAGAAACATTCTGAAAGATGAAAGATTTCAAAGGAATATGTGATAGATAGCCAAGAAAAATATTGCTGTGCTAATTAGTTATTTATTTTCTTACTCCCCGATTTCTAGCATAACCAATTTTCTGTTTTTATACATAACTGAATGCTGTAAACAGAGTACATATGTGATGATTTTGAGGGCTCATATTTATCCTGTCCATGACTAAAGGCACTTAGTGAGTCATCATTCAAATAATCAAAACAGAAAGCTATGTATTTAAAGATGTAGACACATGTAGAAATAAAGAACCATACAAGCATTTTTGCTGAATTTTAAAGAGAAAATTAATGCACACCACCTATATGCCCAGATTCTAAATATCTGCATAATATCAAATGTAGATATAATTAGGTTAAGTCATCCCACATTAAATGAGCAATGGACATACAGCCTATTCTAAAAGATGATGCCTCTCTCTCTCAAGCCTTGGGAGACAGACCTCTCCTTGCCTACAGACAACCACCCAATCTTAAACTGATACTCACCAGCAATTACAGCTCTAACAACAGAAACACTGAAGCAGGCACACATCCCTGCAACAAACCACCCTGCCAAGTCTGCCCATATATCTGCACAACAGATACCATCATAGATCCTAATCAAGCCTGCTACTCCATCAAAAGCTCATTTACCTGCTCATCTACTAATGTGGTCTATGCCATCATGTGCAAGAAATGCCCCAAAACCTTATACATTGGACAAACAGGACGATCGCTGAGCAAAAGGATACATGAACATAGAGCTGATATCAGAAATCACAGAATAAAGAAACCAGTTGCTGAGCATGTCCATCTTTCTAATCACTCAGTGAATGATTTATTAACAACTGTCGTCAGGGATGTGGCTGGGACATCAAGACTTCAAAGAGAAACAGCTGAACTCGAATTAATATGCAAGCTAAATTCTGTGAAAGCAGGACTTAATCGAGACTATGGGTTCTTTTCCCATTACAAAAGATAATTTGACTTCAGGCTTCCCATGGTTTGAACCTAACAACTGCTCTGATTTGCTGTTACTGTATGACCTGATCCTATGTTTTACACCCCCTTGTATTTATTTGCATTCCATTCTGTAAGTCCACCCATCTTCGAAGCATCTGACAAAGTGGGATTTTCTCCCACGAAAGCTCATGCGAAAAATAAATCTGTTAGTCTTAAAGTGCCGCACAACTCCTTGTTTTTTTTTTTAATGGACACATATACTGAGAGTATTTCATCGTTGGCATTTGTGAAGTGCTGTAAAATATTTAGGCAGCAACCCGTCCAAAGTTTAATCTAAGCAGGTCCAGATTGATCAACTGTTTGGATTTACAATTATTTTAGTATGATTCAGATCAGGGTTTGGCAATCTCCAGCATGTATGTGCCAAAGATGGCACACACACCCATTCACAACAGCATGCAGGGTTCTGGCCCTGTGGCTGCTCCCCCTTGCTGGTTCTGCTTTCCCAGTAGGGCATGGGGCTGCAAGAGCTGTGCAAGTGCTGTAAGGCCTTTTCCTTGCTGACCCCACCCCAATAGTGGGGCCCAAGACTATAAGAGACATATGCGTGCAGTGGCCACAGGCCCTGCTGGGGGTATAGCCAGCCGGGAAAAGGTGCTACCATGTGCGGATGGCCCTTGTGGCTCCAGGCCCCACTGGGCCATGGGGCCAGCAAGAAAAAGGCTGGCTCCTGTCCCCTGTAAATCACCAGGAATCTGTTGTTGTCATGGGAAATTATGTTGTACAAAATTTTGCATTTGTAAAATTCCAAATAATTATTTTAAAAGAATTTTTGTTCATTAAAAATTACTCTAGACCTGTCACCACTTGTCTCCATATGATGTCTGTGTTTGAAGTCATTTCAGAAGTTAAGTTGCCTTCCAGGATCCTAGAAAGAGAACACATATAGAATAATTTACCTATGAAATGACAGAGAAAAATAAATTAATATATAGTGTCTTTTATTATTCCTGAAGCATGCAATTGGGTTACTTGTAAAATATCCCTTTATTGTCTCAAAGTACCTCTTAGGTGCAGGCTAGTGTTAGCCACAGGGCACATCAGAAGAAGCTGTCTCGCAGAGTCCTGGATCATGCGACACATGATGAATTAATCACTAGAGTGAAAGATGATGGTTGCCTGGGGAATACTGATCATGACCTGGCAGTGTGAAACTAGAATTCATATGAAAATTTGACACCATCAGATTAGGTTTGACTATGGACCTGGAATGACTAACTCATTACCAAAGGTGAGTCACATTCTTACCCCTCCTCATCTACTGTTCCACACTGTTTGAATCAAAACAAATTTCTTTGTTCCTGAAAAAGACTGAACTGAGATTGTGCCTACCCTTCTCTATATGTATATATTTGCCTACGTACTGTAGTTTCCATTTCATCCATGTATGAAGTGGGATTTTACCTGTGGAAAGTCATGCAATAATGCAAAACATATTTGTTAGTCTTTAAAAGTGCCACAGAACTCCTTATTTGTTTTGCTGAAATCGACTAAGATAGGTACCCTTCTGGAACTTGCACAGATGTCATATACTTAGATTTTTCTAAGGCAGTTGACTTAGAACTGCACAACAGTCTGATCAGAAAAAAAAATTGCACTATTCAGTATCAAAATAGCACACATTAAATGAATTAAGAAGTGACTGACTGACAGATCTCAAAAATTAGTCCTCATTGATGAGTCATCATCTGCTGGGATGTTTCTAGTGAGATTCCACAGGGATTGGTGCTAGTCCTCGTGCTAATCAATGATCTGGAAGTAAATAAAAAAATGTTACCAATAAAATTTGTGGATGACACAAATATTGGTGGGGAATGGTAAATAAAGATGACAGAGAGTGATTAGGCCTGTTTAATAAGATAAGTCCATTCAAACATAAAGTATTTTAATACTGTCAAATGCAAGACCACACAGTTAGTGGGATAAAATGCAGGACATACCTAAAGACTTGGGAGCTGCATTCTAGGAATCATAGTAGTGAAGCAACTTAATATGAGATTCTAACATAATGCTGTGGCAAAAAAGAGCTAATACAATTGTTGGATATATAAGTAAAGGTGTAGTGAGTAGAAATAGGGAGATGATTTTAACTCTGTATATAGCAATGGTAAAAATGATAATTTGTAGAATTCTGGTGTTCTCATTTTTGAGGTTTAACTGTTTGAAAATGGATTCTTTGGATACAGTTGAGGGGAATGAGACTCTGAGACAGATACTGGGTAAATTTGATTTCTTTTTCTAACTCAATTTATTTATTTACATCTGATTAGAATAAATCATTTTTTCTTATTCTTTTTAATGTTCTAAGGCAAAAACAAAAAGATAGCAAAAGGTTTATTACAGCAAAAGTATAACTATAATTCCTAAACCTGTTCCTGTTACTAAGCCCTTAATTGATACTAGGCTATAAGCAGTACTGTAAAGCATTATCCCTTATACTTACAGAACCATGGTTTATTCATTTGATTCAGATTCAGTTTTGATTTGATTCAGGTGCACCAGTCCTTTCCCAGGTGGGACCTTTTGCTCTCACTCAGCGAGCTTGCTGGTGAAAAGATTCATCACTGGGGAGAGAACCTTGGGTATTCAGTCTTCAGTTTGGCAGTTAGATTCGCATCTCTGCAGGCCTCTGCTTCTTGTGGGCTTTCTCAGTGGTTTTGTTACATTCCATAACCCCACTTTCATTTTCTGGAAGGTACCATTGCTTGTTTTACCATATTTGGCACTCTTCAAGACACTACGCCACCACCTTATTGGTTCTCAGACTGGTTACTGTTTTTGCTACTGACAGAACACTGTCACTCACTATCTTCAGCCAACTGGAATTTTGTTGCTGGGCAGACATGGTTCTGCAAGTTTCTTTGCACTTGAGATACCTTTGCAGAGCTATCTCTGCAAAGCAATTCATCTGCAAAAAGGAAATGACCCAGCATCTGGGGTGGAAATGTAGTTATCACAAAGCAAGAACAAAGTTCTAAGTTGCCTTTGCAGAATTTAACTCTTAGCTAAATTACCTTTGCAAGGTTGATTTTTTAGATAAGTTATGCCTCATTGTCATAAGTTATCTAACTTACAGACAATTTTAAAATGAGTGTGGAAGAACTGAAGACAGTTCAGAAAAAGAGTCACAAAATGATTTAGGGGCTGGAGAAAATGCCTTCCAGTGAGAGGCGTAAAGAGCTCAAGCTGTTTATTTTATCAAAAAGACAATTAGGAGGTGGCTTCACTACAGTGTATAAGTGCCATCACAGGGAGAAAATACCAAGTACTAAAAGACTCTTTAGTCTAGCAGAGAAAAGCATTACAAGAGCCATGGTCTGAAGGCTAAAGCCAGACAAATTCAAATTGGAAATAAGGCACAAACGTTTAAGGATGATTAACCATTGAAACAAACTGCCAAGTGAATTTATGGATAATCTGTCTCATGGTGACTTCAGATCAGTACTAGATGCCCTAACGTAAGACATGCTTTAGTCAAACACACCTCAAGTTAGAGCTAACTGTGAAATTTAATGGCTAATATTATACAGAAGGTCATACAAGGTAACTTAATGGTCCCTTCTAGTCCGGAGCTCTCAGAGTCTCTAAATATGTTCTCCTTCATAATTGGTCAGCCATGTTTTTCCAGCATATGTGGGAATAGAATTATAGACATACTTACTCTACTCTTTATCTCTTTGTGGTGAGACCTCTAGCAGGGAGTAGTCCTTGAGCTGACTGAGGAGATGTGAGTTTTGTCTAGTCCATGATGACTTTATAATATCAGCTACCATGAACAGCACATCAAGCTATCCTACCCTTTCAGTAGGCTTGTTGCTTTAAACATAAGAACTTCAATGCACTTTGGGCCGGATTCTCAAAGGAGTTAGGCAGACTAGTGTTGAATGCTCAAAAGGGCACTTTAACCACTTGGCTATCATAGAATCATAAAATTATAGGGTTGGAAGGGACCTCATGAGATCATCTAGTGCAACCCCCTGCTGAAAAGCAGGACCACTCCTGCTAAATCATCTCAGCCTGTATTTTGTCTAACTGGGCCTCAAATGTTTCTGTTTAAGGGTAGAGTCATTTTTATTCTCTTTCTCTCTGGCCTAATAACTAGTTCACTATGGATAAGTACTAAAATAGTCATTGGGGCAAAGAAAAAGAAGGTAACTCTGTCACCCAATGGTTAGTGCACCAGCCTAGAAGGTCGAATACGCAGGATACAGTCCCCAGGATCCAGCCACTCTCATTATTTAGGAACAGTTTCAACTGGAGAGATGGAGAGAACGCTATGTCAGAAAATCCCATAGCTCATCAGTTGGTGCACTTGCCTGAGAAGTGGGCTATCCCTCTTCAAATTGTTTCTCCCTCTCAGGTAGAGAAGAGGGAATTGAAACTAAGTTTCCAGCATGCCAGACAAATGCTCTACACACAAGGCTAAAAAAAGTGTAAGAATTGCAATGTCATTTTGTCTTCTTCCTAAAATGGCATAAGATGTCTAACTTGAAAAAGGGTTCCCAGGTTCAGACTTCACATGCTCAGAGCCCAGATTTACATGACTGTCTTTGTGAGCGGTGTGGGGTTTAGCACATACACTTCCACTTGGTGTCTCCTGTTGGCTGGGTTAGATGGCTTCCTACCTAGCATGATGGCTTTTATAGCTCTCACACTGATACCCATCTTTCCTCATTCATTATAGGAGCTTAGGCAGCTAATTCAACCTTTGAGGATTGTAACAACTTTTCTGGAAGCCTACATGTTAGGTATTGAGGTGTTCAGCATCACAGTGCCAAATTTCTTTTGGACATTGATCCCTTAGGCATGTAACTCCTTTGGAGTATCTAAACCTTATTGATCCCCGCCTTAGACAATGAAAACTTCCTCTAATGCTTCCAAAAGAGGTCTACTGTTCTGGCACAATTGAATTACCACAAGAGACAGAGATTTTGCTGAAGCCAGGGTGGAATGGACTTTTGAATGATCTAAGAACCACCAAAATACCCTTTGTATATATATGTGGGCCACTGGCTTTTTCTGACACTTTTATTTTAATTTATTTTAATGACTTTTTATTAGTCATTTTTTTCTTTCTTTGCTCTTGTACCAATTTCTCTCTCTCTCTCTCCCCCCTATTCTTCTACCTGTTTTTCTTTTTCCACATACCTATTCTTCTATTTCTTATTTATGCTTCCTGTCCTAGAACACAGAGTTCCTTCACAAAGGGGTCGCATTCATAAGTGTTTGAAAGAGATCTTCAGCTTTAACTCTTTTTTTATTTGAAAGTTTATTTACCTTTCTGTTTACTGCTTTGTTCTCAAACTGTTTGTTCTCATTACTGGTCTTCTGTGTAAACAATGCAGTTTTTGACTGTAAGGGTTCACTTTGTTCAAATGTAAAGCAATCTCTTCAGGTGAGGATTACTTAAATATTAAGACAGCTTCTAAGAAGAGATGCACAAAGGTAGAGATGACATGTCACCATTGTGGAGAGGAGCATGATTTAAAGGTTCTTGTTGTATGCAGTGTTGTTCAAAGTAGGGTATGGAAACCCTAGCAGAAATCTGCAGTGGGGGCTAGTGACCTCAGGTGACCCCCTCACTCATTGCTTCTGCACAAGGGGATAAGAAATGCAAAGTATAAAAGCTCACAAAGTGAAACATTTAGAAAACATTGAATGAACATATTGCAGGATAGTCAAATATGCCAGTATTTTTTTTGCAGCATTGCCTATTTAATTAAAAAATACCAGTATTTGATAAAGCCATTTATCCGCTTACAATCCAAGTCAGCTATTTACAGTTTCAAACACTCCCTGGCTCTTTGCTCAAAGTATAAAACTGAAGTATACCACTCAGCTCTGGCAAACAAACATGTTGCAAATAGCCTTCCAGTTTTACAAAGCTCACTACATAATGTCACTGAAATAGTCAAACATCAAAATCTCATCCACTAGAATATACTCTAAAGACCAGAATTTATCTGATTTGGGGGAGAGGCATCATTTTTTGAGGTGGAAGGGTTCACAAATATTCTGCAACTATATTTGACTTGTTCATATTTGTTGTTGAAATCTGCTTAATGAAGATTACATACAATGTGAAAACGTATTTCAGATTATAAGTTGTACGTAAAACACTCAGTTTGATTATTCACTATTATTCATTTGTGGCAAGTTATTGGTTATCTACTTTGCAGGGAAGTTTAGAGTTTTAATCTGTGTTTATAAAATCTCAGCTTGTCAAATAAGTGTGTGGTTTAAAAATTAATAGATACAGACAAGCCCTTTCATGCCTAAATACCTTTGAGGATCTGGATCTCCATCTCTGTTTTCTCTCCAGTTCTTTTTGTGTCTTCTTTACTTCATCTACAAGCCCTGTGGGGAAAAGCCTGTTTCTGAGGCTATGTTTACGCTTAGGCTGTGTTCACACACAGATGGTTGTTTCGAGACAAGTTGTATCGAAACAACTTGTTTCGAAACAACGCCTTATTTCGAAATGACTTACTTCGAATTAGCAAAAAGTCATTTTGAAATAGGGAAAAAAGCAGGAAACGAAATAGCATGTTCACAGTGTGAACATGCTATTTTGTTACTGCTGCAGGGGGCTACAGCCCCCTGGGGGTGAGCTGCTGCTGGCTCACCATGCAGCCCCAGAAAGGGGGCTGCAGCCCCTGGTGGGGGGGTGAGCCACTGTGGG
>ML681979.1:16797189-16829389 GCA_007922195.1 Podocnemis expansa
GAGGAAGCGAAATAGCAGGTTCACAGTGTGAACCTGCTATTTCGTTTCCCGCCTTTTTTTTCTTATTTCGAAATAACATTTTGTTAATTCGAAGTATGTTATTTCGAAATAAGGTGTTGTTTCGAAATAACCATGTGTGTGTGAACACAGCCTAAGATTTCAGGTGTAGACATAGCCTTAGTTCTAGTGGGATTCTCAAAAAGTGAAAATAGACGTTGTCTCACCTACCTAACCTGTGTGGTCCAATCCAGCAGGTATGCTCAGAAGCTGCCTAGCAGTTTGGGGACCAGCCAGAGAAGATGGAAGAGCTGGAATAGCCTTCCTTAAAACTTCTGGCCCAGTAGTTGAACACGCACCTAAGATAAGAGAGACCTGGATTCAGTTCCCTCCTCTTGTTTGTTGGAGAAAAGATGTCAGAAGAGTACCCTAACCATTTAAGCTGTGGGATAGTCTGATATTCTTAATCTTTCAGAATCCTATCAAGGATGACCTCAGAATTCCACCAGCACCTGATGGGGTAAAGAAAGCCATCAAACAGTTGAAGAACAAAAGATGTTGAGACCTGATGGAAACATTAGTGAAATCTTCAAAGAAAAAAGAGAGAAACTGACTCATCAAGTTCTTGTCCTAATGCTCAAGATTTGGAATTCAGACCACATCCCAACCAGTGTTAGGGTTGCCATGACCATGATCACCTTTGAGAAAGGAGACAGATTGGATTGTGGAAGCTATTGATGAACTACCCTTTTGTCTACCTCCAGAAAGATTCTTGTCAGAATTCTCCTCAACTGACTGCTTTCCTTTGCTGAGACAATCCTCCTAGAATATCAGCATGGGTTCAGACAGCCTGAAACTACTAACTACATTATCTTCACCACCCACCAACTTCAGGAAAAATGCCATGAACAACACTGATGTCTGTAAATGTTTTTCATTGGCCTAAAACCATTCAGCTTCATCAACTGTGAAGGTCTGTGGAGAGTTCTCCTTAAAACTGGATGCCTGCAAAAATTTGTTACTATCCGCCAATGCCTTCACAATGAAATGTCTGTGAATGGTAATCAGAAATGGATCCAAAAACAGACACCTTCCTGAGTCAAGACATCAGTTAAGGAAGGCTACATCATTGTTCCAGCCCTGTTCTCCATCTTTCTTGCTATCACCATTCTTCTCATTGCTAACAAGCTCACCTCCAGATTTAACTTCCAGTACAGAATGGATGGCAAGCTCTTCAACCATCATCACCTCCAAACCAAGTAAAAGACTATCACTAAATCAGTCATTAAACTCCTAGCCTGATTTATGTGCCCTATGCAGCCACTCAGAAGATCTTCAAAAAATAATTGACATTTTTCTCCAAGGTCTAAAACTAGCTCTGCATCTCACTCAACACCAAGAACAGGACTCTACCAATGGCTCCAAATCACCAGGATCTTGCTCCTGTAATTTAGATCAATAAAGAGGCCCTGGAGAGCATCAAGTATTACCTTAGCATCCATCTGTTGCAGAAAGGTAATGTTGATGAGGAAATTCAACACCACTTCCAACAGACCAGTATGGTTTTTGGATGATTTAGAAAATGTGTCTTCAAAGATTGTGATATCAAGTATCAAAGCAAGCTTCTCATCCACCGGACTGTTGTTATCCCTGTTGTCTTATATGGTGCTGAAAGCTGGATCACATCTGATGACACCTCAAGGTTCTTGAACAATGCCATTAATGGTGCCTCTGTGAGATATTTTAAATCAAGTGCGATGCCTGACACACAGTCATCAGTATTCTGTCCAAAGCCAAAACCTCCAGCACTAAAACTATGACCATCTGCCATCAAGTCCATTGGGCTGGTCATTTTATTCAAATTGCAGACAACTCCCAAAGCAGGTCATGTTTTCATAACTGAGGCATGGCAAATGAATAACGAGTCCTTTAAAGACACCCTCAAAGACATCATGAAGAAGTGTAATATAGACATAAATCCATGTGAAACCCAAGTCTTTGACCAAAATAGGAAAGGACCTTCAGGCAAGGATTCCAGTATTTTGAGATCCAATAAAGACAACAGGAAATGAAGAAATGTAAAAGGAGAAAAGAGCATGTCACAGCCTGACTCAATAATCCAGATTTACCCCTTCTACTGGGAAATGTCTGCCCCAAATTTGGCAAGATCTGTGGCTCCAGGATTGGTCTCCTTAACCAGCTGTGGATCATTAGTGCTAACTGATTATTATTTTATTGAAGACAATCATCTTTGAACTCCAAGGGATCACCAACAATTAAGATTATTCTGATGTAAAACTTCCTCAGTTTCTCCTGTTGAAGATGTTCCATTTTGTATTAAATGGTTGTTGGAACATCAAAAAGAGATACTCAGTCTCCCACCTCCTCGAGGAGTGACTTAACCACCAGGCTATAGTCATTCTCAATCTTTCTGATCCAATAATTATATATAGGAAGCACAGGCAACTAACCTAGGGTATGTCTAGGCAGGAAGCTCTGTTAAGTTGACTTAACATTGTTGCCTTTACGTCAACTTAAAGTCGACCTTGTTAAGTCGACTTAGAACATCCAAACTGAAAAGCCCTGTAGACTGACCACGTCCACCATGGCAGCTGCTAGGTTGACTTAACACTAAAGTTAACCTTATTAAGTTGACTTAAGGGCTATTCTCTACACTGGCTGAAGTCAACTTAATTAGGTCAACTTAAGTGTTAAGTTGACCTTAAGAGGTGGAGTTATTAAGTCAACTTAAGGAAGTGCTAAAGCTGACTTAATAAATTCCTAATGTAGACAGAGCTTTCCTTAGGTCAACTGAAGGAAGGTTAAGTCAACCTAAGACTCCTGTGCAGACATACCTCTAGAGTTTGCAGATTCCAGTGTTTTTCTAGGCAAGTATAACTCTTTGCAGATCCAGGCCATTATCCTCATTTTACTGAAGGGGTAATTGAGGCATGGGACAATGATGTGACTTACTCAAGTAATAGGTCAAACTCAGATTAGAGCCCAGATCACCTGAGTTTCACTCTAGCGCTGTTTCCAATAAACCATACTACATTAGTCAATGCCAATGTGAATTCAAAATTGTTTTCCAGATAAAATAATGTAAAATCAAACTTATTTTCAAGCACAAAGGCATCACATAGTAATACCAGATATACAGAGCTGGTCTTGAATGATCAGTTGAAGTGTTTTGGGGGTTTTAGTTTGTTTGGGTTTTTTTGACAAAAAATGCCATTTCCACAAAAATCAAAATTTTCCTATGAAAATTTTTAGTTTTATCAAAAATATTTGATATTCTGATGGGAAAATCAAAATGAAATATTTCAGATTGGATCAATCCAAATCAAAATGTTTTGGTTTGTTTAACCTAATCAAATCATTTCATTTCAGATCACTTTGAAGTTAACCTGTGTCTACTTGAACTGTCATAATGCCTCATGGGATTTGGTTTTTGAGTGCCTCATGCTTCTGTTCTCCTCTATAAGCTTTGCTTACTTATATGATCTATGTCTTCCATGTGGCATTATATTTTCTTCTCTATTTGAACCACTGTGAGTCTCATGATAATGGTGCATCATGGATGTTACAAGCTACCTGGGGAACCCAGTCCACTGAGGAGAACGCAGGCATGAAGCACCCAAACTACTAGTTCCAAGTGTCATCTCAGCCAAAAGCAATTCCCAATGGTAAACTAAGCTGAAGTGCAACATTTCAAAATATTTTCTTCTGAACTTTGCATTCCATGAAAATATTTGATTTTTTAAAAATTTTGTGTAACCCTCTGCAGGGCCAAGATGGCAGATCAAGAGCCTTGTTCTATATCTAGGTGTTTCCAAACAGTGTTACAACACTAACCAGTTTGAGCCCCCAACCAGTCTCCTGGGAAATCATGCACTATCCCCTGGGCACCATGGAGGGGTAATACTTCCTTACTCACAACCAGAGTCTGAGTGTAGTACATAGAACTTTTAATGGTAACATAAGAGAATATATAGAGGCAATATCAAAACCAGCACTGGTTTGGAGAATCAGTACAGGACAGGATTCCCACGAAACCCAATACAGCACTCAGTCCACCCTAGTGTATGTAAAGAATGTCCCTCACTTCTCCATTACTCTCATACTGACCATCATAACGGCAATCACAGTTTCAGCATCCATCTCGAAAAGGCGGGGGGCCCTCAGCCCTTCCCTCCAGTTGTCTTCTGCCACCTCTGGATCTGTTCACAGCACCCACTGTCTGATAGCTCGACCCACTGGCTGCTGGCACCACCTGCTGGTCACTCATGCCCTCTGCTGGCCGCTCACACTGTCTGCTGGCTCTGTCTGCTGGGTGCTGGCACTGCCTCCTGGTCACTTGCCCTCCGCTGACCGCTTGCACCATCAGCTGGTTCTGCCTGCTGCGTGCTGGCACTGCCTGCAGGTCACTCACGCCCTCTGCTGGCCACTCCCACTGTCCACTGGCTCCACCCACTGGCTGCTGGCATTCCCTGCTGGTCAGTCTTCAGTGATTTCAGCTCTTAGAGAGTGTTTCAGTCCTCAGGGATTTCAGCTCCAGACTTCAGGATACCACAGATAGCTCCTCTGTTCAAAATAACAGAGGAGCCTCCACAAGGAGTTATCTAGCCTATTTTTTAAAAATGGGCGGGGGTGAGGCATTGCCTAAGGCACTGCTCCCCAGCAGAGCCAACTCTAGCCCTACCTCCCTTTCCCTCAACCCACAGGCCTGAAGAATAGAGCCAACCCCCAAGCCCTGTGCCACTGATGGCAACCCCCCCCCCACCAAACAGGCCAAACAGAGTCCACATAATCAAGGGGCAGCACATCATGAAAAGACAATATTTCATTTCCCTCTTAAGTTAAAATACAGTTATTGAAAGATTTCTGGTCAAATCAGCCAATACATAATTTACCATCATGCTATAGTGAGATTATGCTAATACCTAATTGTACTCATGCAAATACAAAGCCCATGCAGATCAGTTGCACCCCTTTTAACTGTTAAGCATGTGAAGTGCCCAGCCTGTAGACCTGCTTATGTTTGCATTTAAACTTTGGGCAAAAACAAATGTCAAAATATCAGAATTTCCACCTGAAATTCCAATTTTCTACTAGCTCTACAAATATGCACTTAATTTAAAATGACATCTCATTTTTCATAACATTCACCTTTAAGTGTAATGATAGGTTATTTGTAACTGTACTCTTAATTTATTGTTTTTGATAGTTTAATCAAATGTTAAAAAGAGCAGACTTATCATACAATTAAAAATTCATTGAGTCAGGCATCTCTTGCTTTTTAAAGAATCTGTCAGTTAATAGTGACATAATAAATCATGTGTCATATGACACATCTGTAGTCAGTAATTTCATGAAGTGTGGATATCAGTCACATTTTCACTGTACATAACAACAGGTTCATGTGCTTTGTGTTACTTAGACTCTGATCTCTGTGAGGCAATGACAGTTTATGTTTGTACAGTGCCTAGATCATAGTATCATAGAAGATGAATTAGAAGGGACCTCGAGAGGTCAGCTAATAGTCCAACTGCTTTTTCAGAGCAGGACCAACCTCAACTATGCTGAACTAGGTACACTGAACTAGGTGTACTGAATTGGAGTAATAAATTTTCCAATTCCCATATTAGCCATTTGCTAACGCAGCATTGTACCTGTAATCTTTCTATTACAGTTTTAAAAGATAGAAAGTTGATAGCATGTTCATTTGTTGTAAGTTTTTGTTATTATTGGTGGCCAAATCATAAAGCCAACTTTCCTTCTCTCATCCTTTTGAGTTATGCTTTAGGAAGGGTTTTGTTTTTATTAATTTGTTGCTTTGGGGAAGTGACTACTCATGGTCACTAAGCTTTCTATATTCAGCTTTAAACAATAGTGTATTGATTGGTTTCTTTTTGAAAAGCTGATGTTGACAAATTAAATTGTGAGTTGTACAATAATGCACCACCTTTTTGTAGTCTAATAGCTTTTATGGTCTTGTTTTTCTGGTTTTCTGGTTTCATTTTTCTATCTACATAACATTACTGTGAGGTTTGTTTCAAGAACTTCAAGATCATACATTTTCACAGGCAAAAATCTTAGACATCCTGGTTCTATTTTCAGATTTTCTATAGTTTTAATAACCAGTAGGCACCTGTTCAGAACATCCATTTGTGGGAGTCCTGTGGTGTTTATAAAACTTCAGTAAGGTCCCCCTGTTTTCCAAATTGCAACCTTCTTGATTAATTAACATAGCTCTGTGTTCCATCTCAGGTTGAAATTTCTGCCAGCAATATCATTCCTTTGCAGAAATGACAATGTTGAAGTTTCCTGGTGTTTAAATACAATCTTTCCATATGCTTGGATGCTTTATAAATCTATTTAATTGGGTCATTATATAGCAATATAGAATGCTCTTCAGTAGCCTTAGCTTCTCCCAGCATCATGAAAATGCTATTTAAAGCTTTAAGCTCGATATTAGAACCTGTTTATTTCTTCTTTAGCTATGAGGCTGGAATAACTCCTGTATTTCTGATCCATACATTTATGTTCTTCTAAAAAAAAAAATCATGAGCTTTGTGGACATCATGCTTTTGCCACACAGTTCAGTTGGTTTTGGTGTAGATTGTTACTTATATCTCAGGCATCATTATACAGTTTCACATGGACATTGACCTAAGATCTTTGCTACTAAAAATACTAATTCAAAACAGCATTAATAAAATCATAGAAGTGTAGGACTGGATGGAATCTCAGCCAGGTCACCCAGTTCAGTCCTCTGCACTCAAGGCAGCACTGACTAATAACTAGATCATTTCTGACAGGCATTTGTCAAACCTGTTCTAAAAAACCTCCAGTGACATTGATTCCACAATCCCCCTAGGCAATTTTATTCTAATACTTTAGTACCCTGACAGGAGGCTTTTCCTAATGCCAAATCTAACCCTCTGTTGCTGCAATTTAAGGCTATTATTTCTTGTCTTGTCCTCAGAAGTTAACAAGAACATCTTTTCTCCCCCTCCACTTGTTTTCTTATCCTTCTCTCCCTCCTCCTCCTCTTGCAGTCTTCTACTCTCCAGGCTAAAAGAAACACAATGTTTTCAATCTTCTTTCATAGGTCATGTTTTCTAGGCCTTTTTATCATTTTGTTGCTCACCTCTGGACTTTCTCCAATTTGTCCACATCTTTCCTGAAATGATGCACTCAGAACTGGACACAATAATGCAGTTGAAGCTTTATCTGCAGGAAGTAATATGGAAGAATTATTTCTTGTGTCTTGTTTACCACACTCCAAGGATGATGCTCACTTTTTTTGCAACATTGTTACACTGTTGATTCATATTTAGTTTGTGATCCATTATAATCCCCAGTTCCCTTTCTGCAATATTCCTTTTCACATTTTGTATGCACGCAGTTTTTTGTGGAGTACATTGTTTTTATTGAAATTCATCCTATTTACTTTGCAGCATTTCTCTAGTTTATCAAGATCATTTTGAATTTTAATCTTATCCACCAAAGCACTATTAACCCCTCCCACCTTGGTATGGCCTGCAAAGTTTATTAGTGTACTTTTTATGCCATTATCTAAATTATTTATGAAGATATTGAACAGTACTGAATCTAGGCTTGTTCTCTGCCAGACTCCATGCACTCTGCCCTTCTAGCTTAACTGTAAACCACTGATAACTACTCTCTAAGAATGACCAGTTATTCATCCACCTTATAGTAACTCCATCAAGACCATGTTTCTTTAGCTTATTTATGAGAAAGTCATTCAAGATAGTATCAAAAGTTTTGTTAAAGTCAATATATAGCACAGCTATTGGTTCTCCCCATTCACAAGACTTGTTACCTGTCAAAGAAAACTATTTAATTAGTTTGATGTTATTTGTTCTTGACAACTCCCTCTTGACCATTGCATACCACCTTATTATTTACTCATTATTTGATTGTTTGCTCCATTGTCTTTTCAGGTACTGAGGTTAAGCTGACTGGCCTGTAATTTCCCAGATTGTCCTTATTAACCCTTTTTTATTGTTTTGCACTACATTTACCGTCTTCCAGTTTTCTGGAATCTCCATTACCTTCCACGAGTTTTTAGAGATAATTACTAATGAATCAGATATCTCCTCTATCAGCTCCTTGAATATTCAAGGATGTATTTCATCAAGTCTTGCTGACTTGAAGTAATTGTTTAAGTAATTTTTAAATTGTTCTTTCCCTATTTAGCCTTGGATCCTATCTCACTTTTGCTGGTGTTCACTATGTTAAATATCAGCTTGTCACTATTTTTTGCTGAAAAGTGGGTGAACAAAACGGCATTCAGCACTTCTGCCATTTCTACCTTTTCCGTCTGGTCTTTCCTCTTCCTCTTGAGAAGACTGTAGTCATTTAAAAAATTGAAAGTAAAGGAGTTCATAAATTTTTACTGATGTAGGTTAAAAATTAAGGTAAGCCACTGAAACAATTTCTGGGTTTAATTTTGCTACTATGTTATTGAAATAGTCTCCATATTTATGGGCATTTCCTCCCCTTCTTAATGCAAAGTAAGTTTACCCTTGACTAAAATTCTGTTTATTTAATGTATCCTTCTTCCTGACTCACATAAAACATGAATATTTCAAACTTGTAAAATACAGATATACTTTAGGAGTGACTGCTAACAGGACAAGTCAAGGTCATGTTTTTTTTTAAAGTTTTAGGGTTTTACTAGGTAGCATTGTTCTTCAGTTGGATTACATTTAGCTGTGTCTTGAAAAATTTGTTTCAGATCAGTGTTGTAGGTGTAATTTCTATAGCACTTGACAGAGTAATAGCAATGTTGCCAAGTTAAATGCACAAGATTGCTTTCACAGGACTAAATGGATAAATACATAAAGAAATCAAGTCAGTGTTCTGTAACTTTGAATCACCATTAATTATCATTATTCTCCATTTATTACATCCCTTTCTGGATCCCAACTCAGTAAAGTGCTGTCTGCACACTTATTTTCATATTGGTAATGTACGCCTCACTAGCCTAGGTCTGTCAATATGGGCTGGAAGGCTCACTGACACAGGCTGTGTAGATAATATCAGTAGGCATTTCCAGAAAAACAAGAAGATTCCCTACCTAAGTCTTCAGAGAAGAGGCAGTGGTTTATGTCCCATCTTAAGTCAAGTGAGACCCCGATGTTCTAATGCAGTATTGAGTGGTTACATTTAAGAAAGAGGATCTGGAATATCAGCTAAGGTCAAGAGCTTGATGACCTCGAGGCAGCATTTCAACATCTGCTGAAGCTCTATTGAGCATAGTCAGCAATAGCCCAGGCAAAGCTGGCTGCCCAGACTGAGGAAAGAAGCACTCTCTAGTCTTTCCACACAGATGCCATCCTACTGTTTAGAACTGGACAACCTTGTGATGTTCCTGGAACTGAACAATCCATTGCTCTCTGGAGATCTACACTTGACACCAAGCCAATATGTTACACCATTCCATGTATCTCTTCCAAGGGAATTTGGAGCACTGCTGACACCTTTTTCAACATGTCTTGAAAGGTCATCAGAGTATGATGGCTGATCTGGAATCACCACCTCATCTGAGGAAGACGAGGAACAGTGATGACCTTTTACCCCTGCATTAGATCAAAGAAGCTGTGAGTAAACTGCTGGACAGCCTCCATAATTTGGTTGTGAGCAAAGTGGTGCTGACAGTTAATGAATCTATCCTCAAACCAGCCTCCACAATCTGGCACATACACACTGATATACCTCTGGTTTGCCAAGCAGTCAACAGCAACAGAAAAGGAGGAATGAGATCCTTAAAGAACTGCATGGACACAGTGTGGATCACTTGATGATTACCTGTTTTGTTTGTTCCCTCTGAAGCATCTGGTATTGGTCACTGTTGGAAGACCATTGGTCTGACCCTGTATGGCCATTCTTGTGTTCCTATGAGGCCATCACCATTTGAAATTGATGCATCTCCTTCCACCAGTAAGTTGCTATGACTGCCATATACTGACTAGGGGTTTAGAATATCTCACCAATTCCTTCAGCAGGCACCTCTCCAGAGATCATGAGTGGGAACTTAATAACCTAACTGTGCAAATAGTGTTTTGGAATTTGGGTGCCCCAGCCATGGGCCTGTTTGCTCAAGCATGAACAGAGAGTGTCAGGAATTCTGCTTCTCAACAAGGTAAGATCCCTGGTTTACTGGAGATTGTTTTTGTGATATTGGGGTTGAAAGCCTTGGTGTATGTGTCCCTGCGCATCCCTGTGTTTCCAAGAGTCCTGAGAAAGATCAGGCAGGGTAGGATTCAGGTCATTCTCAAAGTGTTGGGATGACCTCAGCATTCTGCTAGCTATTTCAGCAGTTGTCCCAACTTCCTTACCTCCCACCTCTCCTGCAGGAGTTCCTGTCCCTAGGTGAAGGGCAACACATTCCAACCCATCTATGTTGCACCTGACAACATGGGTTTGGCCATTCTGAATGATAGCAGGAGAGACTTCATTAGCAAGTGCTATTGCTCAAAGCAGAAGAGGTTCACAGTCTGGTCTGACAAAAGGAGAATCCTGCCCTTTTCTTGTCCTCCCCATCCCAAGTGCTAGAAAGCATATCTGATGTGCTGGATTATCTGTTATGCATGAACCATTACCTGTTATCCATCCTTTTATCCTCCAGATTCTACCTCAGAATTCTCATGTTTCTTCTGACTGCCATTAGGGTATTTCTTGTCTGAGTGAATAACTATACTGTATTTTCATATGTCATTATATCTCAGTTTCTGAAAGATATCATGTTTTTCCCAACAGTGATGAAACCTGCTTGGGTATGTGAGCTGAGCTTTGTTATATCATCTCCAGTGGGGGCACCATTCAGATCATTGCCATTGTGCTTTCTACTGCATTAGTCTATGGTGATGACTTTCTTGCTTAGGATAACATGAGTGAGGAGATCAGGTAGCTGAGGGCACTTATGGCAGAGGCCCTTTACATGACCTTCCGTAATGACAAGGTGTCAATGAGATTGCATCTAAGTTTCATCTCTCAGCTGGTCTGGGACTTACACAATCAAGCACTTCATCTGTGTACCTGTGTTCTGTCCCAACTCACAGGTCAACAGGGAGGAAGAAAGACTGTATGCTTTGGATGGGCATAGGGCCCTGGTCTTCTGCTTGCAGACTGCTAGGGTGACACAGCTGTCATCAAGGCTGTCTCATTTTCAGAAAACATAAAGGCCCTCTCCAAGTCAGAGACTGTCAAAGTGGAATTCAGGCTACATAATAAACTACTGTGAGATGAACAAGGTTACTTTTGAGGTCACATACATGAGAATCTGGGCAGCCTCCTCAGGGATGTCCCTATCAGTGACATTTGTAGTATGGAGGCATAGGGTTGTATATCTAACTTCACAAAAAACTACGTGCTGTTGCAGCCAGTTGCCTAAGACTCTTCACTCGGAAGAACGTTGGGACAAGACACCAGTCACCATCTCTTCAAAGGGTACACAAAGGGAATCACCTGAAGGGCACTACACATGCTATGAACACTTAAGAGTAGAAAGAACGGTTACTTACCTTGTAGTAACTGACATACCTTGAAACTTGTTGACACTATTTGTAGGCCATCATCCACCCTCTTCCACCTCTGCCTCAGATCCCATACTTGAGATCTGAAATGGAGAAGAAAATGAGATGGTGGCAATGTGATGCTCCTTTTACAACTTTAGTGTGGTCCATGAGGAGGCTATGAGCACATGTGTAGACCAAGCAGAATCTGCTACAGGAAGTTATCCAATCTCAGGAAAGTGGAGGGCATAAGAAGCATGAAATGGACTATACATATATTCTTAGCATCCTAGGCCAGTAGGGACAAATGTGATCCTCCTCTATAAAGTGGACCACAGAACTTCCCAAAAATAATTTCTAGAGCAGATCTTTTATGAAAACATCCAGTCTTGATTTAAAAATGGCCAGTGATGAGGAACCCATTATGATCCTTGGCAAATCATTCCAATGGTTAATTACCCTCATGTCAAAATGGACATCTTATTTCCAGTCTAAATTTGTTTAGCTTCCACTTCCAGTCATTGAATTGTGTTGTACTTTTCCTTGCTAGATTGAAAAGCCCATATTTGTTCCCCCATAAGTATTTAGACAGCAATCAAATTGTCTGTTAGCCTTCTCTATTATTAAGCTAAATAAATTGAGCTCCTTAAATTTATCATTATAAGGTATGTAATCTAATCCTTTAATTATGGTTCTTCTCTGACCCCTAGTCAATTTATCAACATCCTTCTTGTACGGGGGACCCTAGGACTGGACACAGTATTCCATCAGTGGTCATACCAGTACCAAATACAGAGGTAAAAAAGCTCCATATCCTACCTGAGATTCCCATTTATGCATCCAAGGATTACATTAGTCCCTTTGGCCAAAGTGTTGCTCTGGAAGGTCATGGTCAATTGAGTATCCAGCACACCCCTGAAATATTTTTCACAGTTACTGAATCCCAGGATAATTCCGCATTCTGTAAACATGGCTTACATTCTTTGTTCATAGATAAAAATATTTATGTTAAAATGTATATTAAAATGCATGTTGTTTGCTTGCATCCAGCTTATCAAAAACTTCAGATCACCCTGTATCATTGACCTTTCCTCTTTATTTGTTATCATTTTCCCCTTTTTGTATCATTTGTAAACTTTATCAATGATGATTTTTATGCATTATTCCATAAAAAAAATGTTTTTCCTCTTTTCATTCATATAAATGTTAAATAATATAGAGCCAAGAACCACTCCTAGCAAGATGCCACTATAAAAACACTTGTGTAACGACATGTTCCCATTTAAAATGCCATTTTGAGACCTATCAGTTAGCCGGTTTTTATCCATTTAATATGTGTAATTTTATATCATTCTAGTTTGTTAATAAAAATGTTGTGCAGAATCAAGTTAAATGTCTTACAAAAGTATAAGGATTTTATGTCAAAACTATTACCTTTATCTACCAAATCTGTAATCTCAAATAATCAAGTTAATAGGAAAGGATCTGTTTTATAAGATCATATTGATTTATATTACTTATATTATCTTCCTTTTTTTTTTTATTCAAGTGAGTCTCATGCCAGTCATTCCATTATCTTGCTGTGTCATCTGTTCAAACTCTTCATCCATATTATTTAAAACTCTTGGATGCAAGAACCTACTGATTTAAAAATGTTTAATTTTAGTAGCTGTTGTTAATATCCTCTTGAGATACTAGTAAAAGGGCAAGAGTATCGTCATATGTACATGTTCTGTTGGCCATAAATTTATTCATGTGTTCCTTTGATTTCCTTATTAATTTTCTAAAGTTCCTAGCTTCTGATTTATTTAATTACCATCAGCTTACCGTTAATTAATAATCTGATTAATTTGACTCAAAAATTGTTTGCAGGTTTGTAAAGTAGGCCTTTTTAAAACACCAAGGGTATGTCCACACACAATGTTTAAATCAAAATAACGCTTGTTATTTCGATTTAAAAAATGGTAGGTCCACACAACATTCCCTTATTTCGAAATGAGGAGCTCCCTCATTTCAATATAAGACAAGTCATATCGATATAATAAAACCTAGTATTATATTGATTTGATGGTTAAATCAAAATTGTTATTTTGAAATACAATGCGGACATGTTATTTTGATTTAACTGTTAAATTGATTTAAGTTTTTTGCCCTTCTCCTTCCCAGGTGCTTTCCTTTTTCTATATATTGGGTGGGGGCATGGCCCTTCTAGGGGACCATGTTGCCACACCTTCCTTGGTGCCTCTCTCCTAAATCAAAATAGCAAGTCCTGTCCATGGATATGCTATTTTGATTTGAGTTTCTAGCAGGGACCTGTTCAATCGATTTAACTGTGTAAGTGTGAACATAGCCCAAGTATATATTACTAGTATGGACCTAATTCTGTTTGCACACTATAAATGTGATCAAGTCATGATCACTGAATTACCATTAATTTTTAGTATTGTGCTCAGTTCTTTCTTGTTGTTGGCTCTGTCAAAACAAGGTACAATGTAGAATTTCCCTGTTCTGGATGCAATACATTTTGAGTTAGGAAACTGTCATCTATAATATTTAGAAATTCCAAGGATGTTTTAATACTGGCAACATGAGATCTCCAGCATAGATTACTGAAATTTGTAGTCCCCATGATTATGTGTCTTTTATTCCTACTCAATACAAATAGTCATGTAAGGAGCCAGTCATCCAGTTCTAAATGTGATTTTATAGTCTATAACACACATTGGCTAATATCCCAACTTGTGCTTTATGGGTCAGGACAGTGATTAGCAATGTATATATAACTGACTTCTGATTTATCAGTGATTCAAAATAGGCAATGCTATTTTTGACTTGGAGTGCCATTTCCCTTTTGCTTTTGTCCTCTTGATTCTTCCTAATTAGGTTATAACTGTTGATATTAATATTCCAGTCATGCAAATCATCCCACCAGGTTTCAGTAACTCCAGGTAGATCATATGTTCACAAATAAGCAATTCCAATTCCTCTTCTTTCTCACCCAGTCTCCTGCCATTGCTGGATAGGCAATTAAAGAATTTCTTTTCTTAATATGTCCTTTGACTGATTAATTAATTTTGTTCCTGAAATCTTGATTCATGAAGAGTGCTCAGATCTTCCCTCTTTTTACCCTTCCCTTTTGTTATTAGTTTAACATCTTCTGACTGTAATACTCTGCCTGTAAAGGAAATGATTGATTCTACTTCTGCTGAGCTGAAGGCCATTCACACTATATAGCCCTCTGTCTGTATAGAAGGTGGACCTATCTTCCACAAAACCAAAACCCTCCACCCTACATCATTTATACCTAACCAGCAATTCACACATATCAAGGAACGCCAAATACTACACAATAAGTAACCTCCCTCTCCCTTGAAACCCCAAACTTGAAGTGTTCATTATGGAATCATGATTTTAAGTTACAACAAGGTAAATTTCCAGTCCTTGGGGTTGCAGTGAAAAGCATGCACATCTGACCTGACTGTATCCTTGAGGCTCAAAATCATTGTTCCCTCTATGGAGCCAATGCAACTGAGCAACATATGTTGCTCACTGTGCGCCCCCTCCATGTGGGCCCAATCCTCCCCCGCAGGCCTGATCCTGCCCCTCCAAGCTCCACAGGCTGCCCGGCCTCCTGGCAGTGAAGACGGAGCAGCCAGCCCAGCCTACCCCCACCCTGCTGCACGTCCAGGGAGGGGTTGAGGGGGTCAGCACTGATCTCCAGCGTGTGGGGTCAGGGCCCTGGAGCAGCCCGTCCAGCTCCCAAACAGTTTGGGCTGCTTTGCCTTCACGCCCCCCTGGCCTGAACGGGCTTGCTCCACGGCTGGAGGTGGGGCGGGGACGAAGCGGCCCAAACTGTTTGGGAGTGGTGTGGGCTGCTCCAGGGCCCCAACCCCACACGCCAGAGCTCAGTGCAGGCCCCCTATGCCCCCTGGTGAGGCATGGCTGGCTGGTGGTATGCTGGCTGGCTGGTCCGCTCCGCTGCGGTGAGGCAGGGCAGGTAGGTGGGTGGAGCAGCCTCCAGCCCCTGCCCTCCCGGAGTTGGAAGAGGGGTGGTCAGGGCCAGCTTACCTGGCTAGGAGCGGTGCAGCCTGCCCTCCAGCCACTCCAGTGGGCTGGAGGAGCTCTCACTGAGCCTGTGCAGAGAGTCTGCACAGGCTTACTGAGAGCTGACTCTGAGCGGGAGTTTTAAAAACTGCCTGCTCAGAGTCGCTTTCGGCAGGGACTGTAGCTGCCAGCCATGCATGGTTGGCAGCCTTCCCTGTGCCAGGCAGCACTGGGGCCTGCACAGCCACACAGCTGCGCAGCTTAGAGGGAACATTGCTCAAAACCCAGAATGCAAATAAAAGGAATAATATTATTTTTAATTTGATTTTTGATTTTTAATTTCAATCTCACTGTTTTTCACAGCTTGATTCATATTGTTTGATTGCTCAAGATTTGGAAAATGGGTGAAAAGAAAGAAAGGGATGGTTCATAATAGGATAATACAAACAGTCACAGGAAATATTAGGATTCCTATGACAATGGGACTGTCACAGTGATCTGGATAATGAAAACTTCTTTCTTGCCTCCGTGTGAGCTAAAATGATCAAAGAAAGCTTTCTCTTTCATTCCTGAATTTTCATTCAGAATTAGTTGCTCACTTACTGTTAAGTTGAATATTAATACTTCGCAGCAGCATGGCAGACTGTAGTTACAGCCTGAGATGGCTTTGTGAGTAATGTAAAACTTATATTCTACCTAAATAATTAATAAAACACCCGGGGGAGGAATATTTGGCATGTTTGTTTATTTAGTTTAGCTTCTTTTGCTTTTAAGAGAACAAAAATTATAAATTGTTCTGCATGCAGAGCACAGGCCAGGCTGATAAATTTCATGGGTTTGTCATGGTGAAAATATTAAATTTCATGCTTTGTCACAGATTAATAGGAAAAAAATTAAAATCATTCAGATAATGTATAGGACTTAAACAGAATTTCAGAATGCATGCTTATAAATAAAGAAACATGAAAAAAAATTACATGTTAACAGAAAATATCTCTGAGGTAGTATAGTTTAGCAATGTGACTTCAAGTTCTATTAGGACTTTTTTGTTCAAATAGACTTTAGTAGTATATTGCAGTGGTGCCCAACCAGCATGCCACAGCACACTGCTGTGCTGTCAGGTGTGAGCAAGTATGCCACAATTTTTTTTGACAAACTACTCAAAAGCTCTGGATTGGCTCATTGGTTCATGAATATTCATGAGCTCATTTGGAAACTATATGGCAGTGTGCCTCAAATTACTTAAAGGTAGCAAGGCGTGCCAGGGCAGAGACAATGTTGGGAACCCCTGATATATTGGGTCCCCTCTTCACCATTTCCCTCATCTGCTGCTAGGCAGAAATAGCAGCTCTGTGAAGTCTGCTTGCCTTCTTATGCTGTAAATGGGTTATTAGATAGGTCATATAAGAGAATAAGAGAGGACATTTGGGTCCCATATTCTTAATTGGGTTAATGGCAATCTAATCCATGGTTTCTTTCATACTCAGATATCACAAAGTCTTTAACAAAGTAGTGAATAGACAGTGGTAGTGTAAACTGGACTAGAGGGCATTATTTTTAATGTCTTTACTGAATCACAGCATCTCCAACAGTGTAGCACCAACAGTACTGAAAGGCAGGGCATTCAAATATGAGTTGAAGTCTTCCGAGAATTGAACCTGAAATCTTCTATCCCTGAAGGAACAGGAAAGAATCAACTGAGACAAACAGACAGCACAAAGTGTAATGTCATTCATGTAAGTAAAGGGTCAAGATTTTTCTGAATTAAGGCATTTTATACTGAACTCAGGAGGTAAACTAACTGCATCTCTAAGCAATAGAGAACATTAAATTATCTGCACTAGGGAACCCTTGAGAGATCCTCCAGGTCGGTGGTTCCTAACCTCTGGTCCGGGGACCCCTGGGGGTCCGCGGACATGTTGCAGGGGGTCTGCAGAGCCTCTCCCTACCAGAGCCAAAATCCAGCTGCAGCCCAGATGCACCTTGCCAAGGCTGCCTCTCCCCACCTGTGGCTGGATCCCAGCTTGGGAGATGAGGCCAGAGTGGCTCCTCGGAAGGGACAAGGGCAGGGGGCCAGAGCTGCCATGGTTCGGCTCCCCAGTGGTGCAGGGCATGGTGGCGGCAGTGCTGCTTGCCAACTGTCCCAGTGGCACTGCCAGAGTGGCGCTGGCCAGGTTACATAATCAGTCAGCAGGGCTGCAAAGTTTTTTTTGTTGTTTTTGTTTTTGTTTTTTTGTTTGTTTGTTTTGTTTTGTTTTCGTTTTGTTAAAAAGGGGTCCCTGGCCTGAAAAATGCTGGGAACCACTGCTCCAGATGGTAAACATTGAATTCCCTGTTTCTGAAAGGCATAGTGCAATATTTCCTGTGTAATCTACCTAAATTATTTTTTTCTACATTAAATATTTCTTTGTAACAATCTCTCTCATACATCAAACCTCAATATATCATGGTGTTTTTTGCAACATCAGGTCAAATCACACTGATGCAGGAGCAAAGTATTTACCTTCCCTTCTTTCTAGTGTATTTTATATTTGTTAAACTTATCTGTTTCATCACTTGTCTGCATTACCTTTCTCAAGATACTATCATGCTCAGTCACATCAATTACATCAACAATCATATCATGACCAATTGTATGTCCTCCCAGAATAGCACCATGTCTCATTATTCTTTTCTGAAAATATTTCAGTGGCATATTTAATCCCAAATGGCAAGAGAAAGGAATGCTCATTCAATTTCACTTGCCAATATCTATCTTTCTCATCTAGTGCTGTAACAAGTAGCTGTCCTTCTAACTGGTTCATACATATCCTCATGTCAGTATAGAAGGACTTTCTAGAATGCAAAAATACTTTAACTGTTTTTTTTTTCACTGTTGCAACTCAAGTACCGTCCCATACTTTCACAACAACTACTTTTTCTTTTTCTGCTAAGGGCCAACTTCTGCCACTCATTGAAGAAACTAAACTGTTTTGTACAAATAGATTATATTTAGGTATTTCACTTATGTTCAATGTATACAATCAGGTAATCACAACAATATCTCAGCAACAATTTGGCCTTAGAGACTATGAAGCTTGGTAAATGGGAGGTCGTCCAGAATATGTAGCATTATATGTACAATGCTACAATTACAGTGTCCATTCCATTGTGTAGTATAAGATCCAGACTGAAGTGTAATTAGTTCAGGAAAACCAAATGTAACAAGGAAGTTCTATGCCAGGAATGAACAGAAGTATTGGTGTTACTTGAGAAGCTCATGTCAATAGGAGAGTGATATGAACAGTTTCATTGTCCTTTTTCTAGTGCTACCTGATTACATTATTCCAGCAATTTAGTTTCAGACTTGCCACAAAGAGGAATATATAATTTTCTTTGTTGTGTATCATTGATTTTCTTTCTTCTTCCACCAGATATTGTACGGTCCATTGAACCTAAGTTTAACTGACCATAATTTGTAAAGATGGTATACATGTTAAATAGTTCTGACAAATGCTGGCCTGTTTGCCTTATAGAAAGTCCACCATGGTTTTGGAAGTGCTCTATTACTGAGATTTGTAATCTAATGTATAAAGATGATGTTAGCTTCATAGGGAGGCTCCATGAATCATTCATGCCTTCTCTTAAATTCACTGAGAATAGCTTTACTATTTGCTTGAAATGACACTGACCAGACAAAAACAGAATTGTGGAAATAGACAAAACTTTGTTACCTTTCCTATAATGTTAGTGTCATGATAGCTTTAGATCAAATATGATTGTTGAAATTTCACTGTTAATCTTCATGTCTCACAACTTGAAAGAACAGCATGAAGCCATCACTAAATGCTACTGACCCACAGCAGGGGATGGAGGAAATTGATGGGGACTGCTGTGAAAGTCTCATTTTCAAGAAAGGGAGATACTCACCAAAAAACAATATTTGGGCTCTTCTCCTGGGAGTCTCTGGCACCCATTGGCCAGCTGTGGAAGAAAGGTGCTGATTGGCTAGCATTCCCCATCTCCCAGGATTTAGCCAAGCATGGGGGCCACGTGGAGCCTTTCTCAGCTCTGTTCCATAGGCCCACCATACCCACCCAAACTGGAAACCCTGCCTAACCGACCCACCTCTGTTCCACAGGCCCCCTGTTTCCACCCTACTAGGAACCCAGTCAAACTAGAAATCTAGCCTAGTTGCTGTGGATCTAGCCAATTGCTTGTTTGAGTGTCAGGAAGGAATTTTTCTCCAATGGACTGATTGGCAGAAGACCAGGGAGTTTTCTGACTCCCTTTAAGTACCTGCATGCCACAGTGGGTTAAATAGGATTGTGCTTACCTAATTGAGGTAATGGGGTGGAGTTGCTTATTAGTTGCCACTTGGAGCAGGCTTCTAGTGCAGTTAAGAGAATAAAGTGAACCATTCCCAAAGATAAAAGATCTGAGATTTTGGTGATCATCCTTGCACTCATGAATTGAGGTCAGACTTGGTGGCCTTTGCAAGCTAGAGTCCCAACCCTGCTGCATCTCTGTCCCTCTTGAAGAGCACAGGCTGCTAGGACTCAGAAAGGTTATGCCTACACTAGCCACAGGAAGTTTGGATCTGTTAGTCCAAACTAATAAGTTCAAGGTTAGTTCAAACTAACTGTGCATTCTAGTTTGAACTAACGCTTAGTTCAAAGTAACTGGCTTAGTTCAAACGTCTGAAGTTCAAACCAAGAGTTAGTCCATGGCTGCATCACACCTAGTTTGAACTAAAATTCAAACTAAGCGCTGAAGTTCAGACTAACCCCTGGTACTAACAAGTTCAAACAAAGCATTCCTTAGTTTGAACTAAGAAATTTCTTAGTTTGAACTAGGGAAAGCTTAGGGTGGCCATGGACCATGGGGAGGCTAGTTTAGACTAAGCCTCCTTAGTCCAGATTAACTTGCCAGTGTAGACATAGCCAAAGAGATATGTCCTGGGAAGTAGGCTGAAGGTGGTTTATAAAAGGTGCTCTGTAACCTTGGTGCTGCTTACTGGTTATATAGTAAGAAGCATTATAACCCTGAATGAATTAAATGCCTGATACAGGAGCAATGGTCAGGTAGTGTCATTTCCAATGTTAATGTGTTTAATAAAAGTTATTGCCTGCTGCTTAACTCCAGTCACGTGTCTGTCCTCATTGCCATTGCATTCACATCAATTTGGCAGTTTATATGAAATGATGAAGTGCATGTTGGATAATTCAAGGCATATAACTGGCTTAATGTTGACAATTCCTTATCATACATAAATTTCACACTCTTATTGCCCATTCTTTTTCTCTGTGCTTTTTATAAAAGTAAAAATTCAGTAGATCGTAGCCTGGGATTTTAAATTCATCAGACAGGCCTCCTCTAGATGTGTCATTAGGTGATAACAGGAAAGTACTACAATCTGAGGAGTTTGTCAACAAGGATGAATTGTGATGGTTAGCAGACCTTCAATATTCACTTGAAAAAGGCTCAAATAGGAGCATGAAGGCCTTGATGTGGCAGAGGCCACAATGAAATACGAGCAGATTCAGACAAAAAATTAAAAGATAGTTAAACACTTCAGTACCCTAGGTTAGAGGTCTACTCTGGTAATCACAGGAAACATGAAACGAAGGCAGCTACATTTCCTTCTGCAATGTTCTGAACTATTTGGAATACTTCCTTTGATAATGTAATTATAAATTTAATAATAACTGATACATTGCCTAGGTTTATTATTTCTTTATGAGCCATAAAACAGTTGATGTTCTCAAGCTATCAGTTATTTATACAGGGTGCTCATAAATAATAACTGCTGGTTTCACATTTTATTTCATATTGTTAGTTGAGTCTGTGATTCATTTGAAATTGCTGATGCACTAATAACATAATCCAAACGTCAGCTGTGTTAGTCTATTTCAAGAAAACAAACAAGGAGTCCTGTGGCACTTTTAAAGACTAACAAATTTACTTATCACATGCGATTTCATGGGAGAAAATCCTAATTAGTTATATGCTTTGAAGATGGGGAACTTCCTCCCATTCTGTAAGTTCCCCATTTCAAAATGTATGACAAAGTGGGATTTTCTCCCACAAAAGCATATACAATAAATAAATTTGTTAGTCTTTAAAAGTGCCACAGGTCTCCTTGTTTGTTTTGAGATGCTATATGTAAATTATGCTTTTATTTCAAATTTCAATCAAACTTATTTAGTGTTTAGCTTTGCTCATTAAAAAAACTTGTATATATCCAAGATACTTTTCCTTCTTGTCTGGGGGATCAAACCCCACAGTGGTATAACATATACCTTAAAAATTTATGGAAGTACACGTCTTATGCACCACAGTACTGTGAATGGATTTTCTCCCATGACAGTTCATGAAATAAATATATTTGTTAGTCTTTAAGTGCCATAGAACTTGTTGTTTGTTTTACTGAACTAGATCAACATGGCTGCCCCTTTGGATCTTGGATCAAGCATGCAGCTTCATATGCCCAACAACCCTTTGTTGGTTTAACAGAAGCTTAAACAGACTTCATTCACAGTGAAAGGTAAACCCTGGGCTAAAAAAACAAGAATATGTAGAAGTCAGGGTTAAAGTACAATTTGGGAGGACCCAGAATGCTCCTGCACTGGTTGGCTGCCTTCCTGCACTGGTGGGCCCATGCTGGTGGGCCCCCCCGGGCCTAAGCTCCTGCCACTCCATGCCAGTGCCCCACTTCCTGCCCCAGTATGCTCCCAGCGTGAGCGGGCCCCCCCCACTCACCAGCAGTGGTGCAGCTGGGAAGGTGGGGCCAGTAGGCCCCGAATCCAGGTGGCAGCATGGCTGGGGCAGAGGCAGCAGGCCCCAGGTTGGGGGCAGGGCATGGAAGGGGAGGGTCTTGGGGCATGGCTTGAGCCCCTCAGTAATGCCCCTGGCCCCTGCCCCTGTCCCTGCCCCTGCCGCTGCCTGCTGTACCATGGAGGAATGCCACTCCAGGACCTGGTATTTTTAGGGGCCCAGAGTTCAGGCCCCTAAAATAGAAAGTGGAACAAGAACGCTGCATTCTGGGGCCTGCTATTTTTAAATGGTGGGCCCCGGAACACAGCATTCCGGCTCCACATTCTCTTTTGGGGCCCCAGAACACTGAGCCCCTAAAAATAGTGGGTTCCAGAATGGCATTCCAGGACATTCTGGCTTACTTTAAACCCTAGTTGAAGTCAAAAGGAAGATAAGCCGTAAGATGCAGATCAGGATGTAAGCTGGTCCCAAAGGTATATTAGACATGCCATGCAACCAGGATGCTGGGGGAAAAAATATTAAGGACCAGTTTTGACACACTGCGTCCCCATGATCAGCTGTATAGTGTAATTGTGTATTTTTTAATGTCAAGTGTCTGACTTCAGAGAATCATTTATTATCATTTTTTCATATTTTTTCATATTAATAGTTCACATTTACAATAATCCAAATGTGATATGCCATGTTCGGAAAGGTTGTAATTGGCTGTGAATGATTCAATGGTTTAGGTGTCATATCTGTATAAAAAGCTAGGAATTGGTTTATTCTATTTGTGTTTCAAGTTATTGGATTCTGGGACACTTCCAGGTCTACCAACCATTGTTTCCTTAATGGCCCATTAAGGAACTTCCAGGTATAGTGGGCCTAGGGAGAAATCTGTTGAGCCACTAGGTCTTTCCCATGTGACTCAACTCCATTTTAATTTGCAAAAAACTCCACACAGAAGGAGGAAGGCCAGAGGTAATCAAAGGCCCCAAATCCACTTTGTCTTCAGTCTCCAGTCTGCAACAAATGCCTATCTCTGCAACTGTTCCTCTGTGACTGGACAAAGGACTGAGGCTCACTGAGTTACTGAATGTCCATTAGAGAAACAAGCCTGCAAACTCCAAATTCTTCAAGGACTTGCTTTCCATAGACTCTAAATCCTTTGTATGTATGTGATTCAGTTTGGCTATGTCTATGTTAGAAAGCTTAGTTCGCATTTGCTTAATCCGAACTAAGCAGTTCCAGGTTAGTCAAACTAACTGCGGGTTAGTTTGGACTAACTGTGGCTTTTTAGTTTGATCTAGCCACATTTTTTAGTTCAAATTAAATCTAGTTCAGACTAAAAAAACATAGTTAGTTCTAACTAAAAATTAGTTTGAACTAAAAAATGTGGTTAGTTTGACCTAACCACTTAGTTTGAACTTTTTAAGTTTGAACTAAGGCATCTACATCACTCTAGTGTGAATTAAGTGCTAAGTTCAAACTAATTGTTCAAACTAAGTGAGGAGAGGTTTGTCTCCCAAGGCTTGAGAGAGTGAGGGACCCTCTTGTAGAATAGGTTGTTGATCCTTGATGTTCTGTAGAGGTCTGACTTGGGGGTTGTAGGTGATGACTAGGGGTGTTCTGTTGCTTTCTTTCTTGGGTGCCTCCTATAGTATTTGACTTTGGAGTACCTGCTGGCTCTGTCGATCTTTCCTTCTGCAGGTGGGTACTGTAATTTTAAGAATGCGTGATAGAGATTCTGAAGGTGTCCATCTCTATCTGACAGATCAGAGCATACACGGTTATATCTTAGGGTTTGGCTGTAGACAATGGATCGTGTGGTGTATTTTGTATGACAGCCCAAGGGATGTAGGTGACTATACCGGTCAGTAGGGTTTTGGTATAGGATGGCGCTTATGTGTCCATCCCTAATTTGTACTGCAGTGTCCAGAAAGTGGATCTCCTCTGTGGAATGTTCCAGCGTAAGTTTAATTGTGGAGTGGAGATAGCTGAAATTTCTGTGGAAATCTTCAAGGACTTTTTATACTGTGGGTCCAGATGATGAAGATATCAACAATATAGTGTAAGTAGAAGAGAGGTGCTTTGGGCTGAAATGTGAGGAAATGTTTTCCTCATTACAACAGGTGATTTGACCTCATCTTCCTCTATGGCTATGTTTACACACAGGGGGATATTTCGATACAAGTTTCTTCGATGCAAGTTGTATCGAAATAACACCTTATTTTGAAATAAGTTAATTTGAATTAACAGTTTGTTAATTCGAATTAAGGAAAAAAGCAGGAATTGAAATAGCATGTTCAGACAACAGTTATTTCGAAACAATTCACCATTGTTTCAAAACAACAGGTTCAGATGGCATTGTTTCGAAACAACATTGTTTCGTCCCCACATGGGGTTTAAGTTGTTTTCAAACAACGTCGTTGTTTCAAAACAATGGAACCCGTTGTTTCGAAACAACGGTGCGTTGTGTGAACATGGCCTTTCTTATTTCGAAACAACCTCTGTTGTTTCAAAATAAGACTGCTGTGTGAACACACCCTACATGCTGTTCCCCAGTGTTTGAATCTTAAGAACTGCTTTTATTTGCTGCTACAGTGTGACCTGATCCCATAACTCACACTTCCCTGCATTTATTTCCTCCCATTCTGTAAGTTCCACCATCTTCAAAGTGTCTGATGAAGTGGGATTTTCTCCCATGAAAGCTCATGCAATAAATAAATTTGTTTGTCTTTAAGTGCCACAGGCCTCCTTGTTTATTTACTGAACTAAATTAACACAGCTGCCCCTTTGGAACCTGAGATACCACACTCCTTCTTTTTACTTAGAGTGGAGTAAATGAGTGTTAGTGGTTGGTTAATGTTGACATTATAATGCAGATCACTAACTTTTATTTGTACCTCCACTCTGATCATATTTGCCAAGGTCTTGTTCAATTACTATTTAAGTCAATGAAAGTCTTTATATTGACTTTAGTGAGCACTGAATCAGGGTCCAAATGATTAAGGCCCCAACATGACAGAGCATTAAAAGACATGATTAACCTAAAGTAAATGAGTAGCCCTACTGCAATCACTTAACCTGAAGCTGAAGTGAATGAGAGTAAAAATGAACTAAAAATTGCTTACCTGCATTGTTGGTCTAGGGATTAAGTCAGATGCTTTCAGATTATTTTAAGAGATGCACCTCTTAAAAACAAACAAGGAGTCCTGTGGCACTTAAAGACTAACAAATGTATTTATTGCATGAGCTTTCATGAGAGAAAATCTCACTTTGTCAGATGCTTTGAAGATGGGGAAACTTACAGAATGGGAGGAAATAAATGCAAGGAAGTGTGTCATGGGATCAGGTCACACTGTAACAGCATCCATTGAAGTGGGTTTTTCTCCCATGATCTCTCGTTCAGTATATAGATTTGCTAGTCTTTAAAAATGCCATGGGATTCCTTGTTTGTTTTGCTGAACTATGCTAACACAGCTGCCTCTTTGGAACTTGGCAACTTCTTACAGTAGTATGTTTTCAACATTTTATTTGCTATGGTTTCCTTTTCTTCATTCTTTTTGGCAACAGACTTTTTTCATGATCTATTCATTGCTCTTTTAAAAAATGAGTGGGCAAGAGTAAACCAGATTTAAATTATATTTAAAAAATTGAACTAACAAGTTAGTATGAAAGGTCAATGGTAGATATTAATAGAAGCCTGGTCTGGCATAAATCTTGTTAGTGGCTCTTAGCTTAGACCAACAAATATTATTTAACCACAGTAGCAGAACTTGAAAGTGAAAAACACTATCCAATTAATGGAGATAACTGAACTGTAGAACAGAAGTATGAAAGGTACAAATAAAGGAAAATAAAACTTTGGGGATGGTTGGAAGTTTATGAAAGTAAAATGAGGATAACTTACATCAAAACTTAATGTTTGGAAAAAACAAAACATAGCCCCAAATGAAAAACTGCTTACTTCTGGGAAAAATGATGGGGAAACAAAAATAATCTGTCACAAACAGCACTGGCAGAAAAGGTGATTGTTTACCTAAACAAAATAGGGAAAAAGTCTAATTAAATTCACCTGCTGTTGGGGGGAATAGGAAAACAGCTCCACTCATCTTTATTTTTAAAAGAACCTGAGGAAATTACAAAAATAATGCTGCTTAAAACTGAAGTCAACATTTTTTTTTAAATATCAAAAAGGGATTTACATATAAAAAGAGCATTTCAGTTTTTCAGTCTGCATAGTTAAAAAAACATGCATAGGAATGAATAAAGCCATTGCTATACCAATGAAGAAAGAAAATATAGTAAATATCTGGTGTACTCTAAGGAGATGGTATTTCCTCATATTTCAAGTTGAAAGTTGCCTTAAATTATAATCCTAGTTTTTATACACACACCCGTTTTGCCAAAACTAAAATATACTGGCTGAAAGGTCACATGTATAGCATGAGTAATTTTTTATAAAATTTATTTCTTTATAAAATTTGAGACCTATGGATGAGAGTGACATATAAAGGGTAGGTATGACTAAATGCTTTATGTAGATGTTCTCCCACAAGAGTAGATACAAATGTCACTTTCCAATTTGGTTCAGTTAAGTCTGTGTGCAAAAAACTTACATTGACAAAGGATGCAAATAAAATGTAGATACAAGATTATGGTTAAAATGAAGGCCAAACATTTCTTACCTTATGAAAAAGTTGACAGAAAGGAGATAATCACCTCCTACAAATCTACCTGTCAAACAGTGCAGTTTCCATGGTGGACAGAAGGGAGTCACATGGCAATCTGAACATAAAACTTTCTTAGTTCCTTTCTGCTGAGAACAAGATGACAAACTGTATGCGTGTATGGGGGGGAGGGTTTGCCACTTATCTCTGTCTAATCCAGGCCTGTTTGGTGTGGTTCTGCGCCCCTTTTAGTGGCACGTAGCCCAGCCAGTGATTGATGAGTCTGGTAGTCTATGTCTACACTTAGGCTATGTCCACACATACATCATTATTTCGAAATAACCCGTTTTGAAATGAGTTATTTCAAAATAAAGTCCTTATTTCAAAATAAGTTAATTTGAATTAACAGTTTGTTAATTTGAATTAAGGGAAAGCCTGCTTTCGAAATAGCCCTTGTTTCAAAATGGTTATTTCAAAACAAGGCCATTCGGACATGTTGTTTCGAAACAGTTGTTTCAAAAAAATGGTGTTGTTTCAAAACAACATGTCCAAACGCCGTTGTTTCGAAACAACCGTTTTGAAACAACGGCTATTTCAATTAGATGTAAGGTTTAATGGTTTCAAAATAATGGCCGTTATTTTGAAACAACGGGTCCCATTGTTTCGAAATAATGGTGCGTCATGTGGACATGCTGCTTCTTATTTTGAAACAACCTCTGTTGTTTTGAAATGAGAAGCCTGTGTGGACATATCCTTAGTGTTAAATTGATTTAACTTAAATTGATATAATTGAACTGAAATAACAATTATTAAATTGATTTAAATTAAATCAATTTAATATGTCCCAATTAGAATCCCAAATCGAACTAGCATGTCCATAGACAGGACTTGCTAGTTCGATTTAGGAAAGGAGTACCATGGATGGAGTAGCAAGATGGCCCCCAGGAAGGACCATGCTCCCACCCAATATGTAAGAAAGAGGAGGGCACCCAGGGAGGAAGAAGTTCAAAAAGTGTTAAATCAAAATAACAGTTAAATCAAAATAACACATCCACACTGTGTTATTTTGAAATAATAATTTTGATTTAACTGTCATTTCAATATAAAGGAAAGTTTTAATATATCGAAATGACCATTCCTTATTTCAAAATGTAGCATTTAGCTATAGAAGCTCATACTCTGAGCTTCAGAGATACCAGGTTCGAGCATGCCTGCTAACAAGTGGGGTCTGATAGCAATATACCTGCACCATTTCTAAGCTCTAAAGTGGGATCTGAACCCAGATGCCAAGATCCCTCCAAAACCTTTCTGTGCAATAGCAGATTCCATCCTGACACCTGGACTTTGGGTTCTTTGGACTGCATTGGCCCTTAACACTTCTCCCCCTGCCTCCAACAGGTTTACTCTTTGCATGAACATGCTGTGAAAATCCATAGAAAACAAGTGTGTTTATAACTTCCAAAGAGATAGCCATGTTAGTCTAGTTCAGCAAAACAAACAAGGATTCCTGTGGCACTTTTAAAGGCTAACAAATTTATTTATTGCATGAACTTTTGTGGGAGAACCCCCCCCCTTGTCAGACACTTTGAAGATGGGCATCTTACAGAATGGGGGGAAATTCCCCATCTTCAAAGCATCTGACAAAGTGGGATTTTCTACCACAAAAGCTCACACAATAAATAAATTTGTTAGTCTTTAAAAGTGCAGCAGGACTCCAGGTGTGTTTATGTATATTAATTTTTTTCTATGCAAGTGTAACCCACCACCCCACTTGAGTCTGTCAGCTTCTGTAGCTCTGCAGTGAGTCTATAAGGAGCTATAGCAAAAGGACTGCAACTATGATGGGTGACAAAACCCTCTGATCCCATTTTCCAACATTCTTTGTGTCGGGAGTACGGAACAGAAGGAACTATAATTAAGCCCTCCTGGAGCCAGTAGAGAGGTGCCTGCATGATCTGGGCATACAATCCACTGGACCATTAAAAAGTCCAGACTAGACCTTCCCCAGACTTCTCCAGAGAGAGAATTTAGTTTCAGTTATGGTTTGTGTTGTGTATTTTGGTGTGTCACCTAATTAACTGGGTTGCCATAGCAATAAAGTTAGACTATAGGGGGTTAGCTCAGCCAGTCATGGCTGGTTTTAGTGCTTTGTTAAATAAATGAGACCTGAACACGGACTTGCTCTTGCTCTATCTTTCCTGCTGATCTCTCTTCCTTAATATAAGCTGTTCCAAAAGATTCAACGTAACAGTTTGGAAGCAGGGAGAGAACCAGTGCTGCTCAGGGAGTCCCTGCTAAACTCCCACTCTCCACCAAAAGCAGTTCCTCAGCTGCTGTGAGACTCAAGATATAGCTCTCGGAGAGCTCCAGTACAGTATTTACCAGCAGCCAGCAAAGAACGAGAGCACTCTGACTCAGCATCAGCTGCCAAGAGCCACCTGAGACCATAGATTACAGACCGGGAGAACTATTGAGCCTGGTTTGAGTTAGGCAGGAACCCTGCACTAACCAGGGGTCAAATGAAAAGGAAATTGTATTTTTTTTTTAATTGGCCAACACGGCAACACTCCCTCTCCAGAAAATCTACCTCCACCTCCATATGCCTCAGGATGGTGCCAGGGGGATAGGTGGTGGTAAAGGAGTTTGTGAGTGTTAGGAAGTATGGAATTGGGTTATTTAAGCAAAGTTAATTAATTATTGGTTAACCTTAGTACTTTCCCTCCCCGGCCCTATATTCCTGTGCCCAATAAAGTCACTGTTCTGTAATGCTGTTATTTTCAGTGTGTTTCTATTGTTGGTGTTTCTTTTATTGTCCCTTGCATAGAGTGCTTTACATGCCTTGTCACAGAGTAGTAGTGATGATTTTTCTCAACAAACAGCACACCGTGAATGTGGCATCGTGAGGAGTCACTTTGGGTGGAGGCACCAAGGAAAAGAACCCATGCAAAGGAAGAGGAGAAGCTGGTAGCACCAGAGAGAGAAAAAGGAGAAAGCTTAAGCATGCCTTAGGAGAGGAGCTATATGACTAATTTCAGAGAATGTGCACCTAAAAATTCCAGTTTATGCCTCACAGAACAGGTATCTTTCAAGGAGACATGAACTTGTTTTACATAAACAGACTTCTTACTGCTTCAGCATAGCTTCTGACTGTTTATATCTCCATGTGTGTTTTCTAATATCAACCTCAAAGTGACTGGTAGACATCTTAAATATAAAACTTAAATTAGGCTAATTCACTCTCTTTTGAAATGTCAATGATTAAACTTTTTTAGAAAAAGATATTTCAGTTCATGGAAGACTCCCTTTCTATAGCAGTTAATTAACATTACTCCTGCAAATGGGCTCTAAAATGGTTATAATCACCTTTTAAACAATCTATCATTTTATAGGATTTGGATAAAGCAGTGTAATAAAAATGTATTCTAACACAATAAATATTTCATTGTCCTCCCACATTAGAATCATGCTTTGAACTGACCTTGACAATGTTATATGAAAAATGGAGTTATGGGCTACGTTCACACACAGCGGGTTATTTCAATACAAGTTGTTTCAAAACAACTTGTATCGAAATAATGCCTTATTTCGAAATAAGTTAATTTGAATTAAGGAGAAAAGCTCAAAGCGAAATAGCATGTTCGGACAACAGTTATTTTGAAACGAGTCACCATTGTTTTGAAACAACATGTTCTGATGGCATTGTTTTGTCACCAAATGGGGTTTAAGTTGTTTCAAAACACCAGTACGTCGTGTGAACGTGGCGTTTCTTATTTAGAAACAACCTCTGTTGTTTCGAAATAAGACTGCCGTGTGAACACACCCATGGAGTCAAGCATAAAAGAATCTTATGCCATGTAGTCTATTCGAATATTTTTCCTGTTTCTGTAAGTTTCAATGGCTAATGAGGGTACAGAGGTAACAGACTACATAGGCAAAATATCTGATTATATCTATAGTACTCCCTATTGTTGGCAAAATTTGTCACTCAGGGGTGTGAGTATTCTGCCTCCTTGAACAACATACTACACCAACATAAGTTACATTGACACAACTGTTTGTGTTCACAGTGCTATGTTGGCAGGATCGGTTCTCCCACCAACGTAGCTTATGCCATGCATGGAAGTAGGGCTTTTAATGCAGATGTTCTGCAGAAGTACCCCCCCCCCCGAAAAAAAAAAGTACAATCGTACCATTGCAGCACTGTACAAGTAGACATACCCTTTGTAGATATCCCTAATCTGCCTGATTAATGAGAGCCTAGGTCCAGGTCCACAAAAGTATTTAGACTTCTAAGTTCCATTGGATTAATCCACTGTGATCCAGGCGTTTGTCACTTCCAGACTAGATCACTGTAATTCATTCTACTGGAAACTGAATGAGAAAAAGTGTAATCACTATGATTTCTACAAATGCACAGACTTCAGTTGCTTCAAAATTCAACTATCAAATCTCTTAAGGTTTGGATTTCTGTGAACACAACAAGCCTGTGCTCCAGTCTCTCCACTGCCTCCCAGTCACATCTCAGTTTAAAGGCTTAATGCTAATATTCAAATCAATTAATGGACCAAGACCAACTACATTAAAGATTTAATTTCAGTTGATGAGCTGCTGACACAATTGTGTTCTTCTGGGAAAAGGCAGATTTCAAAGCTGTGGAAGAAGCACATCAAAGCTGGAGACAAAACATTCCAGGTCAAAGGGATTCAGCAACAAAAGGAACCTCCTGTAATTAGATGACTGCAGAATCTGGCCATCAGCGGTAAATACCGTAAAATCTTTCTCTGTAAAAAAAAAAAAAAAAGCCTTTCTGTAACAAAAATGATACACTATTACCCCACCTTCCAAAAAAAGAAAAAGCCCCTCCCAAATTATATATATAAAATAAATTCCCCTTTCACCCCTATGGGTGGTATGTGTCTTCCTCAACCTCGGGTCCTCTACCAGAGGCCTGGGAGTTTGAGGGTTCTGCGCAGTATCTTAGCTGTAACTAGCACTGCACTCTTCTGGACAGAGAGCTCTCATGTTGTTCCTGGGATCTGTTGGAGCCACTCTCCCAGCTTAGGAGTCACAGCCCCGAGTGCTCCTACCACCACTGGGACCACTTTGGCCTTCACTTTCCACATCCACTCTAGTTCCTCTTTCAGGCCCTGGTACTTCTCCAGCTTCTCATACTCCTTCTTCCTGATGTTGCTGTCACTTGGCACT
>ML681979.1:16829399-16845537 GCA_007922195.1 Podocnemis expansa
TTCACATCGGCAGCCTCCATGTCCTCCTTTGGCCAGCTCACTATACCGGCAGGGTATCTGATGACTGGCAGGGCGTACCTGTTGATGGTGTGGATCTTGTTCTTCCTGTTGAGCTGGCTCTTCAGGACCTGTCTTATCCTTTGGTGGTACTTGGATGTTGCTGTCTTCCTTGCCTCCTCATCGTGGTTCCCATGTGACTGTCAGATGCCAAGGTACTTGTAGCTGGTCTGTATGTCTGCTATGTGGCCTGCTGGTAGTTCCACCCCATCAGTCTTGACTACCTTCCCTCTCTTTACTACCATCCAGCCACACTTCTCCAGTCTGAATGACATCCCAATATCCTCACTGTAGATCTGTGTCAGGTGGATTAGTGAGTCGATGTCTTGTTCATTCTTAGCATACAGCTTGATGTCATCCATGTAGAGGAGGTGGCTAATGGTAGTTCCACTCTTGAACTTGTATCCATAGCCAGTCCTTGTGATTATCTGGCTGAGGGGGTTCAAGCCAATGCAGAACAGCAGCGGGGACAGCGCATCACCTTGGTATATGCCGCACTTGATGGCCACTTGTGCAAGCTGTCTTGCGTTGACTTCCAGAGTTGTCTTCCACAGTCCCATTGAGTTCTTGAGGAAGGTGCTTAGTGTCCTGTTGACTTTGTATGGCACCAGACATTCACAGATCCATGTGTGCAGCATTGAGTCGTAGACTTTCCTGTAGTCAATCCAGGCTGTGCTCAGATTGGTCTGTCTAGACCCTGAGTCTTGGGCAACTGCTCTGTCTATGAGCAACTGGTGTTTTGAGCCTCTGGTGTTGTTCCCAATGCCCTTCTGAGCTGTGCTCATGTACTGGCCCATTTGGTCCTGTAGCTTGGCGGCTATGACGCCTGATAGGACTTTCCATGTTGTGGGGAGGCAGGTTATTGGCTGGTAGTTTGACGGTGCTGTTCCCTTGTGGGGGGTCTTTCATGATCAGCACTGTCCTTCCTTGTGTTAGCCAGTCTGGGTGGGAGCCTGTTGCTAGCAGCTGGTTCATCTGTGCTGCTCGGCGTTCATGTACTGCTGTTAGTTTCTTTAGCCAGTAGGTGTGGATCATGTCCGGTCCAGGTGCTGTCCAGCTCTTCATGTTCTTGACCTGCTGTTGGATGTCTGCTACTGTGATGGTGACTGGTTCCTGTTCTGGGAGATTGCTGTGGGCTGTTCTCAGGTCCTGCAGCCACTTTGCACTGGTGTTATGAGTCTTCTCTTTCTCCCATATGTTCTTCCAGTACTGTTCAGTTTCTGCTGTTGGTGGCTCTGCTGTTATTGTGTTGTTGCACTGCATTTGGGAGTACACCTTGGATGGTTCTTTGCAGAACAGGGCATTTATCTTTTTAGCCTCTGCTGCTCTAGTGTATCTCCTTAGCCTGGTGGCCAGTGCTGTGAGCCTTTGTTTAGCAGTCTCTAGGGCTTCAGATGGAGTTGAATTTTTTCAATAGCCGAGTCTTATCCTTAATCTCTACACCCTTCTGTGGTTCCACCAGCTGACTAACTTCTCTCCAAGTTGCCTTGATGGCTGTGTTCACACACAGGCATTATTTCGATACAAGTTGTGTCGAAACAACTTGTATCAAAATGATGCCTTATTTCGAAATAACTTAATTTGAATTAGTAGTTTGTTAATTCGAATTAAGGAAAAAAGCTCAAAGCGAAATAGCAGTTTCAGACAACAGTTATTTCCAAACAAGTCACTGTTGTTTCGAAACAACATGTTCGGATGGCATTGTTTCGAAACAATCACTTCGAAACAACATTGTTTCGTCCCCACATGGGGTTTAAGTTCTTTTGAAACAACGAGTGCCGTTGTTTCGAAACAACCGTGCGTCGTGTGAACAGGCTATTGTCATGTGAACACATCCGATCTTATCCTTCAGCCTCATTTTCCAGTGGGGGTATGTACTGCTGTTCTTCTTGATCATGTAGCCAAGCATCTCCAGGATTACAGAGGCTGTAGCATATACCAGTTCATTGGTTTGAGTTAGGGTGGTAGTAGGAATTGTCATTAGGCAATTGTCTATTGGCATCTTTTAGCCTACTAGCTGTTGGTACTTCTCCAACAAGCCTTGGTAATCGGTCTTGAGGGTAGCTAGTTTATCCATGATCTTGTGCCTCCTATCAGCTGCTGTGCTCCGTAATGGAGGGGGCGGCAGTGAAGTTCCAGCTTCAGGTGTTGGATGCATATCTAGTTGTTCTTCTGGGCCTTCTTCTTGAGTCTGGGATGTAATGTGGAGTTGGTCTATCTGAAGTTGTGAGAGTAGCTGCCTCTTTACTATGTTGAAGTATCGGGTAACTAGCTGTTTCTCAGTTAGTGTGGATGTAGGTCTTTTATCCATCCATAGTTCCCTCATACATTTCATATATCGTCTCTCATTAGGTCTACTGTTGTAGTAGCATTCCATCAATTTCAGGTTCTCTTGTCTCATCCAGGTATGGTTTGTTCCAGTAGCCCACTTATCATCAGATTGTTCTGGTTCCCCAGCATCTGGCATGGGCCTTGTTAATCCAGGCAACATCCAAGCTGGCGTGACTCTCTTAGTTCACGTAACTCTCATATTTGAGATAGGCAAGTGAGGAGTTAGGGGGTCTTTTGCCCAAGGACCTCTACTGGAAAGGTTTGTAGGTACTAAGGGGGATTTGAACCTCAGTCTCTCATATCAAAGACAGCAGGCCAAACCACTATGCTATCTAGTCACCTAACTATTGGTTACATATATCCAGTCACTATGCTATCCAGTTAGGTGACTGGAGATAGATAGATAGATAGATATAAAATGTGTGTGTGTGTGTGTGTATCTACACACACAGACACACCATAAGCAAAGCTTTTATATTAGAAAAGACAGAAAAACAAGACTCCATGAACTCTACTAGGTATTTTTCTGCTACTGAGTAATATTACATGCAAGAGGCTCAGATACTGTGGGGACTAGTGGTTGTATAAAACCTTATAGAAGAAAAGAAACATTAAAGTTCTCTGAAGCATTTACATGTGGGTAGACTAAGGATCATTCTGGCAATGTCAGTCTCTACATTCCTAGGATTTTTTTCTTCCTCATACCAGTGTTCTTTCTCTGTATATTTTATTTCTGTGCAGAAAATTTCTTGCTCAATATAATTGAAAACTGTTATATAACAATAGCATGCAGCAGATTTATGATTACAAGTGCAAATATGTAGAGACATTACTTTACTGGTGTAATTCTGGGTATAAGGGACCATATATCAAAAAGGTAGGCTCACCTGAGTTGTACAACAGATCAGAGTACTCCCAGGGACTCTCTGTGACTCCATATTAAAGCTCTTATAGTAGCTGACTCATTTACACTTGATAATTGGTAGGTAAAATCTAAGGGCTTGCTTACATTGTCATTTATATCAGCATAATTTATGTCACTCAGGGGTGCAAATAAGCTATGCTCCTCATGGAGAAAGCCCTTGATATAGAACTCACATTCACACTGGGGTTGTGCAATTTTTCTTAAGGTTGGTGCTAACACTCTGGAGTCAGTGGAGGCAGCTTGACAAGCCTTAGTTCAGCTTTCAGTTTATTGCATTTCCTTAAATGAAAGTAGTCTATAGTATGCCGCTTTCTATTTATATAGTGTATAACTTCTATTGTGTGTCTAAATGATGGTGGTTGGAAATACTTTCTTTCAGAACATAACATGTAAACTTTCCATTAATAATAATGAGAATACTGTCTCTAGCTTCTGTCTTAGTACACAAAAAATGTTTCTCACAGGTTTGCGGACTATTTATTTTTATAATGTTGCACTTTAAAATATAGGTTTATTTTCCTTTTGTCCACAGAGTAAAGCTCTGAGATGGATGTTATTTGTAAAGTTTGGATTTGCAAATAGTTTTTTTATTGCCAGCTACTGTGCTGATATATAGCAATATCAGCAACTCAGAAGTCAAAGTGAAACACAGCTACTATCTTTTCAAATGTTTTTCCAATATGCTATTTAAACATTCATCAAACAGTGATTCATAGGGATTAAAACACCAAAGTGATGGCTTAATTCCTTAGAGCGAGTAGAACTGAAATGATATAATAGAAGTGTTGACATCAAAGTGAATTCCAAACAAACCTTGTGAAAATCAAATAATTTAAAAATTGAAAGGCAACTTAAAACTATGAAAGCACAAGATAAAAGCACTACAAGTGCACAACCTTACCCTTCTTTATAGTACAGTTCTGAGAATCCACATATTCCAGGGCTAATATAGCACAAACATGTCCACTCCTCACTGAAGCATATCAAACGTGAGTTAGAATGTACATATTTATAGCAACCAGTCTTTCAGCAAATGTCATGGCCCTATTCATCCATGGAGCAAGTACACTCAGCCTATGTCTGCACTTAGATTGTTAAATCGAATTAACTTAAATTGAACTAATTAAATCAAACTAATAATCATTAGATCAAATTAAGTTAAATTGAATTAACATGGTTCAAACTAGAAACCCAAATCGAACTAGTATGTCCATAGACAGGACTTGCTAGTTTGGTTAAGGACAGGGGCACCATGGTAGGCATGGCAGAATGGCCCCCAAGAAAGACCATGCCCCCACCCAATATATAGAAAGAGGAAGGCACCCTGAGAGGAAGAGGAGCAAAATGTGTTAATTCAAACTAATGGTTAGTTTGAATTGACACGGCTATACTGGGTTAAATCAAACTAATTCATTATATTTAACCATTGTTTTGAATTTAAGGGAGGTTCTGTAATTTTGAAATGACCTTTCCTTATTTCGAATTGAGGGAGGTCCTTATTTAGAACTAAAGAAAGCTAGTGAACTATACAATACTTTAAATCGAATTAATAATCATTAATGTGATTTAAAGTGTAAGTGTACACAAAGCCTCAGTTCTTAACTACCATTTTAGTTAAATTTTACAGACATAAGAGGCTAAAATCTAACTAAAAGGTGGTTGAAATCGAGCCTTTTTGGCTGGATTTTACAGACAGAAGAGGCTAAAGTCATCCCCGTAATAACTCTGTTAACTTTCATGGGGTTATACCAGATATCAATTTGGCCCTTTAAAATTTGTATGTATGCCATGAAAAGTTACCACCAAAGACAGACAACCAGGAAAAAAAAAGCAGGCCTACTAGGACTCAGAATTACTTATGCTGAAACTAAAAAACCATCCACCACCAATAATCACATAAGATGGCAAAAATATCAAGAAAGCATGTGGGTTACAATACATCTACCTGGCTGAGCCAACAAAACAAAGAAGGAAGTGACTTCATGAATAGGAAAGGCAGCTATAGCATTTACAGAACATGATGTGTGGAAATCAGAGATTTGCAGAATCAGAACAGAATTAAGAATTTTCAGTTCAAGTGTTATCTCTCTGCTAACATATGGCTGTGAAATCTGGAGTTCTACTAAGATATTAGACAGAGAAATAGATGTCTCTGAAAACAAATGTTTATAAAAAAAATTCTGGTAATTGATTGGAAAGACTTTGTTACCAATAAACACATCTGAGTGATCGCAAGACATCAACTTGTTTCCACCAGAATCAGAAGGAAGTGCTGGATATATCTAGAGAAGGTACTTCAGTTGCCAACACACAGTCTGCCAGATGATACTGTCAAGTGTAAAGCAACTGGTGCAAGGAAACGAGAAACCTCAAGAATAGCCTTTGGCGGGGGGGGCAGAACGGTTGATCTTGACACCACTGAGCAGGAAGAAGCAGCAGCAAATGACAGGGATGAATAGAAAAGGCTAATTTCTGCTCTGAGCACTAACATTAATGCAGTAATGATATAATGTAAACCATGTGCCATGAAGTGAAGCAAAAAAATATTTAAAGTATTGGTAATTTAATGCATTCATTTACTTAGATTTATTAAAAATTTATACACCCAAACTCTGAGTGCATTCACAAAATTTTAATAGATAATCCAGGAATATAATGAAGTAATGTGATATACTGTTCAAAACCACAGAAAGCTACCTTGTCAAAGGGCAATTACTGCATACTGCAAGCCCCAGGATTCTCCAGAGGTTAGGGGGTTTGTTTCCTCTGACCTAACTGCTAACAGTAAACCTTCAGTTAACAGGAAAATAACTTTTTTTTCCCTTAAACACACAGGGTAACATTCACTAAATTCTCCCCCCACACCACTCCCAAACCCTCACTCCCTTACTTGGCATGCCTCACAGGAGAGCACTGTCTACTTTAAAATATCTTGTTATTAGGCTGGAGCTTTATGGTCCATTAGGTCAGTTCAATGCAAAACGCAGATTTATTTGGAGAGGCTTCAATCAGAAAATTTGAAAAGCAGTTTACCATCTCAAGCTTTAAAAAAAAAAAAAAAAATCATCTGACCTGATGAGACAAATCAAGACCACAGCAGTGATTTAATGGAGCAATCAGCAACATGTCAAATCTGATTGATGTGTCCTTTCAGAAACCTGACAGGTGATTTGATCCCCCTTGGTGCAGACAGATCTTCCCCTGAAGACCCTATCACTAACACAAGCTGGGGAAAGATTTTTCTAGTCAACTGTCTTTTATTTTGTCCTTGAATTGAGGTAATTTTTTTTTATTCCACCCTTTTGCTTGATTTGAATAGTATTCTCCTGACCTAAAGATGTTATTTATGACATAGCATAGCACTTAACTTTTAAAATGTCAAATGTTTAGTCAGGTGGTAAAACGTTATTTCTCTGTTAAGCCTAAGGAACTAATAATGTAATTTTCACAAAACACCAGTTTTAATGGCCAGGAATGTGTTTTTAAAACAATGAAATTTACACTTGGTACAAAATCAAGGAGCACATAGTTATCTTCTGTTCTGGGCTTTCTGCTGAACTGATATGAAATGACTGCAGAGAAAGGCAGAGTGCAAATAACAAGCAAAAATCAATTGGGTGCTCATTTTCATTCAAAAGGGATACAAATCATTCCATTCCAAGTGATCATTTCATTGTACAAAGTGTATATTTTTGAAAGCTTTATTGAAAAGTGTCATAAAATTATATTTTTAGCTTATGTCAATGTAAACTACATGAGTTTCTTTGTTGCCTCTGAATCTGTTTAATTTAAAAGCTCCCTGTCTCCTCTGCCTTCACAGCTCATTCTCAGTCTTCTTTATAGAAGACATTTTCACATTTAAGAATATATCCTAATTTGATGTAGCAGACTACAAAATGCACAAACCTTGAAAACACTAGCAAAGACTGCCATGTTCAAGCCAGACACATCATAAAATATTATAAATATTTTGCACTATAAATTAAAATGTATTATACAATGTTTATCTTATACTGAGTATAAAGTATCTACAAATAAAAATACACAATGCATTAATGAACACATTCCTTGGAATCAGAGTAGTGGCATAGATTCACCCCTCTGTCAAGGTCACTTTTCTTCTTTACACTGGTGCAAAGAAGTCCTACAACTGGCATCACTGGGAAGGGTAGGTTCACCCATAAAGGGCTCTTCTGAGGGATATAGAGTTGATCTAATAGTGTCTACATCCCTCCCCTTCCTGTGACTAGAATATGGGCTGTTACTGTGGAAAAGGAGGCATGACTCCAGCACAGCCTAGTTGCTAAATCAGCAGTTGCTGCAATTAGCAACTGGCATTATTTAGAGCAGCCTGCCAGAATAATTTGGGACTAGGCTGGCATACATAAGGCCCAGGAGCAGGAGAGTTCAAAGGTGGATTAAAGCCAAATTTGCCTCTGACTCTTCAAGTTGACCTGTATGCTCTTTAGATGTAGCCAATGATGAAGGCCATTGTTATATGAACATGTGCACAAAAGCTCGATGCAGTAGCAAGATATTGAGAATGTATACATTTCATATATTAATTTATATTTCACATAAGATTTGCAAGGCAGTAATGTCCATTAAAAAGTCAAGAGCTTGTAGGAAGTGTTAGGAAGAGAATGCCAATACACATTTCCCTCTACAAAGACAGGTCTACATGGTGTTGTATATTTTTTCTTTGTGGAGAATAAGAAAAAGTCTGCTTAACCTCTGAGAAGTTGAACAAGTTAATCATTTGTATTGCATTAGCAGTAATATGAAATTTCATATAAAGCATGCGTGATGTGAATCTTGAGCCTGGTAAGGTCATATCTTTTTAATTATGTCAATTTGCAATTAAAATCAACACAAGGGGGTTATTTGTGGAGGAGGGGAGCTAATCTTTAAATGTGCCAATTGCAGATCTTGCATCCAACTCCAGTCTGATTGCTTTATTAAAATGTGTTTGGTGTGCTTCTTCAACAAAAATCAATTTTAACACCTCTCTGCAAACAATTTCTTTCCTGTAATGATCACTTTCATTTTTAATTATAAACTTAATTTATCAGTGTAGCAAGATACAACCTGAGATTAGAAGAGTATGGTTTGCTTTTAAATGTACATATCCTGAATAATTGAAGAGTTATTAAATGTATTTAAATGTATTTTTTTAATTAAAACATTCATAATTTACCCAGCATCATAATATCTGGACACACTTTAGAGGCTTACGATGGGTATTAAATATCCTACATATGAGGACCAAAACACCACGATCCTTTGCTGCCCACATGGTGTAGAAAAAGAATTAATAAGGACCTGGTCAGTCAGCTAAAAACCTATTGACTTTAATAAGGCCAGTGTTTTACATATAAAACTGCATAGTGGTATCACCTAGGAAAGGTCAAGGAAAAGAGAAAGAGCTTTTTTTGTCTTTCTTTCTGTAAGGCTAGAGCCTGGAAAAGGCTGACTGCAGTTAGCACTCATTGATATAAGTGAGTTTTGAGTTTGTTCACCATTTTGTGAAAGTGGACATAGGTTTCAGCACATAGATCTTGACTCAAACACTTCCATCAACTTCAACAGGTTTTGGATTAGAGTTGATCACATGAGCACTGAAATGAATGAGTTTTTCCATTAAAATCAATGAACATTGGATTGGATGCTTAATGATTGTATTTTACAGTTTAAATTTTCAAAAGTGATTAGTGATTCTGGGTCTGTCCACTTTTGATTGCCTAACCTGCGACACTTTAAATCCTCCTGATTTGCACAAAATGCTCCAAATCTTGACCAAAGGAAAGTCAGTACACTATAAACTATTGGCAATCAAACTTCAGAAGGTTGAAATTATTGCATCACACACAAACTGGAAGTCTGAATACTTATCTGAACCCTATTCAGAATTCTATGGCCAATTATTCCCTGGTTTAATTCCACCAACATCAATGGAATTGAAGCTGGGACAAAATTTAACCCCCTCAGTCTGCAAAACTGGAATAGAAATTTAGTACCATTACCTCTTGCTTCTGTGTGAGTTAAACTTTCTGCAAGAATAGTATTTGTGAAACTTCATCACTTCCAAGCTAAACCAGAATAAGGAATTAAAATGCATGTTTTCCAAACATTTGAGAGTCTGCAAAACACAAAAAGCTGATGGAGTATCCCTGACCTATCAGAAATTCCCACTGAATGTAGGGAACCTAAGATCATTATCTGGGGTCAGAGTTATTTAGGAGCACATTGAGGCTCTGATCCTTATTGAGGCCTCAATGGCATTGAAATGTAAGTGTTAACAAAACTGTAACAAAAACATGAATGCAAGTCCCTGGAGCTTGATGCACTGGCCAATCATTAACTATGGTTTTTATATATATAAAATCAATAAAATTAGTATATATTTCTATGGAAATGATGTCTGCTGAGGCAGCTAGGAAGGTCACACATTTCTTAGGCAAATTCACAGTGGGTTTTGTAGCAAGCCAGTACAGAGGGAAAACCTTAAGAGGGTATGGCATACCTACCCTAGCCCCTTACTGCCAGAATGGCATTGCTCATTTTCCAGTGTAGTATCATACAGAATGATTTTAGTTTGGAAATGTATTCATAGAGAATGCTGACATTTTGTACAAAACTAGCATAAAAAGTAAAATAAAATCCAAGATAGTCTGTTGTCATAGTGTAAAAGAACAGCACTGACAGACAGTTGTCATTTAATTTTTACAAGTTTATTCAAGGCAAGGATTACAGTTGGGCAGGAAAATAATCATAAGATACAAGCTAATTGTAAAAGTATGAATATGTTTCCTTATAAGCACAATTAGTAGCCCTGATATTCAGAGCCGTTATGTGTTGTTTCGCTGCCTGGGGCATGTTCCCATTGAAACCTATCCCTTGCCATTGGTGGTGCTTGGGGCCAGGGCCACGAAACACATCTTTTAAATGAGCATCTCTATTGAGCCGCTCCAGTGTGCCCAGGGCAAAGCCCCATTGGCCCCGCCATAGTTACGGCCCTGCTGATATCGTCAGAGCCCCCCACTTGTGTATGGATATCACAGCCATTCTGGCTTTGTCTACACCTGAAATCTTAGTTCGGACCTGGTTAGTCCAAACTAAGTAGTTTGAAAGTTAATTTGAACAAAGCGTGTTTTTTTAGTTTGAACTAAAAAGGGGTGGTTAGCTCAAGAAAAGTTAGATTGAACTAAAAAAAAAGTGCTTATTTCAAACTAACCACAAGTTTGAGCTCATTTAGTTTGAACTAACATATCTACGTTGTGCTAGTTCGAACTAAATATGCAAATAAGTTCAAACTATGCAGTTACTTCTAACTAACCAGCCAAACTAACTAGTTCAAACTAAGCAAAGCTTAGTTTGAACTAAAAAAATTATTAGATTGAACTAGGCAAAGCCTAGTGTAGACAGGGTTCAAGTTAGCTCATATTAAGGCTCCTTAATTCAAACTAATTTGCTAGTGCAGGCATAGCCTCTGAAAGCCCATGTTCAGTGTAATATAGTATCTTATGTGTGTGCGATAATGTCCATAGTGGTAGGCATATTTCTGTCTTCTGCAGAGCCTTTATCAACAGTAATAGGTTTGCACGTTCCAAAGGGGTAGCCAGATTAATCTAGTTCAGCAAACCAAACAAGGAGTCTTGTGGTCCTTTTAAAGACTAATAATTTTATTTATTGCATGAGCTTTTGTGAGAGAAATCCCACTTTGTCAAATGTTTGAAGTTTGCAGTTAAGAAGGAATGGATCTTTTAAAATGTATTAATCAGGCTTAATCTCTTTGGCCAAAAAAAAAATAAAAATAAAAAATAAATTAAAAAAAAAAAAGAACCAGAAACAAATGGAGTGAGAATTCACTGACAGAACCTCAAAACTCTTATAGGTATTGAGAGAGCCATGTAAAAATGTTTATAACATGCTATTTTAATTACAGAATATTAGTGTAAACCAGTGAGTGGCAGAGCTGAAAAATGAACAGCGGACCTGCTATCTAGCTGTTGTATAACATGTCCTGTATATAATATGACCACTAAGGAGTGTTCACCTCTAGCAGCTTTTTCAAAATTCTCTGGTGCCAATCTTCATGAAAAGGTGTGTTTTTAGTAGGTGCATGAGCCTTATTAGGTAAGATTTTGATCATTGTAGAATAAGATCTTAACATGGGAAGAAAATGCTGCAGGGAGATATAGACAAGCCTGTTAAATAGGGTACATTTAATTTAATTTTTAATTCATATTAGTGAATTAGTTTCAGAGTCCCAAAATTTAATAGTGACCTAATTTTTTTAAAAACAAATTGGAAAAAAAAAGTCTCTCCCACCAAAATAGCATCATTTTTCAAATGCAACCAATCAGACAAAATTAGAAATTTCATTAAATGTAAATCTATTATTTTATTAAACTTTGATTTTCATTAATTTTAATTAATAGTTTACATTTTATTACATTTACATTTTATTAAGCACATATTATAACTGTGTTTTATATCTAATTTTTTACATAACTGTTTTGAAGAAACATTTGTTTAATACAGCTTTGAGCCAAAATAGGTTTTCTTCCCTGGAAGTGTAATAAAATAAGGAGGTACTTCCCTACCTTTACTGTTCCAAGTGGTTTAGTGAGCTTTCCAGATATTCCAAAATTGTGTTCTGATGCTGTCTCTTTAGTTTATGAGACTCAGTTATGTTCTGACACTGATTCTCTCTCTGGTTTATGCAAATAAAAAATAGGCTTTGCTTTTGGGGGCGGGGGAATAATATTAGTTACTTGCCTCCTGGGCACATTATAAGGATTGATTAGTTAATGTTTGTACAGCTCTTTGAAAAGGAAAAGCTCTATTTAGGTGCTAAGTGTTATTTTCATATGCTAAATGATTATTATATAGTAGAGCTTTTGGCCATGCAAGCTGCTCAACTTGGAATTACAGTGTTGTTTTCCTTGTCTTTTAGGGTTCATGACACAGTGGGTGCTGTTGCTATAGACTGTGAAGGTAATGTGGCTTGTGCAACATCAACTGGAGGCATCACAAACAAAATGGTTGGACGTGTTGGTGACACCCCACTCATAGGTATGAAAAGGTTTAGAATAGTTAGAAAAGAGTGAAAAATATTCAAAAACTTTTGGGACACATGAACATAAAAACTGATGGGAAAGCAAACTGTTTAAGGGAAGGTGTAGACACTATGATTAAAGTTTTGATGGTGCATTTATTAGCTGCAATTTATTTGCTCATTAGGGACAGTGACCGCAGCTCCATACTGTTCTAATTTGCACCCACAATGGACTGAGAGTCATAATCATTGAGAGGCTTTCCACAGAGTAGAATGGGCTTTGGATATGGCCCGTAAGGTAGAAATAAATCTCCATCACATAATCTTATAAAATGGTATTATTATTTAGCAAAGGATTTGAATATTTTCCACTTCCCTATTGTTTTGCCATTCTTATTATTTTATAACATTATAGGTATGTATGGTAACATAACACACCAGTAAAAATGACAAAACCATGTCCCTAAAAATCAATTTCCAAAGTAAAACAGTCAGAGACAATAATAGAAGATAGTTATTGGGAAGAAAATAACATGTAACAGAGAAAGATCTTGAGATGTGTTTATTGGGTAGTTTACCACAGTTTATTACTATGCAGTGTTCACATTTTGTGATAAGGGAAAAATATACCTAGGATAACCACTGATGGGACCAGGAAAACATTATACAATTTTCATAAATGAACATTTGGAATATGTTCCCCTATTCTACAGTTATGTAGTAAATCCTTTTTAAAGTAGTGAGCAAACCAGCAAATACTTTCACAGACATGGTGTTCCACTACAGAAGGAAAAGGCAGCTAGATTGGGCAGAGAGTGGCAGTGGGTTAAGCCTTGCATGGCTCCATAGCCTTGGTAGGATTTCTTCTCAGGGTTTCATACATCTCCCAAGCACAAAGCCCAGCTGCTTGAGGAGGTTGCGAGGAATGCGCTTAAGGGGTGAAATGTATGTAGTATAGAGGGACCACACTAAGTTCTCTGAATCACTTAAGTCCTTCTTTAACATGAGCTTTAACTGGTTTCTGGGTCACAATTTAGGCCCTCTGCATCAGGGCGAAATTATCTGAGAAAGAACTCATAGTAGAAGGATGCAGAGCAAAAAATATAAACAATTGTCACAGTAACAGAAAGAAAGTAATGAAAAAGGTGCGTGTGTGTGTGTGAATATATAAAGATATTTGGCAGTGGGTAATGATGACAAAATGGATTTTAATAGTTTAGTCCAGCAATTTAATTTATGATTTATTTCTATGGTTATATTTTCAAAAGTGCTCAGCAATTTGAAGACACCCAAAAGAAATCGTCACATTTACAGAACTGCTCAGCATGTGGTATGCCTGCTTCCCCTCAAAAAACTCAACCAACCAAACAAAACAAAACACACATACCTAGTTAAAAGGATAGTTGCTGGCTGCTGAGCATATCTGAAAATCTAACCCCTTCATTTAGGTGTCTAGATGGGAGCTGTGCTCCTCAGCAACTCTTGTCTGGCCTATATAATTTTATCAAATGCTTCTTCAAAAGCAAGACTTACTGGTTCTTAGGACATTTAACAAGCAGAAAGAAACAGTTAAAACAACAGAAGCCTAAATGCATTAAGCCTAAAAAGTGATCAAACAGCTTTTAGCTTAACTCAGCCTACACTTCAGGACTGGAGAACTATGTTTTTCCACAGCCCTCTTTTTCTCCCACAGTCTCTTCTCTGTCTATCTGTCAGGCTGTTTTTATCAGAACAGACATTTTGTTTTAGTGTTCTATTAGCATCTTCTCAATCCCCTGGCATGGTCAGCCACAGTTGAATGAAGGTGAAACTTCAAAGGATTCTCTGAGTACTGACTAGAGCCAGGTGAAATTTTTCAGATTAGTAATTTATTTGATGGAAGACGTAATTTTAGCATGACCAAAACTATTCACAAATTTAGGTCAAATTCAGCAAATATATTTATCTGCATAAAAAATATATATTTTTAAGAAAGCATGGAAATGGTTCACTTCAGCATTTCAAAAATCAATAGTTAACACTTAATTTATGTTGACATTTTGTGACACCTTGACTCCCAAATAAATCAGTCTGGTGCCAGATGTTGGGGAACCAGGACAATCTGATGATAAGTGGGCTACTGGAGCAAATCATACATGGACGAGACAAGAGAACCTGGAATTGATGGAATGCTACTACAACAGTAGACCTAATGAGTGACGATATATGAAACGTATGAGGGAACTATGGATGGATAAAAGACCTACGTCCACACTAACTGAGAAGCAGCTAGTTACCCAATGCTTCAACATAGTAAAGAGGTAGCTGCTCTCATAGCTTGAGATAGACCAACTCCACATTACATTTCGGACTCAAGAAGAAGACCCAGAAGAACAACTAGATGTGCAGCCAACACCTGAAGCTGGAACTTCACTGCCACCCCCTCCATTACGGAGCACAGCAGGTGATATGAGGCATAAGATCATAAATAAACTAGCTACAGTCAACACTCGAGACTGATTAGAAAGGCTTGTTGGAGAAGTGCCATAAGATAGTATGCTAGAAGATGCCAATAGAGCCCTAATGACAATTCCTACTACCACACTAACTCAAACCAATGAACTGGTATATGCTACAGCCTCTGTAATCCTGGAGATGCTTGGCTACATGATCAAAAAGAACAGCAGTACATACCCCCCGGGAAAATGAGGTTGGAGGATAAGATCAAGGCAACCCGGAGAGAAGTTAGTCAGCTGGTGGAACTACAGAAGGGTGTAGAGATTAAGGATAAGACTCAGCTACTGAAAAAATACAAGGGCCTGACTCCATCTGAAGCCCTAGAGACTGCTAAACCAATGCACACAGCAGTGGCTACCAGGCTAAGGAGATACACTAGAGAAGCAGAGACCAAAAAGATAAATGCCTTGTTCTCCAAAGAACCATCCAAGGTGTACTCTCAACTGCAGTGCAACAACACAAGAGATAGATATAGATATAGATATAGATATAGATATAGATATATAGATATCAAGGTCTAGACGGACCAATCTGAGCACAGCCTGGATTGACTACAGGAAAGTCTACGACTCAATGCCGCACACATGGATTTGTGAATGTCTGGCACTATACAAAGTCAACAGGACACTAAGGACCTTCCTCAAGAACTCAATGGGACTGTGGAAGACAACACTGGAAGTCAACTCAAGACAGCTTGCACAAGTGGCCATCAAGTGCGGCATATACCAAGGTGATGCGCTGTCCCCGCTGTTGTTCTGCATTTGCTTGAACCCCCTCAGCCAGATAATCACAAGGACTGGATATGGATACAAGTTCAAGAGTGGAACTACCATTAGCCACCTCCTCTACATGGATGACATCAAGCTGTATGCTAGGAATGAATGAGACATCGACTCGCTAATCCACCTGACACAGATCTACAGTGAGGATATTGGGATGTCATTCAGACTGGAGAAGTGTGGCTGGATGGTAGTAAAGAGAGGGAAGGTAGTCAAGACTGATGGGGTGGAACTACCAGCAGGCCACATAGCAGACATACAGACCAGCTACAAGTACCTTGGCATCTGACAGTCACATGGGAACCACGATGAGGAGGCAAGGAAGACAGCAACATCCAAGTACCACCAAAGGATAAGACAGGTCCTGAAGAGCCAGCTCAACAGGAAGCACAAGATCCACACCATCAACAGGTATGCCTTGCCAGTCATCAGATACCCTGCCGGTATAGTGAGCTGGCCAAAGGAGGACATGGAGGCTGCCGATGTGAA
>ML681979.1:16845547-16878188 GCA_007922195.1 Podocnemis expansa
AGTGCCAAGTGACAGCAACATCAGGAAGAAGGAGTATGAGAAGCTGGAGAAGTACCAGGGCCTGAAAGAGGAACTAGAGTGGATGTGGAAAGTAAAGGCCAAAGTGGTCCCAGTGGTGGTAGGAGCACTCGGGGCTGTGACTCTTAAGCTGGGAGAGTGGCTCCAACAGATCCCAGGAACGACATTAGAGCTCTCTGTCCAGAAGAGTGCAGTGCTAGTTACAGCTAAGATACTGCGCAGAACCCTCAAACTCCCAGGCCTCTGGTAGAGGACCCGAGGTTGAGGATGACACATACCACCCATAGCAGTGAGAGGGGAATTTTTTTTTTTTATTTTAGCTTCTTCTGTTCAGCCACAGACCAGAAAATTCAATTATTTGCTCAGTCCCAGTATTGACAATAACACTTTTCTGAAATAATACTTTTCTGAATATAAGCTCCTTTCAGAAATTAACTCTTTCGTAGTTTATAGCCAGCAAAACATAACCATCAAATATAATATACTATTCGTAAATATAAAATAAGTATTTCCCTTATTTATCACAGATGTCACTGAGGATAATGGCACATCTGATAAATGGCACTTGGTAAATCTGTCAGCTCTCATAAACTAAACAGGATTAGGTCTGACATTTGCAAAGGAGAATTGGGACCACTGAGATGATTTAAGAAGTGTTTTTGGTGATTCCTTTACTTTTGATTTAGTGACATAGGCTATGTTTACACTAGCAAATTAGTTTGAATTAAGGAGCCTTAATTCAAACTACTTTGAACCCTGTCTATGTAAGGCTTTGCCTAGTTTGAACTAAAAAAATGTTTTTATTCGAACTAAGCAAAGCTTAGTTCAACCTAGTTATTTTAGCTGGTTAGTTCGAACTAACTGCTTAGTTTGAACTAATTTGCATATTTATTTTGAACTAGAACAATGTCGTTCGAACTAGCGGTTAGTTCGAACTAAGCACATTTTTTTAGTTCAAAGTAACGTTCAGTTTGAACTAACCACACTTTTTTAGTTTGAACCAAAAAGTTAGTTCAAACACAAAAAGTTCTTAGTTCAAACTAACTTTCAAACTAAGTTTTTGCGTATAGACATAACCATAGAGAACAATATCTTTATATGGAGTTAGAGTTCATAAATCTCTTTTGAAAGTGAGGTTCTGACCACTTTAAGATATTAAAATCTGTGAGACAAACAAGGCAGGTGAGATAATATCTTTTAATGCAGCATTTTCTATTGATGAGAGGGGCAAATTTTCAAGTTATGAAAAGACTCTGTGTGGCTTGAAAGCTTATCTCACCAATGGAAGCTGGTCCTGGTCATTCATGTTGTCTCTCTCATACCTGAGACTAAAATGGCTACAACAATGCTGGAAAAACTAAATGGCAGTCCCATGGGAGAAGAAAGCTTTCGTTTTTCGTGTCATGGTCAAACTTAAATACAGGACTTCCTAGATTTTCTCGAACTTTATTTGAATAAGCTATTATTCTTTATGTGTCCTTAATGTCATGTAATCAGACTTTTGATCATCAAATAATAATTCAGAAGAAAGTCTCAGCTTTCTAATTAAGTAATTATCCATAAAATGCCATGCTGAACAGGGAATTGTATTCCACATGGAGGATGAAATTTATACCTGCACAAAGGGCCAACAAAAGACCTCTGCTCTACTTAACTCCCACTTCTGCGATGCACAAACCTACCAGTGACCCTCTGTGTAAGCATGATTTTGAGAGCTGGATTAAAGATACGGTTGCATAAACCTGCCCCCCTATGTGGCCTTCTCTTTACTGTGGCCCCACCTCTCCTTGGAGTCAGGAGCCACAAATATAGGAGCAGCCACTAGCTCGTGGGGTCATATTTGGGCAGGCTGGAGTATATCCTCTGCTTGGACCATCATTCTATGTCTTCAAGTGGGCTGGGGTTCATCTTGGAGAAAAAAAGTTTCAATATCCACCCATTCATGCAAAAACCTCTATATTTCAAAGAACCTTGTCCTCTTGGATAGAAAACTGGCTAGATCAACGGTTTCAGCGTGTAGGAATCAATGGTTCCATGTCTAGCTGGCAGCCAGTCATGAGTGGGGTGCCCCAGGGGTCGGTCCTGGGGCCGGTTCTGTTCAACATTTTCATCAATGATCTGGATGATGGAATAGACTGCATTCTCAGTAATTAATTTCCAGATGACACCAAGCTGGGGGGAACAGTAGACACACTGGAGGGCAAGGACAGGATTCAGGGAGACCTAGATAAATTGGAACAGTGGGCCAATAGGAATGTTATGAGCTTCAATAAGGACAAGTGTAAAATCCTGCATGTGGGACGAAAAAACCCCATGCACCGCTACAGGCTGGGAAACATTCAGCTAAGTAGCAGCAGTGTAGAAAAGGACCTGGGGGTCATGGTGGATGGGAAGCTAGATATGAGTCAGCAGTGTGCTCTTGCTGCCAAAAAGGCCAATGGCATACTGGGCTGCATCAAAAGAAGTATTACCACCAGCAGATCAAGGGATGTGATCCTTCCCCTCTATTCTGCACTGGTGAGGCCACATCTAGAATACTGTGTTCAGTTTTGGGCTCCCCACTACAAAAAGGATAGGGACATGCTGAGAGAGTTCAGAGGAGGGCAACCAAAATGATTAAAGGGCTGGAGCACAAGCCCTATGAGGAAAGACTGAAAGCGTTAGGCTTATTTAGTCTGCAGAAGAGAAGACTGAGGGGGGATTTGATAGCAACCTTCAACTACTTGGAGAGATGCTCTAAGGAAGATGGAGCTCGCCTGTTCTCAGTAATAACAGAGGACAGAACGAGGAGCAGTGGTCTCAAGTTGCGGTTAGGGAGGTCAAGGCTGGATATTAGAAAAAACTTTTTTACTAGGAGAGTGGTGAAGCCTTGGAATGAGCTCCCAAGGGAGGTGGTGGAGTCTCCATCTTTGGAGGTGTTTAAGGCCCGGCTGGACAAAACCATGACTGGGATGGTTTAGTGGGAGTGGTCCTGCCTCTGGCAGGGGGTTGAACTAGATGACCTATGAGGTCCCTTCCAACCCTATGATTCTATGATTCTTTCTTTTTCCTTTGCTCTTGATTCTCTCTCCCACAGGACTAGAGGATGGATATCATGGGCAACAGGAATGGATGAACATCAATATTCTTTGTTTCTCCCCTTACATACTCTGCTGGAAGGCTTGACTGACAGGGTTTTTTTTTCTCTTTTTTTGCTTACTTTTACTGATATTCTCCTGTCAGAACTCTGCACAGTGCATATCACATTGAAATAAATGCATCTAACTTTGCGCTCAACATATACTCCTTCTCTTCACCTCTTGATTTCTAAGGAAGCAGCTGCATACCAGTCCACCCATGTTTGAAGGGCCTTCTCCCCAGCCAAAGAAGAAGAACCACTAATCCCAGGGCTCAAATGAATTCAGGGACAACAAATGAAAAACAGAAACAAGAGTCAGTTATAGGTTCAAAATCAGGGCTCTGCTTTTCTCTGGCAATGTCTCTCCACTAATTATAGTGTTACAAGGCCAGTGAGTCTTCAGGTAATGGCGGAATGGTACCTTAGGGATGTGCTTGCCAAACATGAAATGAAGGAAAAGAAACAAAGTGGAGTCACTCAAAATCTCCAGCGTCACTGCAATGATTATTAAGGGCAAGTCTAACTATTAAGAGGGATGAACAGGAAGAGAAGGAGCAGAAAAAAGTGGGGACACTAATGTCAAATGTATATTGATGGCTTTGACAAGGAAGGAATGGGTAGAGTGGAAACAGCTTTCTGTGTGCTCACATTTGAATTCAAACTGTATCTCCATATTTATTGCAGCTAACAGGAATATTGCTGGCACTAACCTTATCCAACCAACAGAAACCAGTCCAGTAAAAGATATTACTTCACTCACCTTGTTTCTCTCCTGTCTTGTGACTAGCATAGCTACAACAACACTGAAAACATGCAGTGCAGTCATGCCATGACCATCCTGACTGATGCGATCTCAGGGATGCAGGATCTATACAATGACAAGTCTCACAGCAGAAACAACACACTGATGAAATCTTATTTCTAACAACCAGATTGACCCAATTGGATGTTACACAATAATATAATGGATCCCAGCAAATGCAAATGTAAGTGGTAATGAACTGGCAGAAAAAGATACAAAAATTGTTATAAAGCATGAATCTATAGACTCCCTGAAACAGACCGGAAAATTAAATGAACTAAGGAAGGAATGAAAAAACTGTATGCATGTGAAATGAAGGGGAACAAAAAATCTATGACGCATGCCTAATAGTTGAAAACATTGATATGATCCAAGGCCCTGAGATGAAGAGTGAAATGGATCTATTCAGAATTTTAACAGGACAGTATGGATTAAATAGGAATCTATTTTTAGTAAAGAAACATAAGGATGGAGTATGTGAAACACATATGGTCCAGATAATGATAGCTCATCTTTTATGGAATTGTTAAGACAGTGCCTTGTAAGAGGAAATATTTCCAGGAAAAACTCAGAAGTCATAGAATAACAAATTTTTTTTGCAACATCTATTCAGAATAGAAGGAAAATATGGCCCAAATAAAAGAACCATTCTACAATTTTTACAAACTGGGAATGACTTGAAGTCATAACTTATCTCTGAAATCTAATCAGAGATTCAGAAAGTATGTTTGTTGCACCACAAAAACCAAGATGAAAAAGAAGTTGGAACAGCTAAGGAGTTCCCTATCTTCAAAGCATCGGACAAAGTGGGATTTTCTCCCATGAAAGCTCATGCGATAAAAAAATTTGTTAGCCTTTAAGTGCCACAGGATTCCTTGTTTGTTTTGCTGAACTAAACTAACATGGCTGCCCCTTTGGAACTTGTCAACTCTCAGTCAATGAGCCAACCAGCCTCCTTCCCTATGAAAAACTAATAATCTCCTTGAAGTACAAAGGGAAGTAAATGAAAATGAAAACTCTCAGGATCAAGGGCCTTTTATGTTATGTTATAATCTGCCTTTTCTTGCTGATTTGAATAAACCATTGCTGTCCAAGTCAAGATGTGACCCAGACTGCCTTAAATAGGACTCTTGACCAAAGTTCTGTTCATAGTAACTGTCAGTCCCCTGTCTATTTGCAGCAAAGTTAAGAATTAACAACCTATGAGGATGGATGGTGGAGTTCACATCTCAAAGTTATTATTATATGACTCAGGCACATCACTGAAACAGTTACACTTTGCTCTTCTTTTTAAGTATTTTTTGCTCCCGTCCCTCCCTGCTCCCAGCAAGGGGAAGCGGGTGGAAGCTGGCTAGGGCACCCTCCGACCCCCTGCACCCCACTCAGCACCCTGGCCAGGGTGCTGATCCCTGGCCAGGGTGCTGGAGGGGTGGGACCTTCCCCCCAGGGTGCTATGCACCCTGGGAGGAACGTCCTTGTTATTTTGAAACACTCTTTGTTTGGAAATAACATGTCCAAATGGCTTATTTAGAAACCACTGGTTTCGAAATAGCCCTCCTTTCGAAAGCAAAGTGGGTTTAAGGTGTTTCGAAAGGAGGGCTCTTGTTTCAAAACGAGGAGCTCCCTCCTTTTGAAACGAGAAAACATTGTTTGGACATAGGGACTTTTATTTTGAAGCAACCAGTGTTATTTTGAAATAAAAGTCCTGTGTGAGCATACCCATTTATAATAACACAGCAAACCACTTTGTTATCAAATTACATCTGCTAGGATATGATAAACTTGGAATTGAGAATCTTTTCTCTTACACTGTAAGTTCTTTGAGGCAGAGACCATCTTTTGTTTGTGTTTGTAAAGCACATAACACAATGAAGTTCTGATCCATAACTGGGACACCTAGTCCCACACTAATACACATTAATAATTAATATTTGTCTCACAGAATGGTACATTGGGTTGTTTTAGTTGAGAATTAACTGTGTTACATAACAGTAATTATTTTGTCAATTTAATGTTCTTGTATTCTTATTTTTTTTTCTTACTATGAAAATCTCTGGTCAGATTTAACACACCAGCTTCAATAATAATCAGTGATTGTGTTACTTCTGCTTGTCTCTCTCAGGATAGCTTCTACAATATGAAATGTTGGCTGTGACATTAGCAGTCTTCATCAACTGATATCAAGAAAATGGCATTAATCTTGCAAATCTCAAGCAGGCAAAATTCCCCTAGACATCCCTTTTCTTAAGAAATGTCAACAATAGCAGTTGATTTGACTTAAGTGGACCTTCCTCAGTTCAGTTTTCACCAAACAAATGCCTTTTGCTTCATTAATTATCTACTTATATTTACTTTAAATGTCTTTTGAGTCACTCTGGATTCACAAAACCTTTTGCTATGTTTCTTTCTTTGTAACACACTTCCTTGTCATATTGCTACTGCTCCCCAAGAAAACATGTGTCACAAACAGTCAGAGATTTTCTTTTATGACAAGTCTCTTCCTCTCAGGTTACATCTGTGCTATGAGCTAGAGGCGTCAGCCCCCTGCATACATACACAGACTGGTGGTAGCGCTCACTGAGGGAGCAAGATTATAAATAGCAGTGTAGCCAGTGTAGCATGGTGGCATTGGCAAATGTCTGCCTTAGCTGTGCAAAACATGAATATGTATGGAATTGGTGAGTATATACTTGGTACAGCTAAGCCATATCTTCATTGCTGCTGCCTCTGCTTCACTGCTGTTTATACTCATGCTAGCTCAATAAGTGCTGCCACAAGTATATGCCAAGGTCCGTAATAAAAAGATTGGTCCCAGAACTGATTCCTGAGGAACTCCACTAGCAACGTCCCTCCAGCCTTACAGTTCACTTTTCAGTATAAGCCTTAGTAGTCTTCCCTTTAACCAGTTCCTTATCTACCTTTCAGTTTTCATGTTAATCCCCATCTTTTCCAATTTAAGTAATAATTCCCCATGTGGAACCAAATGCCTTAGTGAAGTCTAGGTAAATTAGCCCCACTGCATTCCCTTTCTCTAAAAAAGTCTGTTATCTTCTCAGAAAAAGAGGTTAGGTTGGTCTGATACAATTTACCTTTTGTAAAGCCATAATTCATTTTATCCCAATTACTGTTAATCTTGTTCGATGTCTTTAACTACTTTCTCTTTCAGAATTTTTTCCAAGACCTTGCATACTGCTGAGGGCAGTAAAAGGCTTGTAATTACCTGGATCATTTCCCCCTGCCCACCCACTCTTTTTAAAAACAGGAACTAAATTGGCAATTTTCCCATCATATGGTATTAGCACCTGAGTTTACAGATGCTTTAAAAATTCTTGGTAACAGACTCACAATCTCATGTGCTAGTTCCGTTAACATTCTTGGATGGAAATTATCCAGCCTCCCTGATTTAGTCATATTAAGCTGTTCAAGTTTGGCTTCTAATTTGTATGCGATGATTTTTACCTCCATATGCTCAGTCCCACTAGCCATTTTACCACTATCTCCAAGTTCATTGTACACCAATAAACTTTGTGGATGATACCAAGTTGGGAGGTATTGACAATACCAAGAAGGATCCAGATATCATACAGAAAGATCTGAATAATCTTGTAAACTGGAGTAGTAGAAATACAATGAAATTTAATAGTGAAAAGTGCAAGGTTGTGCATTTAAGGACTAATAACAAGAACTTATTCTATAAACCGGTGAAGCATCGGTTAGAAGTGACTGAGGAGGAAAAGGATCTGGGAGTACTGGATGATCACAGGCTGACTGTGAGCCACCAATGTGATGTTGCTGTGGAAAAAAAAAGCTAGTACAGTCCTTGGATGCATCAAGTGAGGTATTTCCAGTAGAGAAAGGGAGGTGTTAATATTGGTATACAAGATGTTGGTGAGACCTCATCTGTAATACTATGTGCAATTCTGGTTTTGCATGTTTATGAACAATTAATTCAAACTGGAACAGGTGCAAAGAAAGGCTACTAAGATGATCCAAGGAATGGAAAACCTACCATATTAGAGGAGACACAAATAGCCTGGCTTATTAAGCCTAACCAAAAAGAAGGTGGAGGCAAGATATGATTGCTCTGTATTAATGTGTCAGGAAGCTCCTGGCCATCAGGAAATTTAGACTTGAAATTAAATGCAGGTTTTTATCCATCAGAGGAGTGAAGTTATGGAATATCCTTCCAAAGGGAGCAGTGGGGGCAAAGAAATCTAGCTTACTTCAAAACTGAGCTTGATAAATTCATGAAGAGGATGGCAAAATGGGATAGTCTAGTTTCGCAGTTAACTGACCTTTGGCTCCTGGTGATAGATATGCTGATGAGATGATTGATGGAATGGATTCTGCATTATTACAGAGAATTCTTTCTTGGGTGTCTGACCGATGAGTCTTTCTCAGGTTTTAACTGATGGCCATATTGGGGTCAGGGCAGATTCCCCCAAGGCAGATTGGCAAGGTTTGAGGGTTTTACACCTTCCTCTGAGCATGGGGCATGACACAATTCCTAATGGATTCTCTGTGCCTTAAAGTCTTTAAATCCTGATTTGACGACTTTAATTTTGATGACTAAATAGTCATAGATTATAGTTTTATTGCAGAGGGTGTGGCTGAGGTTCTGTGTTCTGCATTGTGAAGGAGATCAGATTATATGATCATATTGGTCCCTTCTGACCTGCCAGTTGATGAGTCTTTGAATCTATGTGTGTGGAGCAAGGGAATCATACTCCTAGACTGCTACAAATGCAGTCTTTAACTAAGATCCTTATAGAGAGCAGAACAATTTTGTCTGCTTAACTATAAATTCTAGTGAAGGAAAGGTTTTACAAAGCCATTCACTGTTTTCTGTGTTCTCACCTACTGCAGGTAAAAGGATTTGACCTAGGTCAGTGGTTTTCAACCATAAAAACATTGACAATGATACAGATGCTCCATGAAATTTTATACAAAGGTAATGAAAATCAAACTAAAACAAACTTTGTTTCATCTTAAACATTTTTCTATCCAACCAAAATTACAGCTCATAAAACTCATTAAAATTAATCATCAAATTAAAAATGAGTTATCAGTTTTTAAATTCTAAAATAAGAATATTCTAAATGCAGATGGCGAAAGGGCAATATTGAGATGCCATGTATTTTTTTTTCTGGTGGATTTGAAGCATTAATGCATTTCATCCTTCTTTAGCTTGTTGTATGTGCTATGTTGCAAACATCATTAGTAAGGCCATACCATAGTAAACGTAAGAAAATGTGATGGTTATGAGCAATTAATTCATCTGGAAAAAGTGGGTGTCCTTTGGAATTGTTTGTTTCATCAAAATGTGGCATCTTACTGAAAAGGTTGGGAATCACTGAACTAGATTCTGGTGACCTTTTTACATCTATTCTATGCCAAAGTCCTACAGTTCACAAAAGTTCTTGTTTCAGCGTACTAAGATATTCACTAATATACTTTTATTTGGTGAGCCACTGTCAAAGTGGTGCTCTCTAGAGTACATGAGATGGTCAAGATTTTTTTTTCTTTTCACACAGTTTACCTATGTCTTTGGAGACTCCTCAGCTTTTGGTCACAGGCTTCAGGGACTTTCTCTGATATGTATTACTGCTCACTTTTTTCCTATCAAGAGAGCATCACCATCTTATGCTTTACAGTCACTCATACAATCATCTTCTTGTCTAGCCCTTGACTGTGATTGCACTTTGTATTACAAAAAGTTCCACATCACAGAAACTCATCCTTTCTAACAGTGCAGAATTCCTGTTCTTCACAGTCTTTATAATATTTTTGAGTGAAAAGAGTGAATATATGGCTTCAGAAAGGAACCAGTTTGACTGCCCTGGAAACTCAGTGTGCTCTATTTATCTGCAGATGAAGTACAGTGCAGGCAGTCTCTGCAAGTTTCTCAAGACTTCCTTGTCAGAAAGCAAGTGTGAAAAATTGGGACAGGGTGGGGGGATAATAGATGCTTATAGAAAACAAAGCCCTGAATGTAGGGACTGTCTCCATACAACTGGGACATCTGGTCAGTTTGCTCATACGTGTTCCATTGACTTCAATAGGAATAACTGCAAAACAAATACTACGCATGTTCAAAAGCATTTGTAGGGGCAGAGTCTATTATGGTGATATTTTGATGTGAATATTTGTCTACAAGGAGCTGGAGTGAGGTCACCATGCCATTCCATATAAGCCATCAAGCAGCTAATATTATAACATTTTCTTGGAAAATAAGAACTCTTTCTGACTTCCTGAAAGAAGAGGAATGTTTCTCATCTCTAATACATAGAAAATACATGAAAAAAACAGTTGGAGAGTTACATACATTATGAAAAATTATAAACACTTTTAGTGGCTAGCAGCACTAACATAGTGTCATATAAATGAATAATTAAATGAAATAATATCCATTGTATTTGTACTCCACAATCTCACAGCCATCGGTAGTAATGGTTTGATATCCAGTCTTTATTCTGATACTCTGATCTACACATTGACAGTGGACTTTTAGATAATAATGATTTTCTTTAGGCAAGAGGAAACAAACTTAACTTTTTAAACCTACATAGATATATATTGTGAGTTGGAAAAGCTCTTCAATTAACATTACCTTTATCTTCAATGAACATTATTGAAATGGTTTTAATTATTAAACAAACATCCAAGACCATATTTTCAGCCAACCTCTATATGCCCAAAGATTTTCAGATACATCCATTTGCAGGCATCTGCTAGGTTGAATACTATTTGCATATGCATAAGTTAAGGACACAAATAGAGGTCCTAGTGAATGCAAAAGGATGCACTTGCAAATTTTGTTGGTGTGTATCTGACACCTGCTGATAATTTGGCCAGTTGATTAGACTTTCATTCATACATTAAAATCTATTCGCTTTGTGGTTCTTCTGGAAGTCTTGCTTGTCCAAGTCTTTGTTCTTTATGTTTGATATATTCAGAGAACACATTCATGTAATTTATTTTCATATTGCTGAGGGAAGCAAAATATTTGCTGAAAAAATTTGTTTTGGGGAAAAAGACAATAAATTATTTCTAGGCTGCCTCACTGGTGCTCCAGTAGAATGCTGGTGTAGCGTTTTTTCAGTGTGTATATTGGGGGAAAGAGGGAAGAATAGAAGTGGGAGAAAGAACAGGTTCAGGAAAGATGTCAAGCCTTCTACTGTGCATGATGTTGAAAAATAGAAACACTGTTCTTATAGGATGAAATTCATTCCTGTACACAAGTCTGTCCTAAGAAATATGCATCACTAGTGCATAGTGTATGGACATAAGGGGAATTTTACCTGTAGTAAATGATGGACTGACAGTACAGTTCATGGTTGGCTACAGATATGTAGGAGGAGTTTATGAATAAGCTCCCAAATAATAGAATGAGCTGTTGGTGCCTGGGGAACACTTTCCTTTGACTCCTCCCATAGCAAAGCATATTGATTACTTTTGTAATGTTCTTCTGCAAATAGGTTCTTAGAATGAAACGTGCATGAAATGTAATTGCTATCCTTTTGTTAAACTGTACACTCTGATATGGAATTAATGAGGGAAATTGTTGCACTTATCCATGTTCAAGGAATAGGTAAGAATCAAAAATATCAGCCAAAATGGGTGGAGGGGAGGTTGGAGAGAAATATGGAGGTCAGAAGTGTCTTGTGACATTCACTTTTGAATAAGTCACCTACATTAAAGCAATAAATGCCCTGAAAGGATGCTACTACAATGGTAACAGCTCTTAGACCTTACCACAGTAAAGAATCGCACTGAGCTGCAGTGACTGTGGAACCCATAGGGAAACCTCACCATCAAAAGTGTATGCTTGCTTCAGGGTTTGGAGGGCTCAGATGGTAAGATTTTTATGTGCTGTGTTGTGTAATATAATAAAAGCAAATTATTTCAAGGCTTTTCTTGTGATGATGACTAAGAGTAAGTTTGCTTTGTTTAGAAACATTTGTGTAGCAACTGCTAAGCAGAGCAGATTACATTGGTTCGTATAATTTACATGCTCTTTGTAAACAGGTTCAGGTGGCTATGCTGACAATCTTGTTGGTGCTGTTTCTGCAACTGGTCATGGAGAGTCCATCATGAAAGTAACTCTTGCCAGGCTTGTCCTCTTTCATATGGAACAAGGTAGGACAATCATCACATTGATGACTATATCTGCATTACTTAAATGACAGTTATACAATACTCTTCTTGGTTGTAACAAGTAATAATCTATTCTTAACTGCTGAAAGGGAACTGTGTAGTACAATATTTTTAAAAGGACACATTAAAAACCTCTGATTGTACAGAGTTCTTTATATACTCTTAAACCTGTTTCCAAATCTCCAAAAATGATACCGTATACAAAACAAAGAAGAATGCAGGATGCTTAAATAATCAGAAGCATACAGTATGTATCTTTCAACATATACATAATTATGTGAGGAAAAAATGGTACAGTCATTTGATGAAATTTATGGAACAGCACAATAAGTGTAGGAACTCTAAATTACAGGATCTTCTAGGTTTTTTTTCCTTTTTTTTTAATCCATCATGGCCACAATTTTACTTGTCCTATTGTGCTGAGTTTGAGCTCCAAAGCTAACAACAACACTGGTCATGTCTATTATATGTTTGGGTGTAACTCAGAAATGCAAATTCCAAAGACCCCACTGAGATTCAGAATGATTATTATGGTTCACATTCACTTGAACAGGGATTTGAATTTTATTACAGTTATAATAATTGGCATATTTTTATGGATTCATTTTTTAATTTGGCATCCACCCAGACTTCATTGTTCATGCTACAGTAGTAGCATGATGAATTACTGTGAGTTTTTTATTCATTATTATTAAATTTAATTATTTTTGCTCATGTACCCAGATGTGAACAGCGTCAGTTTTCTAATCTAATAATGCAGGCTGTTTGGAAAATATGTGCTGTCAATTAGAGGCATTTTATAATAGAAACGATAAAAAGAGTCATTAATGAAAAGTAGTTTGCCTCCCTATGTACTGGCTTCAGTTAATCAAAGGTGCTTTGAAATTGAAATCATTAATTAACTTTGCCTGTTTTTGAACTGATCAAGTGCCCTGAAAGTTGCTGAGAGTCTGTGAAATGAAATTATTGTGAAAAAGAAAACAGGATTAATAGACTGTTTTTCCAAATGATAAATTTTATTCTCTTCTATCAATAGCACATTACAACAAGGCTATTGCATTGTTTTCCATATTTTGAAGTAAATAGGAAAAAGAGGATCAGATTTCAGGTGAATTCAAGAGTATATACACATTGCAGGAAGGTTGGGGTTAGAGCTAGTTGAACTTATTTTGGATTAGCTATGAGAGTTCTGTGGCACCTTAAAGACGAACAAAAGCTTATGCCATGATATCTTATACCCAAGGAAATTTGTTAGTTTTTAAAGCACCACAGAACTCTCATTGTTTTTGCTGTAAACAGACTATCATGGCTATCCCTCTGGAGCTCTTTTGGATTAATCTTTTTTTTTTTTTTTTTTTTTTTGGGTCACTCAAGAAGGTAGAATTGAGTTGACCAAAACATTTAATAAATTTATGCTGATTTTGGCAAATGCTTTTGGGTAGCAGTTGTTTTTCCAGCAGTGAATCGTTTGGAATTTTTGGGACAGATTTACAAGGAGATTAAGGAAACATTCAGAAGATCACTGGTGATAATGCTGATTTCACTCCCAATAGGCCAGTGGTTAGGGTGCTGTATGGTTGCAAAGGTCCCTCCAAAAAGGATCAGGCAATACAGACAACACTGAAGAGGTTTATTTACAGTACCTGGAAGTCTGAACAAAGATTGTTACAGCTTCAAAATAAAAGTAGCATGGCACTTGCTTATATACGGTTGAAACTGGTTTCCAAAGAATTCTTGCTTCTTTTAGAAAAGCATTTTCATATATAGTCAAGATGAGGGAGGAGGTCTCAACAGGTTGGGAAATGCCAGCTTCTGTATAAGTGGGGGTGGATGACTACATGACATCCTACAGGAAGGAGTACATGACATGGGAAGGGTATGTGACAAGGGATAGGTGGTGGGTGGGTGGCAGTGAATGGGAAGGGATATGGAGAAATAGAGTCAGGAGGCATTTTCAGTCAGGAGAAGGGTCTTAGGACAGCAGAGGGGGAAAGGGTATGTGGCAATGAACAGTGGCGAAGGTAAATGACAATAGACAGTCAGCATGCTGTCTATCTGAGGAGGCAGGCCCTCTGTGTCTATGAAGCCTAGTGGGCTTGCGTGGCTTAATAGTGCTTACCTGAGATGTAGGAGATCCAGCTTTAAATCCCTGCTCTGGAATTGTTCTTAAATGAAGGTCTTCTTGCTCCTCAATGGACTCCTTAACCCCATGCAACAGAGTTATTATCATGGCTTTTCAATGGCTATTCGAGTGTTTTATACAAAGAATTGCTTTGGCAGAAGAGAATGAGAGTGGCCCACTCCAGAATAACTAGTTTTCTGATAGGGTATATCTACACTGGAGGCTTGAGTTGGCTTAACGGATATGTCCACACATCTCTTTTATTTCAAAATAACACTGGTTATTTCGAAATAAAAAAGATTAGGTCCACACGACATTTTCTTATTTTGAAATGACAGGCTCCATCATTTTGAAATAAGAACTGTCATTTCAAAACAGCTTAAACCTCATTCATTTCGAAATGGCTGTTATTTCAAAATGGTTATTTTGAAATAACATCATTTGGACATGTTGTTTCGAAACAATACCATTGTTTCAAAACTACTGTTTTGAAACAAAGTGTCCAAACGGCCTTATTTCAAAATAATCATTTTGAAATAACAGCCGTTTCAATAGCAGGCTTTCCCCTATTTTGAAGTAAGTCATTTCAAAATAAGGGTTTTATTTCAAAATAAGTCATTTTGAAATGACTTATTTCAAAATGAAACTTTGTGTGTAGACATAGCCAACCTGCTTTAAGTCAACTTAAGCAACTCCATAGCCACATCTGGCATTTATTAAATTGACTTAAGAGCTTCTTTCAGTTAACTTAATAGCTCCTGCCCTTAAAGTTGACTTTAAGCATTAAATCAACTTTATTAAGTCAACTTAATGAAATTCGGCCACCTACGTTAACTTTGGCTGTGTCCACATGAGGCTTTTATTTCAAAACAACCACCATTGTTTCAAAATAAAACTTGACAGGTCCAGATGATGTTTCCGCATTTTGAAATAAGGAAAATCATTTTGATACAATAAAACCTATTTTTGTATCGAAATGAGGGTTATTTTGAAACTGGTTTCAAAATAACCCTGTCTGGCTGTGTTATATCAATATGGAACACCTATCAATATAACGCTGGACCTTACTCCCAGGGTGCCATACACCCTGGAAGGAAGTCCCACCACCCCTCAGCACCCTGGCCAGGGAGCCGATCCGCACCCTGGCCAGGGTGCTGAGGGGAGGTGCAGGGGGGGTGGCAGGGGCTGCAACATGGTTTCCCCCAGGGCAGAAGCTGCCCTTGAGGCCAGGAGGGGACTCAGCTGGCACCCGCGGCTTCCCCCAGGGCAGCAGGTGCCCCCAAGCCTGGGCGGGGGGTTGAGCCAGTAACTGCAGTTTTCCTCTGGTGGCACCTGCCACCAAGCCCCGGCAGGGGGCTCCGCTGGCGGCTGTGGCTTCCCCTGGGGTGGAAGTTGCCCTGGAGCCCGGGCTGCTTGGGCCACCCCAGGGAACCTAGGGAGCAGGTTCTGGGAACCTGCCAACCCCCTCAAGCCGGCTCCGGGACCCCAGCCAGGGGGCAGAAGGGGTGCCCCACAGTCTCTCCCCCACTGCCCCAACAGCAGTGGGAGAGTCAGGGCAGGAGAATCCCTGCTGTGGGGGCATTTCCGCTGCCTGGCTCTCCATTTTTTGTGGAATTCTGGTTTTTTGTAAAAATGTTCAAAAGTTTTTGATTTTGGTCCATTGTGGAATGAAAATTATTCTAAAACCTCAAAAGTTTTGTGAAACAGAACTCTTGTTCTTTAGTTAGCTTTAATTATTAAAAGTACATGTGAAGTATGGAAAATATCAGACTCAAAACCTGCTCCCAGAATCCAAGAAGAGAATTTTTATCTTTAAAAGGGAATTATTTTTATTCAAATTGCCTCATTAAGGCCCAATCCAAAGTCTATCTATATTAGTGGAAAATGACAATTGATTTCAGTTTCTGAATTACACCCTTAATGAAGAAAATGAGCATCACAATCACAATCTTGTTCAGATTTCTTTCAAAGGAAACAATTATTTTACTAGCAATTTATGAACTATAAAATCAGCAATGTCAGCAAGTACTCTAAGAATCTACTACACAGGTGGGAACAAATAACCTCAATTTAACACCATAAAAATTTGAAAGACCCTTGTAGAGGAAATTCTTGTAAACATGACATTTAATAGGTTTGCAGCAGGCAAAGGAAAATAACATTTTGTCTAATAACAAAAGACATCATACTTCAGGCACATCATAAAGGGTCATGACATAAAAAGTATCAGATAAGAAATAAAGTTCACTCTGGATCAGAAATCAAATATGATTTTTTTATCTGAGGTACAGAAGAAAAGCTGCTCATCCTGTTGTCAGTCTGCCTTTTTTTAATATTCTACCCCTTTTCACCATCATCTAATCTAACCTGTCAAATACATTGGGATATTTAAAGGATGTAGTACTAATGGCTGGTACAGCAAGTTAACCATTATTAACTGTTGCAATGGATTTTAGATGTTAAAACCAAAGGAATGTTATATTCTTATGAAAAAGTCAAAACTAATCACTAACAAAGGTGCTTATAAGATTCTTGAATTAATATAATTTCACTTGTTTCTGTTCTGGATAGTGGGAGAATTATCTGTATATGTGAAGTGGTTCCTCTGTGTGTGTTAAATATGTGCTGTTCACATCTACAACATATAGGTTTGTCACTAAATGCAGGATCAAAGGCAATGTCTACACCTAAAAATGCTAGGTTGACCTAGTTAATTCGACCTAGCAAAGTCAACCTCGAATTAGTTAATTTGAATTAGCGTGTCCATACCAGAAGCCTAACTCAACCTAGCACATCCAGACAGGCACTGGCTAGGTCGACTTAGGATTAATGGGAGGTGTGCCAACATAGCACCTGAGAAGGGCCCAATTCCCCTGCCAATCCTATAAAAAGAGGAAGTGAGCTCAGCACCTTCCATTGTGCTTGACAGTATGCAGCATGAGGAGGTCATGGATCCGACTTTGTTCATGATACTTCTGGGGTACTCAGCACCAACTATCCAGTGCCCAGTGCTCTCTCCAGCTTCAGCATGATCTTTCTGGACCCTGACAGTAGGGAGGCAGGCAGCAGCACCACCACCATGCTGACCCAGTAAGTTGCCGTGCTGACAGTGCCCTCTGTGCCTCATTGCTCCTGGGTATGGGAAACCAACAGCAACTGGTGGGACAGTGTCATATTCACCATTTGGGATGATGCGCAGTGGCTCCAGAACAGCCAGATGAGCAAGCAGACCTTCTTTGAGGCGATCCGCGAGTTTGCCACAGTGCAGCAGCACAGGGACACCCGATTCAGACCCACTCTGCCTGTGAACAAGTCAGTGGCCATTGCAGTCTGGGAGATGGCAACCCCAGACTCCTACCACTCTGTTGGCCACCAATTTGGCATTTGGAAGGTCACGGTGGGGCCTGTCCTCCTGCAGGAAAGCAGGCCATCAACTTGTTCCTCCTATCCTGCCTTGTCACCCTAGGCAACCTGCAGGACACCCTCAATGGCCTCGCAACACTCAGCTTCAACAACTGTGGACATTGTAGATAGGACCCACATCCCCATCTGAGCCCTGGAACACTGGCCCATGGACTATAGGAACCACAAGGGCTACTGCTCAGTGGTTCTGTAGGCCCTTGTGGACAACTGAGGTCTCTTCAAGGACATTTACTTTGGCTGGCTGCAGAAAGCAGACGATGCCCACGTGCTCAGGAACTCTACCCTGTACAGGTGCATGCAGGCAGGCACCTTCTTCCCTCAACACACCATCACCCTTGGGGATATGCAGGTGCCTGTCCTGATCCTGGGAGATGCTGCCTACCCCTTGTTTCCCTGGCTCATGAAGCCCTACACTGCCAACATGCCAGCAGGGGGCAATTCAACAGAAGGCTGAACAGGTGCCACCAGGTCATGGAGCATGCCTTTGAATAGCTCAAAGCACATTGAAGGGCCCTTGTGATGCACTTGCATCTCGCTGAGCACAGCATCCCAGAGGTTGTCAGCACTTGCTGCGTGCTCCATAACCTTTGTGAAATGTGGGGGGAAGGCTTCCCCACTTCTAGGAGGCTGAAGCCGAATGCTTCTCTGAACAGCCCAATGCCCTGCCCCAGAAATAGCCAGCCCAGTGATGTGTGGTCATCATCTAGGGCATGCTAAAAGACCACTTCCTCAGAGAGGAGTACTGAGGGTGGGCCTGCTACCAGGCCCCCTCACCTCTCCAGTCTGCCCATGCTACCCCCATCCACCCCCACCCTCCTGTCCCCTCCATCCCTAAACCAATAAATACAAAACATTAAATACGTTTCATGGGTTTTATTTACAGGGGGAATTAGGGGTTGGAAGTTCAGGGGGAGTGAGGGAGATTAGGGAGGAGTGAAGGGGTTCAGGGGTGGGAGATGTGGGTGTTGGTGGCTTAGGGCAGAAGGCGGAGTCAGCAGGCAGGGGGGTCAGGGTAGCGGGCCAGTGCTAGTGGCTTGGAGGAAGTGATTCCCAGACATGCATGCATCCGCCCCAAGTCCTGGGCTGTTGGCAATGAGGAAAACCCCCACTGAGGGTAGAGGCGCTCCTCCAGCTGCTCCAGGCTGTCTGCCTGGTGCTGCAGGGCAAGGCTCTGGCACTCTAGGGTGATGGTCCGCTGCTCCACCAGGTCCAGGAGCCACTGTACCATCCCCAAGCCAGCCCTCTGGTGGGCATTTACCCTGTCTTGCCAGGCTGTCAGGCTCACCTCCAACTCCTTGTTGAGACAGACCAGGTGCCTGAGGTACTCAGCCCATAAGCACAGCATTCTCCTCCTACGCCTCCTGGTTGGCACTGGTGGGGTCTTGGTAGTGGTGCGTGGCAAAGGCGCTGGAGCTGCTGGAGGGAAGCAGAGAACAGAGTTCCTCCCATTAGCTAACTTGCTAGTGTGGTGTGCAGCCTGACAGGAGCTGCTGTCTCCTGACCATCTCCCTCCTTCCCAATCCCTGTCCTTTGGGACAGAATCCCCCAGGTACACACAACTGTGCTGTGCTGTCCAGGTCAGCTGCAGTGTCCACAGTGGCGAGCAGCAGTCAGCCCTGCCCAGGGGTGTCTCCCGAGGCCACATGCCAGTGGTGTCGGGCACATGCTGTCTGGCCTTGATGCAGCCACCTGTGGTCCTTCCACCGCATCTCCTGACATGTCCCCGCACTGCTCAGGTCTGGCTCCCCCCACCACATGGTCCCTGGTCCCTCTGCCCCCAGGGGAGGGTCCCTGCACCCCCCCCCATCCCTAGGTCCCTGCCTCTCTCTCTGCCATGTCCTCCCATAGTGGCTGTCCCACAGGCATGGCCACCCTTGCCCACAAGTAATGAGGGAGAAAGCATTCATCAGCAGGTGCAGCAGGTGTCCAGCGTACTGTCCACTCATCTGAGTCATCTTCAGTGAGGGATCCTGCTCCTCTGCTGAGGCCTGGCACTCTGCAGAGGCAGAGATCAGCTCCAGGCTGGCTCCTGGGTTTGGGGCTGGTGGGGTGCCCTCTGGCCGGCTGGTCTTGGCCAGCTCCAGCACCACATCCTGGGCCACCGATTAGAAAGATGGAAGTACTCAGCAACTGGTTTCTTTGTTCTGTGATTTCTGATATCACAGGATATCCTGTTGCTGAGCACTTCCATCTTTCTAATCACTCGATGAATGATTTGTTAACGACTGTCGTCAGGGATGTGGCTGGGACATCAAGACTTCAAAGAGAAACAGCTGAACTCAAATTAATATGCAAGCTAAATTCTGTGAAAGCAGGACTTAATAGAGACTATGGGTTCTTTTCCCATTACAAAAGGTAATTTGACTTCAGGCTTCCCATGGTTTGAACCTAACAACTGCTCTGATTTGCTGTTACTGTATGACCTGATCCTATGTTTTACACCCCCTTGCATTTATTTTCTTTCCTTTCTGTAAGTTCACCTATCTTTGAAGCATCTGAGGAAGTGGGATTTTCTCCCAAGGAAGCTCATGCAAAAAATAAATCTGTTAGTCTCAAAGTGCCACACGACTCCTTGGGTTTTTTTTACTACTTGAACAGTCACTGGACCAGAGTTGGAGTGAGACTTACACTATAGGAGGACCTAGAACAGTGGTGGCCAAACTTACAGAACTCAAGAGCTGCACAGGTCAATTATTAAACCTTCGAGAGCCGCACTGAGGCACATAACCACATATTTTTACCTACTCCAAAATTACTAAGCTTAAAATTCATTGAGCACTTTAATTTTATCATAAAAATAGGGCAAATATTGATCCACTAATGGCAGATTCTAACAATTATTTAAGATTACCATGAAACTAGGGTACACTGTACAAATTTAGCTGTTGCTAGATGTAGAACACTACAGGCTTGTGGCAAGATTTTTTTTTTTTTAATCTGGGCAGTAACTTATCAATGCAGCAGGTAAAAGCTCTCTCAAATGCTGATCTCTAAGTATTGCACAATGTTTTGAATTTCATTGTGGAACATGATGCTTCATAGCAGTAAGTTGTGCCAAAAATTGAAAGTAATCTATGTTCAGTTTTATACTTTTCTCCTTTGTATTTTCATTTCTTAATATTCCACATCATGTTTAGGACTTGTAAAACGTGATTTTATTTTAACAACAAGCTTCATTAGGGCCTACGAGAAAATCTAAACATGCTATGGCTTCTCTGACCATGTTATGCTTCTCTCCCCCACTCCCTGTTGCCGCTTCCCTGCTGTCTCTTACCATGCTGCTGATTCTCTGCTCTCCCCAACCAGGCCATATTTCTGCCTCCCACCACCTACCATGCCCCTGCTTCCCTGCCAGTATTTCTGCCAGTAAACTTGTTCACTAAAATACTCATGGACAGTGAAGACAAAAGGTCTGAGGACTCAGATACAATTAATTTTAAAATGAGAGTAACAGTAAGGGAAAATACTGCTCTCATCTTAATCCTGTGAAGAGATGCACACAGGGACACCTTTTCAGCTGTTCAGAATCACAAAAGATCAATAAGAATTTATGGGGACAGAAATTGCAAGATCAGAGCCTGTTTCAGTAAGTGCTTTGGAGTCCATGCACAAAAGATGCTATGGAAAAAATCCCATTGAGTTTATTTAGTTTGAGGTCAGGCCCTGTATAAATTCTAAATATCAATATTTGGTTTTTATAATACAAAGTAAAATCTTTACTGGTGAGAGATTTTTTCAGAAAGTTTACAAACACAATTTTCCGTCCTCAGCCCTTCACAACAATTACTGTTGTCTAATGGGCTCAGATACCCACAGAGTCATTCATGAAGATTGCACTGAAATATAAATAGATTTTGACTATACAACAAAAAAGAATTAATATATATGAATGCTATTCAATCAGTAGAAGTATAGTGCTGCTATTGAACATTGCAGTGAATGTAAATTATCTTGGTAATTGAGTTAGTTATTATATTAATTAAAATTTTCTTATAAAATAAATGTACTAGCAGTTCCTCCTGCAAACAGATGACATACTGATGTCTCAGGCACACTTGTTCAATGGACTTAAGGAATTTTTTTCTAAAGCCAGTTTTCAGCAGTGGTGGTCTATCCTAAGTCTGAATCATTTTGCATACTGAAAGTGAACCATGATCCATAATGACTACCTGTAACATTCTTTAAATAGAGGGTTTTTTAAATAACCTTTTGACAGTAGCCAGTGGTTTTGGATGTAACACTTTTGTCAATTTTCAGTCATTTCTGATGATTCTTATTTAATTCTCAAAATGGAAATATAAGGGAAATAATTTTGCATTATATTACAATATCTGGAAATGCCAGGTGATTTAAAAAAAAAAAAAAGAAAGAAAGTTAATGTACAATTGCTTTTCAGGTTTAAATTGCTAATTATCATCACTTATCTGTAGTTCATTGTAAACTTGTTCTTGATCAATTTATGTTGCCAGTTTTAAAAATATTTACCCAGAAAACAATATCAAAAAAGAAAAGTATTTAAAAAAAATCATGCACTGATGTAATTAAAGACTGTATCATTATGCACACTGACAAGGATGGTAGAATTAATATTGTGGGAGTAAACTGTGGAATCTGGCAGTTACTTGCTCTGAGTGCATGTCTTTACACTTAACTGAGGAGGTTGGCTTTCCCTGCTGGCTCTGACAATGCTGCCCCTCTCCTCCCGGCTCTTACCAGGCTGCGTTTTCCTGCCGGTGAGGCTCTCGCAACACCGCTCCACTCCTCCCCTCTCTTCCCCGCTCTGACCAGGCTGCTTGTTCCCTGCGGGCTCTCCCAGGGCTGCCCCTCCCCCGGCTCTGACCATGCTGCTTTTTCCTGCAGCTTTCACAAGACTGCTCCTCTGCTGCTGGTTCTCCCCATGCCGCCACCTCTCTGCTGTCCCCGACCACTGCAGCTTTCTCGCCCCTGTCTCCTGCCATGCCACCCTTCCCCCCCGCACTCTCCCAGGAGCAGCAATTTTTCTTTGAAAAGCCGCATGCGGCTCGTGAGCTGCAGTTTGGCCACGTCTGACCTAGAATCTGTCTTGACTAGATGGGTGATTTAAATGGTGGTCACTTCCATTCTCTCTCTCTAGTCCAATGACTGTTTAAATATTCTATATTTAATGGAAAACTTCAAAACATGAGATTGAGGAAGAAAGACCACAGAATATTCAGCTGGCTGATATTTCAGGGGAGTCATGTGGGGAACCTGGGCTCAAGCCCCTCCTCCACAGCAGACTGAATGGGCACTTGTACCCAGTTCTCTCACATTCTAACACAGTCTAGTCATTAGGTGACTGTGTACAAAAGAGTCACCATTGCCCTGTTCCCATTTTGCATGGAGCCTGAGCTGGTAGGCTTGCTCTGAAACTGAGCCCCACAGACAAGATAATTGGAGTATCCCACCTAGGTTTGGATATCTGCTAGGTTCCTGGGTCTCAAATGTAAATGACAGTGCACACACCCACCAGCAGAACAATAGGTATGAGGGACTTTACTTGAGGGAATTTAGGTATTTTCAGGGTTAGGCAGCAGCTGAGTGAAAGTTTGAGGATTTAAATTTTAGATTTAGTTACATAAAGTTGCAGTTAGACACCAAGATTTCTTTGTGGATCTAGCCTTTTGTATCTTTCTGTTGGTAGTGACGGTTTTTGAACATTACTTCACTTGAGTGAGTGTGCAAGGACTCCCATGGAAGTAGCTGCTACATCTAGCAAAACTTTGATTTTGCAGTTGCAGTCATGATCCACCTGGGTGGACACTTCCACCTGGAAGGCAGTCCTATTAAAGGAAAATGTTTTTTCATGCCACTGTCTATAGGCAAAGGTGGAAAACAATTTCTGAAAATTTTTGTCATGATTGAAAAATCCCACTAGGTATCTAACTACCTTAGAAAATCTCATCTTTTGGTGAGCAAGTCATTTCTGAAAACATGATGGGGACCTAGGCTCATAAATTATTTATGTGCTTTTGAAAACTGTATCCTAAACCTTAAGTTTCTTCCCAGCTATGTAGCTGCAACGCACCTGGAAGAGACCATTCACTCACTGCTCCTGGGGCAATATAATTTCCTGAAGCCCTCTTTAGAGTACAATTTAATTCCCGCAAAGTAGTGTTAGTTCATCTCTTTTGGCTCAGTTGTTGTGGAAGACAGAGCCAATGCTCCTCCTGTTCTCCACTGCTCCAGTCTTTCCCTTGAGGTGTATCATGAGCAGGGCTGACCAGAGGCTTTCTGCCACCCCAGGCCATCAGGGATTTTGTTTTCCCACTCCTAGCAGCCAGTAACACGGTGCCACTGCTAGCATCCAGATCTGGCCATGGGCGGGGTGTGGCGCCACTGCTGCCAGGGTCTGTCTGCAGGCAGGGGTCCACCCCCAGCTGGGGAGTGGTGCTGGGAGCGAAGTCCATCCATGGGCAGGGATCAGAGGAGCACCAGCCCAGCCTTTCGTGCCCCCTATATTTTGGCACCCTAGGAGACCACCTAGGTTACCTCTATGAAAGAACCGGCCCTGATGCTGAGTACCAGGCATACAGTCCCTATTATCCCTGATGCAGGGAGTCTAACACAACCGGACATGATCCTTGGGGGCCCCAGCTCCCCACTATTGCCTTTTCATGCACTGGGCACTCCATCTGGCCCTTAAAATGGAAAGCAAGAATTGCATAAGCACAGTTAGGGTCATATGCACACACATTATGAATCCCAGAAGTGCCAGACCAGCCCTGAGAGAACATGGTCTAAGAAACATGAATCACACATGATTTTTTCCTGCTAAAAGTGGAGTAGGCAGAACAAACAGCATATTGATGAACACACCAATTAAAGAAAAGAAAACAGCTTATTGGAAATGTGAAACTCACTATTAAAAGAGGAGGGAAATAATATGACAAGTCTGGTGCTTCAAGCAATTAGGAGCACAAGAAGGACATTGGTGACAGGTGTTTATATCAATGTTACTAAGTGCTCAAATGAAATCTTTCCCTTCATTTAAAAAAATCTGATTATCACTGCTTGAATGCTGAAATATAATTTCTAAAAGTTATTACAAGAAGAAAAAATACAAAAACTGGCTGCACAACTCTGATCTTATTTACACCAGGTTTACACAGGTGTAATCTTATTGTCTTCCATGGCATTAATTCAGATTAATGCTACCATCAGATCTGACCCAAAATCTATGGCTATGTCTGCACTACAGCTGAGTGCTTGCTTCCCAGCTCAGGTAGACTGATAAATGCTAGCTCTGCTCAAGCCAGTGTGCTAAAACTAACAGTGTAACTAGAAGTAACTGAAACTAGTTGCCCAAGCACATATCAAGGGGCTCATGTGGCTTTGTACGCAGGCAGCTGGTCCAAGCCGCCGTCAATATTAACTTGTCTACACTGCTATTTTTATGCGTGCCAAGTTGAACAAAGCAAGCCCATTTATCTTCCTGTGCTGGGAAGCATACTCCTAGCTGCAATGTGGACCTCTCCTTTGTTACTCAGTAATAGCTGAATTTGTATGAGTTCACACAGAGGGACACACAACCAACCACCTTATATTGTGCTGCCTCTACAATGACAGTCCCCCTGGGAGTATTTAGACTTCGTTGCTTTTGAAGAATGATTCCCTGGAGAAGGGCAAGAAAGAAGAGAGCTAATTATCCTCCTCCACTTTCTGCACTGCTCAGTGTACTATGGAGAGCAAGCTACAGCATCATACTACAAAACAAACAAGGAGTCTGGTGGCACTTCTAAAGACTAATGGATTTATTTATCGCATGAGCCTTTGTGGGAAAGAATCCCACTTTGACGTTACACTTGTCTACACTGCTATTTTTTGCTTCAAGCATCTGATGAAGTGGGATTCTCTCCCACAAAAGCTCATGCGGTAAATGAATTTGTTGGTTTTAAAAGTGCCACCAGACTCCTTTTTGTTTTGCTGGACTAAAGCAACACAGTTACCTCTTTCAAATTTAGCACTATACTGGAAACTCTTCTGTAACATTTAATATTTGCATTTGTAATAATCTGTGAGTTTCATACATTAGTTAAAAAAATGGAGAAGGTTCTCTTTTTACTGGGATTCTCCACTGGAAGTGTTTTTAGCATTGGCTTTGTTGCATATAAATGCGAAATAATATGATAGAGCCAGTTCAAAATAAATCATGAAAATAAGTATACTGTAGGCCAGATTTGGAAAGTGCTCAGCACTCCCCTCTGGGCCTACTGTCTCAAAACATCTCAGCTACCATTTTGGCACCTAAACAATCTGAGCTTTCTAAGAGTGTTCTGCATCCTTCAGCTCCCTTTGTCTTCAATGGCAGCTGTTGTCTGCTTTGCTCTTTTGATAATCCAAATTTACAACTCCAATTTTCTGAAAGGGATTAAAAATCTAAAAATGTAGGCAAAGGAGATCTGGGGATCACCAGTAATCACTGTCTGGAATTCCAGTGCCTATGTATAACAAATAGAGGGAAAGGGTTTGGAGCATGCATAAAACCTTATGGGAAATCATTTACATGAGATTCTCATGTCAGCTCTCAAGTAGCTCCACAAAAAGGAAACAAGAAACATAACTTAGCTTTCTCCAAGTAGCTATAGACAGTGTCAGACTGACAGATATAATTCCCATGGTTCTGTGCACATAAAAACTTGACCTGTGGTATTCTCAGAATCCCATATCAGAAATTTTACCTCTTCACCAGCGTTACCAGAATGTCATCAGTCACTTGTCAAATTTCAACCACTGAAGTGCCATAAATGAGATTTGCAAAATAAATAAATCTTTTATATAGAGTGAGTCACTTGCACCTGTTACTGGCTGGCCAGAATTTTCTACTCTATCTGACCTAAAAAATCCTCCTGAAATTTCAAGTTAAGGTTGATTTGCTATGGCTGAACCAGAATTCTCTCACTTACCATTCTGATCAGTGAGTTCTCCATGTCCTCTTAAACCATTTATCCCCATTTTGTGAAATCCTACCTCTTTCCATCATTTCAGGCCATGTCTACACTATGCAAGTTAAGCTGATTTAAGTTACGTCAACGATCATGATTTAATAACATCAGTTGGGCACCACACACCATGCCTTTTGTCAGCTAAGCATATTCATAGGCATTGCCCTTGCATTGACAGAGAGAATGTTGCATCATGTATAGATACCTGACTATGCAATTCACCACCCTCTGTCACCCTTCGCTTTTTGGAGCTTTGGGAATGGCTCATGGTGAATCATGGAGATGTGGTTGCCATCCAGTGATGCAATTTTTTCCCATCCCATCATTTCATGGGCTTCTGAATTTGTTTAATGCCACTTTTCAACAGTCCTTGTAAACTGTGTGCCCGCCAGTATGTCTGCCTGACAGCCTAGGTCCTTAGCTGCTGATATGAGCATTATGAATACAACATGACTTGCCCTGCAGTATTTCATGAGCTGTGAGACACAGAGTGAATCAGTGATGCCTGCCCTGCCATCTGCTATGGAAACAAATAATTCAAGGTTACTACTGGAATTCATGCAACAGCTTGCTATGGTAGACAGCTGGTATTTGGCTCAGGAAACAAGCACTGAGTGGTGGGATCTCATCATAATGCATGCATCGGATGACAAACAAATTGCTGCAGAACTTTCAGGTGCACAAATCCATTTTCCTAGAACTATGTGCAGAGCTTTCCCCAGCACTGTGGCACAAGGGCACCGGACTGAGAGGTGCCCGCACTGAAAATAATGAGTGCTTATGGTTGCATGTAACTCCAGACTGGCAGCCTATTTCCACATGCAGGACCTTGTTTCAAAATAAGTTATTTCAAAACAAGTCATTTTGAAATAAAGCCCTTATTTCGAAATGACTTAATTCGAAATAACTAAAAGTCAATTTGGAATAAGGGAAAAGCCCCAAGCGAAATAGCATGTCCAAACAGTGGACTTGCTATTTCGGGTTTTAGGGGATGGGCACCCTGGGAGGTGTGGCAAAATGGCCCCTTGCGGGCCATGTTGCTACCAGTGGGGGGAGGGCCCTGTAAGGAGCCTGGGGGTGCCCCAAGCTGCTTTCCCTCTGGGCAAATGGCTTGGGGAGCTGCAGCACCCCCAGGCTCCGCTGCCCAGGTGAGGGGGTCTGCAGCCCCTGCAGGGTGAGGCTCTGCCCCAGCAGCTCACCCCACTGCCCGGCCAGGGGGGCTGCAGCCCCCGCGGGGTGGCTGCTGCCCCGGCGGCTCACCCTGTCGCCGGGGCTGTCCCCAAGCCTGGTGGCGGGGTCCGGGGGCACCCAGCTCTTCCCCCTGCTGCTGGGAATCCCTGGGTGCCCCGCTTCTTTCCTGCGGTGGGGGCTGGTGGAAGCCCCACCCCAGGGATTCCCAGGTGTCCTGCTTCTGTCCCAGGGCAGCAGCCACCCCACAGGGGCTGCAGCCCCCCTAGCCAGGCAGCGGGTTGAGCCGCAGGGGCAGCAGCCACCCCAGGGGGCCCTAGCTGGGCAGTGGAGCCGGCAGCTCCCGCCTGAGCCCGGGTGGGGGGCAGAGCCCCAGGGGTGCCCCAGCTGGCTTCCCCCCACTTCCCCTTGCTGCGGGCAGAGGGGGCAGTGGGTTCTCCAGCCAGCTTCCCCCACCACTTCCCCTTGCTGGGGGAAGGGGGGTGAAGGGGCTGAGCACCTGACCCCCCTGCTCCCGGCAAGGGGAAGCGGCGAGGGAAGCCGGCTGTGCACCTGCTGCCCCCCTGCACTCCACTCAGCACCCAGGCCAGGTGGGGGGGCAGTGGGACCTTCCTCCCAGGGTGATATGCACCCTGGGAGGAAGGTCATTGTTATTTTGAAACAATTGTTGTTTTGAAATAACATGTCCAAATGGCATTATTTTGAAACAACTGGTTTCAAAATAACCCTTCTTTTGAACCCAAAGTGGTTTAAGTGGTTTTGAAAGGAGGGCTCTTGTTTCAAAATGAGGGGCTCCCTCCTTTTGAAACAAGAAAACGTCATGTGGACATAGGGGTTTTTATTTTGAAACAACCAATGTTGTTTTGAAATAAAAGCTTCGTGTGGACATACCACTACTGCTCAGTGACAAATCAATCTGGAATTGAAAAGTCCATTGTGGGGGTTGTGGTGATGAAAGTGTGCAGGGACATTAATTGTCTCTGCTGTGAAAGATTGTGTGATGGTGCATGATATACTAATATTTCAGAACGCTGTACGGTATTGACAAGTGCATGTCCATATTTCCTTTCCAGACCAGATAATTCCATTAGGTGATGTAGTGATCCTTAGAGACCTCACCTATGCTTGCTTCTTGAAACCTTAAACTAGGAACAGTCACTGGACCAGAGCTGGAGTGAGACTTACACTATAGGATCAGCAAGTGCCAAATGACTTTTACTGATTAAAAATGAACTGGTGCTGGTTTTGGCCTGTTATAACTTAACGAGAAAAATATTCCAATGGTCATTGCAGCTTGCTGAATTCTCCATAGTATTTACAAATCAAAGGGGGAAAAATTTGCCCAGAGGTAGACTGCTGAGACTGATGCTGAACAGCCAGATATGAGGGCAATTAGAGAGGCACAGTGGGAGACAATGTGAATCAAGGAGGCTTGAAAGGAGCATTTTCATAATTATTACCATTAATGTGTCTTTATGTGATGCTTTGGGTTGAGCACTGGTTGCTTGCTGCCTTGAATTACTCCAGCATTGTCTGCTTCCTGAGCAATAATTGCAAAGAGCAAATATTCCATCTATAGCCACTGTGTTTCATTATTAGCGCTGAGCAATGTACATATGTCACAAATAAGGATTCATTTTATTTCAAAGACTAAAGTTTAGTAACAAGAACAAACACAAACTTCTGGTGAGATGGGGAACATGACAAAATAGAACAATCTCAGAGCTCACAAAGCTGGCTGTAATTTCAGCTTTTATTGGGAAACTAGTCCCTAGCATGGAGTGCACAGTGTATTATGAGGGACCAGGAACACGCAAGGAATGTGATGTGGGAGTTTGGGAAGGCACATGGTGTATGGATGTGCTTAATCTGAACATTGATGAGTGACTTCAACATCTCTGTCATGCCCTTCATGAGCTTTATCATTCATTCCTTCATCCTCAACCCAGTATCCTTTCCTGACTACGCAGCTTGAATCTTTCATTGATTGTTTCCATCCATGATGTTTTGCTGTGTGTTGCTTTTCTTGACTGCAGCTCTTTGTAAAACATATTCTCCTTGTTCCTCCTGGCTTTGTGTCTTATCTGACAGAGGTGGTCCACTGGTGTGGGAGGAGTCAGTTCTTAAGGGCGTGTCTTCAGAAGGCAAAGTAAAAACCGGACAAGACAGTACTGTGAGTATGTTCACAAGCAACAATTACAAAAGTTATTGCACCTATTTCACACCTATTTCTCACTGGCTATGTTCAAATGTAAACTGTTATTTCGAAATAAGTTATTCTGAAATGAGTTATTTCAAAATAAAGTCCTTATTTCAAAATAAGTTAATTTGAATTAAGGGAAAGCCTGCTGTCGAAATGGCTGTTATTTCAAAATGGTTATTTCAAAATGAAGCTGTTCGGACATGTTTTGAAACAGTTGTTTTGAAACAATGGTATTGTTTCAAAACCATGTGTCCGAATGCTATTGTTTCAAAACAGCCATTTTGAAACAATGGCTATTTCGATTTCAAGTGAGGTTTTACTGTTTCGAAATAACAGCCGTTATTTTGAAACAATGGGTCCCGTTGTTTTGAAATAACGGAACGTCTTGCAGACATAAGAAATTTTATTTCGAAACAACAGCTGTTGTTTCGAAATAAAACTCTCATCTGAACACAACAACTGTCTCTTGGCTAGCACCCTGAACAGCATGAGTTGCAAATATGGTGAGTTTTTTGGAAAGAGGGCAAATAGGCAAGAAGAGACAAAGGATGTTTTATGATGGGGGGTTACTATAAACAATTAGGAAACTTCTTTTAAACATTGGTACCCTTTTCCACAAGGTAGGGCAATCAAAGCTGATATCTCATTCTGAAGGGTAACCCATGATGCAAGGGTGCATGTGTGTAATTTCAGACTGGCTCTGTGTTCTGCTCTGTTTCATGTAGAAATAATTGCAGGGTGGTGTGGCAAAGTTCCTAAATTGTAGGGAGAAATAAGACTGCTCTTCAGCAGAGGATTACAAAATGTCTACAGGAAAGATTCCTAGAGATCTGTGTGGAGGATTCCTGGAACATTGTGTGCACACAGTAACAAACTTTTCCACTGTGGTCACAATGAAGACATGAATATAGGTTCTGTTAATTTCTGTTTCTTATCCTTTCTCTACCATATTACAAATTACATGAGATCTCAATCTCCATTCACCAAGCAGAATCAAAGCAAAATGAATGTTTGCCAGAGCGACCTTCTCCTTTATCTTGCATGCCAGAGTAGAAGTGCTGGGACTGGATAGATGCCTACAGAGTGAGAAAGAGGTCTTGACTTGCCACGGCACTGGAGAACCGTTCCATGATCTACATAGTCCTCTGGTTTCACTTCCTCATCCACCATTTCCTCTTCTGGGTTGAGTCAGCTGACTGCTGCCTCCAATGCCCTCCAAAGTATCTATGGGGCTTTTAGTAGTGGAGGTGGGATTACTACTGAGAATGGCATGCGGTTCTTTATGGAAGTAGCATGTTTTAGTGTTGCTCCAGCATGACAATTGGCCTCCTTTCCCTTCTGGTATGCCTGCCTCAGTTTCTTCTATGAGCCTAGCAACACTGAGTGTTCTTTTTGAGCCTCTTTTCATTTAAGCCATTTGCAGTTAACCCATAGGTATTGAAATTCCTGTGTCTGGTGCAAAGCTGCAAGTGTGCAGCCTCTTCTCTCCATATACTCAGCAGCTCCAACAGTTCCAGCATACGCCATGCAGAAAAGTATCTAGTGTATAAAGTCATCATGGTCAGCTGAGAAGTTTTATGTGAACCATGAATGCTGAGCAGACAGAAAGAATTTCAGAAATTCCCAAGCTTTTGAACACGGGAAGGGTACATATCTGTGTATCTTCAGGACAGCAGAGTTCTACCTACTAACCAGACTGGTCATGCTGGGCATTGCAGGACATCTTCTGAAGATCAGTTAGTGCAACATAGCCAAGTGCAATGTCTACACTGATGTTGCATGACTCTAACTATGTCATACATGAATCTATGCCACTTATTGAGGTGGTTTTGTTTTGCTGGCATAGCAGGGGAGTTATATCAGCAAGAGGAGCATTTCAGTGTGTACCCTCCACTGTTTTGTCAACAAAGCTGACTTTTGTTGACAAAACTGTGTAATGTAGACAAAGCCTCAAAAAATGAAAGACAAAACATAAATCTGAAAGCAAAACACGCTGCAGACTAGGTTTCTTCTCAGATATTAGAGCCAAAGCTGAAAAAGTAATTACCTTTGGGAGAAGGAGAAGCCTCCTTTCCCCTTTCTCAAAGGTCCGACTTAGATGATTCAAACTTTTCCAGTTAAACTACCTAGATAATATAGTGGACCTGATTCACTTCATATTTAACTTGACAGAATTTTCACAATATCCCTCTTCTCAGCTGGATGCTCTTTAAATGAAAAGGAGAAAGGGGAAGGAATTGTTTTGCATTCCACACTGTGGACTTGGAGTGGTTAAAGCTAGAGAAGATACAACACATGGAGAGAAACTTTTAAAATTGTATCACATCCAGCTAGAGCTTGAGCTGTCCCAGCCACAATGGCATGGCAGGTTGGTGCTTTTTGAAGGCTGTTATTGTGTGATCTGTAACCTGTGTTTTCATTTAAAAATATTAAATCAGCAGTTGATGTGGTTATAGAAAAAAATCTGAATCTTGAGTGAAAATAACAAAGCATTATTTACCTGGATTTGCAGAGAGTCTGGAACAATAGCTGAGAGGTCTGAACTACCTCATCTAACAATCCTCCCCTACATTTATCCAATGGATCCAATGGGCCTGTGGGAATCATAGAATCATAGGGTTGGAAGGGACACCACGAGGTCATCTAG
>ML681979.1:16883188-16913086 GCA_007922195.1 Podocnemis expansa
TCAAATCCCCCCTCAATCTTCTCTTCTGCAGACTAAATAAGCCTAATGCTTCCAGTCTTTCCTCATAGGGCTTGTGCTCTAGCCCTTTAATCATTTTGGTTGCCCTCCTCTGAACTCTCTCTAGCATGTCCCTGTCCTTTTTGTAGTGGGGAGCCCAAAATTGAACACAGTATTCTAGATGTGGCCTCACCAGTGCAGAATAGAGGGGAATGATCACATCCCTTGATCTGCTGGTAATACTTCTTTTGATGCAGCCCAGTATGCAATTGGCCTTTTTGGCAGCAAGAGCACACTGCTGACTCATATCCAGCTTCCCATCCACCATGACCCCCAGGTCCTTTTCTACACTGCTGCTACTTAGCTGAATGTTTCCCAGCCTGTAGCAGTGCATAGGGTTTTTTGGTCCCAAATGCAGGATTTTACACTTATCCTTACTGAATCTCATAAGTTTTCTATTGGCCCACTGTTCCAATTGATCTAGGTCTCCCTGAATCCTGTCCTTGCCCTCCAACGTGTCTACTGGTCCTCCCAGCTTGGTGTCATCCGCAAACTTACTGAGAGTGCAGTCTATTCCATCATCCAGATCATTGATGAAAATGTTGAACAGAACCGGCCCCAGGACCGACCCCTGGGGCACACCACTCATGACCGGTTGCCAGCTAGACATGGAACCATTGATTCCTACACTCTGAAACCGTTGATCTAGCCAGTTTTCTATCCACCTTATAGTCCAACTATCCAACCCATAATTCCTTAATTTGCCAATGAGAATGCTGTGGGAAACTGTATCAAAAGCCCTGCTAAAATCAAGGTATAGCACATCAACGGTGCTTCCCACATCCCGAAAACCAGTCATCTGATCATAGAAGGAAATGAGATTGGTCAGGCATGATTTACCCTTGGTAAATCCATGCTGACTGTTCCTGATCACTTTATTTTCCTCTAAGTGTGTGAGGACGGATTCTTTGAGAATCTGCTCCATAATTTTTCCAGGGATTGAGGTGAGGCTGACTGGTCTGTAATTCCCTGGATCCTCCTTTTTCCCTTTCTTGAAAATAGGCACTACATTTGCTTTTTTCCAGTCCTCTGGCACCTCCCCCGTTCTCCATGAGTTTTGAAAGATAACGGCCAGCGGTGCGGCTATTTCGTCAGCCAATTCCCTTAGCACCCTTGGATTCAGTTTGTCCGGTGCCATGGACTTGTGCACTTGCAGCTTCTTTAAGCAGTCCCTAACCTGACCTTCCGTCACGAAGGGCCTGTCGTCTTCTCTCCCATCTGCCACACCCATGGTAGTGGGCTGGGAGCTGACCCTGCCTGTGAAAACTGAAGAAAAAAATGCATTTAGCACTTCAGCTTTTTCCTCATCCTCTGTCACAAGGATGCCTGCCCTATTCAGCAAGGGGCCTACACCATCCCTGATCCTCTTTATGTTACTAATATACTTGTAGAACCCCTTCTTGTTATCTTTTACATCCCTCACTAGCCGCAACTCCATTTGTCCTTTGGCCTTTCTGATTTTATCCCTGCAGTCCCTAGCAATATCTTTATATGCCTTTTTGGACATCTGACCAAGCTTCCATTTCCTATAAGCTTCCTTTTTATGTTTAAGCTCAGAGCAGAGTTCTCTGCTAAGCCATTCTGGCTGCCTCACATCTTTATTCTTTCTCCTAATTGGAATGGCAACTTCCTGTGCCCTTAGCAGAGTGTTTTTAAAATATAGCCAACTTTCTTGGACTCCTTTCCCCTTCAGATTAGCTTCCCAAGGGATCCTGCCCATCAGTTCCCTGAGGGAGCCAAAATCTGCTTTTTTGAAGTCCAGGGTTTGCGTTTTGCTTCTTTCCTTCCTTCCTTTAATCAGCATCCTGAACTCACCATGTCATGGTCACTACTGCCTAGCTTGCCATTTACCTCTACATCCCTGATCAATTCTTCCCTGTTTGTGAGCAGCAAGTCGAGCAGTGCAAGGCCCCTAGTTGGTTCCTCTAGCATTTGTACTAGAAAGTTGTCCCCAACACTCTCTAAAAATCTCCTGGATTGCCCATGCACTGCTGTATTGGCCTCCCAGCAGATGTCAGGGAAATTGAAGTCCCCCGTCAGCACCAGGGCCTGTGATCTAGAAGCTTCCGCTAGTTGTCCTTAGAACACCTCATCCACCTCCTGCTTCTGGTCTGGTGGTCTATAGCAGACACCCACCACAACATCCCCCTTGTTGCTTTCCCCTCTCAATGTAACCCGCAGACTTTCTACAGGCACGCATCCACTTCCATAATGGAGCTCTGAGCAGTCATAGAGCTCTTTTACATATAACGCTACTCCTCCCCCTCTTCTTCCCTGCCTGTCCTTCCTGAACAGTTTATAACTATCCATGGCAGAACTCCAGTCGTGCAGACTATCCCACCACATCTCTGTTATTCCTATAATATCATAGTTCCCTGTCTGCGCTAATATTACCAATTCTTCTTGCTTATTTCCCAGGCTCCTCGCATTAGTGTATACACACCTAAGATATCCGGCCGATTGCCCTATTTTGTCATGTTGATTTCCAATTCTATTACGTAAACCTCCTTGCATTTTTTCTAGGAGTTCTCCTCCCCCACTCTCCTTGCGTACTGGGGCTTCAGTAGAGCCCTTAAGACATTTGTTTGATTCCCCTGTTTGCTGTCCCCTGTTCGCAATATGTTATTTCGAAACAGCTTGTTTCGAAACGTCTTGTTTTGAAACAAGCATACCCTGTGTGAACATAGCCAATGTGTTTGAGCAACCGAGCAGAAGAAAGTATCACTAGTAAATGTTTTCTTTATTAAAAAATGCTTAGTAAGATACCAAAAGAACTGGGGTATATGCTACCATTTATTTCAATGGGCTTACTTGCAAAGTAAGGTATCACTGTGTATAAGGGTGGAAGAATCTGGGCCTCAAAACATTACCAGCTAGATTAAATTTCTAAGTTCAACTTTATTAAATGTTTGTCTACACATACAGCACTACAACTGTACTGCTGCAGCTGTGCCACCATAAAGCTTAGTGAAGATGCTACCTATGCCAACAGGAGATATTTAGTGTGGGTACTCAACCTCCCTCCATGTCAGTAGCTGTGGTGACAGGAGAAGTCCTCGTGTCAACATAGCATTGTCTACAATGGTGTTAGGGCAATATAACTACATAACTAAAGAGGGTGAAAAAACTTATGTTAGTATAACTATGTCCTTCAGGGTGTGTATTTTACACACCCTGAAGGACATAGTTATACTGATGTAAGATTATGGTGTAGACCAGGTCTTAGATTCAGTCTGGCCTATAATCATTTGGGACTCCAGGATAAGCCCAGGGCAAGAATTCTCAACCACAGACAATATAAGCAGGACAAGGTAGTCCTTTGTGCTTAAAGTTTGATTATTTTCATCTGCATACCAGAAACAGACACATACAAACAGAGACAAAGGTATCTCCAAGCACATTTATTATAGAAGCCGAAGATAGCAGGAGAACATGATGTTCAAATGTATAATCATGCGTCGGAATAAATGTTTGAATTCTGTTATAAAGATAACTGTTCATACTGATCAGCAAGATAGGCTGGTCATTGGCCCCATGGCAAAAGTAAATCAATTCCTTATTTAAAGCAAAAGAAATGTACATTTGTTTTTAGGGATTGTTTTTCACCTATAATATGTCAGATTAAATGTGAAATGTTTATATTTTCATTTCATATTTTCTACCTGTTTGTATATCATCGATTCAGGTGAATTATGATTAAGCTGAAGAGTTGACTTGGTTTCTTTGAAATACAGTACCATTAACACAGAGCAATAAAAAAAATATACCAATCTAGTATTTGTGCCATCTAGGGTGCAACTTATCTCTATAACCCAGATTTTCAGTTGATGATTTTGTGGATTTCAAATTGCATCAGATCTGCACATTGTAAAAACTGACAGCTGGCTTACCAGCATTTATATGTGCAAGATGTTACCTTCAAAGAAATAAGTATGCCAGAAGACTGGTAATCTGTGCTCCAGCTCTAAAGAATGGCATAAATCATACAAGAGACTGAGAGTATGCAAGAAAATATTTTTCACTACAGTTTCAAGAATATTTGCGGGTGCATCTTTAGAATAATGTAGGAGATTTACACACAATTCACAGGTTTAATACTTATAATAAAATTCAGCAAATTTGATTTTTTTTGTGGTTATGTAGCCAGGTAGTAGCAGCAAGGAGTAAGTGTCTCTTTACTATGGCATTTAAACTTTTGGATAAGAGGTAGTAACTACTATAGTGTAATGACTAATTTTTTTTAAGTTCTATTTGTTTTTAACTAAATTGTTTCATTTGGTTTCATAGACTCATAGACTCAGCCATATGTAGAAAATCAAAGCCACTCAGAGGGCAAATCATCCAAGAAACTGGCATTTACTTCACTACGTGTTACCAAAGATCCATGGTAGAAAGAGGTTGCACTCCCAGTCTCTTATGCAAGCTCCTTAATCTCTTGAGAGGAAGATTGTATGTAAACTCCATGGCTATGTCTACACTGGAGGCTTAAGTTGATTTAAGCAGGCTTAAGTTTACTTAAGCAACTCCCTGGGCACATTTAGAGTTCATTAAGTTGACTTAAGCACTTGCCTAAGTCAACTTAAGAACTCCTTCCCTTAAAGTCGACTTTAAGGGTTAAGTCAACTTAACACAATGTGTCTATTAAAGTCAACTTAATGAAGTTGACTTAATGCAATAGAGCTTTTCAAGTCAACTTTATAAAGTAGACTTAAGCAGGGGGACCTATTTAAAGTCAACTTTATTAAGTTGACTTTAAATGTGTTCCTTTGCTTAAGTCGACTTTATGTGTCCCTTTTTTATAAATGTGTCCCTTTGCTTAGGTCAACTTTAAGTTGATCTTATTAAGTTGACTTCCCTGAGCCTTGTAGTGTAGACAGAGCCCATGAGCGTATCCTTGTGGAATTTCCTAGGTGTCTTGTATATACGTAATTTATTTAATAAAATTGTCTCTCTGCTGGGGTATTTTCCTTCTATTTGGCATTAGGTCTTTTTCAACAATTTGTTAGGTGGTAAATAATAGCTTGAGTCAATATGATTAAAATTCCAAAAAGTAATTCTGTACTGGACATTATTTCAGACTCCTGGCACTGTATTTTGTTAGAGGATCAGATAGGGATCATGTTACATGCCTAGAACTTGATTATTAATAATTATGTTTGCAGTATTTGCTGCAACATTCTAAACCCTTTTCAAGCTTAGAGAAAAGGACAGTCCGTGACCCAAATAGTATACAATCTTAGGTATTCAATCATACATTCATTCATGCCGAGCTTTCATTGACTTTAGTTGGAATTTGGAGTGTGAAACAATTTCAGAATGGAAGGCCCAAGTCTTTTGGGCATGGGTTGGGAAGCAAAAATGAACTAGAAATATAATGGAGGTTTGAGTGAAGTATATTTTTTTCTACCTTACATTTCATGTACACAAAGATGAACTGATCAAGATCTGACTGATAAATATTTTTACCCTTCTGAGTTGTTGCAGGCCAACTGAGAAATGAATATCCTCAAACATCTATTTCTAGCAAGTTGATGAAAGTATTCTTTTTCTGTCCACCATATTTTCATTCAGCTTAGCCAGTGAATTACTTTTATTATTGAAGTAAAAGGAAAGTTAATAAATAATATCATTGCTGTTTAAAGTATGACACTATTGGACTTTATATTTTTATATTTTGTGTATAAATAACCCATCAGATGTGCTACTGACACTAGGTAAAACTCCAGAGGAAGCTGCTGATTCTGCTCTGCACTATATGGAGAAGAGAGTTCATGGACGGGGAGGAGTTATAGTTGTCAGCAAAACTGGAGAATGGACAGCACGATTCACCACCAAGCGGATGGCATGGGCAGGTATAAAGGAAGGTGTATTACTTTATGGCCTAAATCCAGGAGAAACAATTCAAGAAATAATTAAACCACCCAAGTAAGCATTTTTGGGAAGTGAATTGTACACTGCATGCTAATAGTTTGCACTTCATAATTTTTTTTATGAAGGGTGTGTGCATCCGACATCTTTGAACTAACTTACCTCTGTTTATTCAATAGGATTCATAAAATATGACTTTATTATCTCTAATGAAAATAGGTTTCCAAGGGCATTATATTTAGTTATTTCACAACCTTGAGACTATGTTGAATGCTACATAGAACCAATGTTCCTGAGGAATGGTGTTTCATACAAAATTAAATATTTCATTAGCAGTGAGCAAGCAAACAAACAAACAAAAAACATATGTTATGGTATTGCATGTTTCAGCTGTAACATCCATATCTAATTTCCATTTCAGATGGACTATTTCAGTAACATCTGTAATTTTTTTTCCTTTGCTCTTTAAATGCATCATGTATTGATTGTTGTGTGTGTTTTTGGAACAAGTTAATGTATGGGAAAAATAAGCTTTCAGTCAGGTTTAAACAAGTAAGTCATAATAACAATCCCACACATATTTTTAATATGGTCTTCTGAATACTTATCCCAAGAATATAGAAAGCAATGAAAGTGCTTTTATACCTTCCAAAATAAGGTACAGACTTTGTTTTCTTCTATGTTTGAAAATTTAAAATATCCCTTTTGTTTAATTTCCTTTCCTTTCCTTTCATTAATTACTCTCAATCTCAGTGAAACGCATTTTCAGATAAACTATCCAAACAAATCACTTTCTGCTAAAAACAGCATTTCTCTCTTCAAGCAATCAAAACAAGGTGAGATTAAAATCTGTTCCACATAATGTACAAAATTCAGCGTTTAAAAATCATCTCCACATACATAATTGCATCAATACCTCCTCATAACAGAAACCTTCATGAGAGAAAGAGCAAAGCACAGACTGTATTTGTTCAAAGGATTCATCTCACACAAAATTTCCCTTTGGTCTGTGCAATCTAGATATTGTCACAGTCTGTACTGCAGTCTCTTTTTTTGCTGAAGAATTAGCTGTCTTGCCCAGTAATGAGGTGCACTTTCACAAGTATGTTGTATAGATTTTTGTAACAACACTTTATTGGTTTTGTAATCTTTTTTCCTTGAAGAGTCACCCCTTTACAGAAATGTCCAACTCTTTGGACTACAGATATGTTATGTGGCATTCAGGTTTATTCTATGATCCTCTGTACTAGTGAGTTTGAAAAGTGTCCATATCTTAGTGTTTATGGTTCACCTTTCCATGGATGTTTTCCATGGACACTGATAGATATGGTAAAAAGATACATTCTGCTACAAGCGTTTTATCACCTAAAATAAATTAGTTATCAAACACAGTAATTTGTACTTTATTTATTTCATAAATTTAATAGCTTTGATGTCAGCTATAGCAATATAGAGGTGAATTTCTCAAATAATATTGGACAGTATCAAACACAAGTTATCTTGTGGTGGTTTATTTTTTTGTTACAACTTCAAAGATATAGAGGAGATAAACAACTTAGGGCGTAGTTATGTACATTAAAGACAGAGAATACAACTTCATTTTGTGTTCACTTTCACACAAACTGTTTCATAGGGTTTTTTGCAGAATTAAAAATGGTGATACAATTTAAAAAAGATAATTAACAGCAGAGTGAAATAAATTGAGAGACATAAGTAAAGGAGAAAGATAAATCTTCTGTAAAGAAGTGAAAAGAGATAGTCTGTGAAATAGAGATACAAGGAAAGTGACACCAAAAGGAAAGAGCTGCAGAGAGCTTTTCCACTAAAGACTGGATGGGAGAATGAAGGCTAAGAATCAACAACTGCTGATGGGTAACTGAAAAAAGACAAAGTCTATGAGATAGCACCAGGACTGTATGAACTACTTTAAGTGAACTACCAAGGTGTTCGGAATCAGCATAGAATTGTATTTGATTGTCAGTGGAAGCTCAATTTTTGTTTGCACCTAACCAATTTTTTAGCTGAAACTAGGCCAAGCCCATTGTGGACAGGGACCAAATTAGTCCAGATTAAGCATACCCACTGAGACCAAGAGGGTGCGAAGATAGAGAACTTCAGTCTTCTATTTGTTTGTTTAAGTCTCCCTGTTTACCTAGGAGACTCAGGCACCTGCTTGAAAGCCAATGAGAAGACAATGGAAATCAAGTACCTTCTGGGGAAAAACAGAGCTTTAACAGGTGTGATTTTCTTCATCTATTTTTATATCTGTGAAATACATTGATAAAATTACAGAATATTACAAAATCAAAACTGGCTCATTGAGACATAGTATATTAGTTCTATGGCAAAACTCCTATGGAATTTTCTTAAAGACAGTTGAGAAACATTGTCATGGGGGGTGAGGGAGCATTTGTATGATTTAAATGGCATAAATGATTCAAATATGTTAACAATGCTGAGTCACTGTCCAATTTTAAACAGTGTTAAACAAGGCTCATGGCTTGATGTACAGACTTCAGTCTGCTTAATATCATAGCAAACACACCATTAAAAATATGTTAACCTCTTAGTAAAAGTAAAGAAGGGAAGGAAAAAGAGCTAAAATATTTGAAATGTAAAATAGTAAGATTTTTATTTTAATAAATGTGTAGTTTCATTTAGGGGAAAAGAGCATTTAGAAGGACATCTCCCTTGTTTCACCATCGTTTAGATAATATCAAACATTATAAGAATAGTAATAGTTATTTGGGAAAAATGAAGATGTTAGCTGAGATCGGTTGGAGCTGTTATTGACGTAGTTGTCAAAATCCAATCTCATTTCATCATAGATATTATTTCAGATTCAGCTGTAGTCAGTAGAGGTGTCAATGTCATCTGGCTTTCATACTCTAGTTCAGTCTGGACATAAAATCTCTTATGATCCAACTGATGAAAACACAGGGTTCCAGGAGATCATAAGAGTGGCAGCCATCATGGTGAAGTCTGCTTGCACAGTCAATTTTTTTGCCTCCAAATACTCTTTCTTTAACAACTTATAAATGGGGTGTTGAGTGGAATAACTTATCCATTCATTATTTTGTCCACAAATTACACCTAGTTTCTGACACACCAATTTTTATTTACCAGTTTCATGTTGCACACTTTCCTTGTTTACTAAGCATGATTATAACCCAGTGCTTAAGTTATATAATTTGGTCTGTCAGTCTTTCTTCAATGCCTTTTCCCTTCAACATCTGTTATAGATTATTGTGGCATCTTATGAGCCTACATTTACCGTTTTACAGTTGTGCCTGCAATTAGGATAAATTTGAAGGCATAGTTATCGCAAGCCCAGAGTTACTAGGGAATTCCAGATAGATTGGACGCTATAGGAGAGTTCTGGTATCTGCTAGGGAGCAAGGGGAGTGACAGGATGGGTCAGACCTCATTATCATTTCAGTTAGGTGACATTAGGTACATTTTTTAAAAAGAACAACATAAAGTTAAGAGTTTGGGGAAATAAAATGACATCATCTCTGTCTGAAAATGACAGTACATGGGAAATGCACCAAATATTCAAAAGTGTCTGGGGTGAATGGTCACTGTGACTGAAACCATAGCATGATATAATGGAGTAGCAGTGTCTGGACAGGGAACTGCAAACAGTTTGAGAAGGAAGGAGGAGGTGAAGCCCTGTGAAGAAGTTGAATAAAGTCCTTATTTCGAAATAAGTTAATTCAAATTAAGGGAAAGCCTGCTATCGAAACGGCTGTTATTTCAAAATGGTTATTTTGAAATAAGGCCATTCGGACATGTTGTTTCAAAACAGTTGTTTTGAAACAATGCTATTGTTTCAAAACAACGTATCCGAATGCCGTTGTTTCAAAACAACCATTTAGAAACAAAGGCTATTTTGATTTCTTTCTAGGTATTACTGTTTCGGAATAACAGCCATTATTTCAAAACAACAGGACCCATTGTTTTGAACTAATAGTACATCATGTGGACATAAGAATTTGTATTTCAAAACAACGGGGGTTGTTTCGAAATAAAACTGTCGTCTGAACACAGCTGGTATGGCAGATTGGAGAGAAGAAGAAAGGCCATTGGTGCTGAAGGATGAGGAAAAGGCTGAAGTGTTCAATGCTTTTTTTACTTCAGTTTTCTCAGGGAGGGCCAGCTCCTGGCTCACTACACTGGGTATGGCAGACTGGAGAGAAGAAGAGAGGCCCTTGGTGACAGGAGGTTAGGTTAGGGACTACCTAAAGAAGCTGGATATGCACAGTTCCATGGGACTGGATGACCTGCATCCAAGGGTGCAGAGGGAGTTGGCTGATGAGGTAGCAGTACCGCTGGCCATTATCTTTGAAAATTGTGGTGAACGGAGGAGGTGTTGGAGGACTGGAAAAAAGCATATATAGTGCCTATCTTCAAGAAAGGCAAAAAGGAGGTTTGGAGGAATTACAGACCTGTCAGCCTCACCTCAATCCCTGCTAAAATCATGGAGCAAATTTTCAAAGAATCCATCCTGAAACACTTGGAGGAAACTAGAGTGATCAGGAACAGTCAGCAAGGATTCACCAAGTGTAAATCATGCCTGACCAACCTCATTGCCTTTTATGATGAGATGACTGGATTTGTGGACGTGGGAAGAGCCATTTTACCTCAACTTCAGCAATGTTTTTGATATGGTTTCCCACAGCATTGTCTTCATAAAGTTAAGGAATAGGGGTTGGATATGTGGACTGTAAGGTGGATAGAGGGCTGGCTAGATCAACGGTTTCAGTCAGCAGGAATCAATGGCTCCATGTCTAGTTGGCAACTAGTAATGAGTGGTATCCCCAGAGTTTGGTCCTGGGGCCAGTTCTGTTCAGTATTTTCATTAATGATCTGGACGATGGGATTTATTGCACACTCAGTAAGTTTGTGGATGACACCAAGCTGGGGGGAATGGTAGACACACTGGAGGGCAGGGATAGTATTCAGCGAGACCTAGACAAATTGGAGCTGTGGGCCAATAGAAATCACATAAGGTTGAACAAGGACAAGTGAAAAGTCCTGCACTTGGGACAGAAAAACCCTATGTACTGCTACAGGCTGGGGAGTGATTGGCTAAGTAGCAGCGCTATAGAAAAGGACCTGGGGGTAATGGTGGATGGAAAGCTGCATATGAGTCACAAGTGTGCTTTTGTTGCAAAAAAGGCCAATGGCAAACTGGGCTGCATCAGAAGTGTTGCCAGCAGATTGAGGGATGTGATTATTCCCCTCTATTCAGCACTGGTGAGGCCACATCTGGAATACTGTGTCCAGTTTTGGGGTCCCCAGTACCAAAAGGATGTGGGCAAATTAGAAAGAGTCCAGCGAAGGGCAGCAAAAATGTTCAAGGGGCTGGAGCACAAGCCCAATGAAGAAAGACTGAAGGAATTAGGCTTATTTAGCCAACAGAAGAGAAGACTGAGGGGGGATTTGATAGCAACCTTCAACTACCTGAAGGGGTACTCCAAAGAGGAGGGAGCTCGGCTGTTCTCAGTAGTAACAGAGGATAGAAAAAGGAACAATGGTTTCAAATTACAGCTGGGGAGGTCGAGGTTGGATATTAGGAAAAACTTTCTTACTAGGAGGGTGGTGAAGCATTGGAATGGGTTACCTAGGGAAGTGGTGGAATCTCCATCTTTGGAGATATTTAAGCCTCAGTTAGACAAAACCCTGGTTGGGATCATTTGGTAAGAGTGGTCCTGCTTTTTTGGCAGGGGGTTGGGCTAGATGACTTCATGAGGCTCCTTCCAGCCCTATGATCCTATGATTCTATGACAAAACATTAGTAACTGTTCTGTCCGGTTTTATTGACAGCAAAAAGGACCAAGTTCTGTTTTCTAGGGATTCCTTCAGAGAACTTACAAAACAGCAGTTTAAGCTATCACCCAGACACATGGGAAAATATATTTACCACCCTGGACGCTACTTATAGGCAGTACCCCCATTCCCAAGCATTGCATCTATGGCTATGTCCACACTTACAAAGTTAAATCACTTTAACTTATATTGATTTAATAAAATCAATATAAAACTCATTAAATCAATTTAAGTTAAATCAATTTAACAGGTCTCCACTAGAATCTCAAATCAAAATAGCATGTCCATGAACAGGACTTGATATTTTGATTTAGCAGAGAGGCACCATGGGAGGTGTGGCAACATGGCCCCCTAGAAGGACCATGCCCCCACCCAATATATAGAAAAAGGAAAGCACCTGGGCAGAAGAAGGGCAAAAAGTGTTTAACAGTTAAATCAAAATAACATGTCCTCACTGTGTTATTTTGAAATAACAATTTTGGTTTAACTGTGATATTGATATAATACTGTGTTTTATTATATCAACATGACCTTCCTTATATCGAAATGAGGGAGCTCCTCGTTTCAAAATAAGGAAACATTGTGGACCTAACATTTTTTACATCAAAATAACCAGTGTTATTTTGATTTAAACTGTGTGTGTGGACATACCCTATGAGTTTAAAAGAAAGAATTTTCCTTGGGATATAATGGTGTAAGAAAACATATGGGGGACAACAGAATAAATCTGAAAGAGACAATTTATAAACAAATAATATTAAAACAAACAATATTAAGTAAGACTCTCACTCCCCAGTGTTGTGTTTTTTGATTTCTTACCTAATTGCCTGAGTTGCTGTAGCAACCCTGTTCACTTGCTGCCAGAGCAATAGAGTTACACTATTAGGCGATAGCTTAGTCAGTCCTGATTCAATTTTAGTGCAGTTAATAAAGAGATTGAAACATGGGTTTGTTCCCTCTATGTTCATCCTGATTTCTTCTTGAATAAAACTATTCAAAAGATTCAACATAACAAACTGGCCATGAGGCCAGGACTATACACCTGTGATTTTACAACAGAAACAAAAGAAAAGTAGAAGTTAATGTAGGGAAAAAAATAAAGCTTTTTGTTGTTGGGAGTGGGGGGTGGGCTGGTAGTTGGACTCGTTACACTGACAATTCAAACTGATACTAAAACAGGCTCTGCTTTGTTCTGACCACAGTGAAGCACAGAGACTGAGTGTAGGGAAGCAGGGTGGCTTCCCTCAGAGACAGACAGCCAGGACCGGCCCACCCCTGGGGGAGTGGAGCCTGGTGCAGCCTGTCTGTCAGGCCGGAAGCCGGGGGTGGGATGGACAAAAAGTATAAAAAGGAGGCCTGGGTGCTCACTTGGAGCTAGGATGCTGAAGGAGAAAGAGATCCCTCTGCTCCTTACACAGTCCCAACCTTGATTTATGCTTGGCCGATAATCTGTCCACGGCCTGGGGACCTGACAGCAGACTGGTCCTAACAGCCGCAGACCTGCAGTGGCCACCACCCTGGAGCAGAAGTCCAGATAACTTCTTCAAGTTGCCTACATCCCACTGCCTGTGAAGCCCACAGACGCAGGCCTCCAGCCTGCTGCCTGTGATCTGTGTGAGCTTCTCCTGGCCAGCATGGATAATCCTGATGCTGCAGGCTGTGACTTGGAAAAGTTGCCTGTGGCCAAGGATGCTGCCACCCTGCTGGCCCTGCGGAGGGGGCAGGGGGCCTACCACTCGGTGACTACCTGGAAGAGACCAACGACAAGAAGCCCAAACAGGTATTCCCAGGGGCCAGGGAAAGAAGGGAACCAGGGGGCTTGGACCTTTATCTGGCACTGGGCAAGCCACAAACTGGGCTGGTGTGTTATGGTGTGGAGCACAGACAGATAACTGTAACCCTGTATAATGGACATTGTGACCAATGTCCAGCAAGACTCCATATTGTCAGTTTGGACTTTCTGCTTAAACAATGTACTTCATTTTGGATACTTGATGAAATCTGGTTTAGGCATATGCTGTATATGTTCTTTTAAATGTGTGAACAAGGTGTGTGAATGAAGGGCGTGTGTGTGAAAAGGCCAGTCTCAACTGCCAGCCTGTCCTGGGGAACCATAAGTACCATCTAACTGGTTGAACAATGCAGACTTCTCATTAAAGCAAACAGAAGGAGCCACCCCAGAAAGAAAAGAATAAAATACAATCAAGTCTGCAAGTGACTGGTGACCAATGATCTCCCAGGAACCCTGAGGCTACATGACACAGCAAATCCCATAGACTTACATGAAGGCCTGCAAGTATAAAAGATGGGTGAGAGCATGAAAACTTTGGGGTTTCATTCTGCAACTGACATCTTGGAGCATCGGATCATGACCGACAGAGGCCTGGCTCCCTCCTTGTGCCCAGCCTAGTTGGCCACTAGGCTGCCTCAAGCAACACATGAAAGGACTGGTAATTACATCACACCAGCTTGCAGAACTCTGTGTGTGTGTGTGTGTGTGTGTGTGTGTGTGTGTGCTTTTTGCTATCCTTACTTATTTACAATAAATGTGGCATATTGCCTTGTCCCCCTGAATAAGATCCTGCTAGTCTTTTCCTTTTATTAGGGGGTGCTCTCCTGGGTGCCCTTTTTGGTATAACAATGGTTGGGACCATGTCAGACCCGTGGCAAAACCCATTATCATTGATAGGACCCTGGGCTGGGACACAGTGGAATCGGGCCAGCCTGCTTCCCCCTGCCTCCCTGCTTCTGGAATGGTGCCAGAAGCTGCTCCCTGTGTTGCATATTGTCACCCTCTTTCCTCTGTCCTGATATCCCGGAGACAGTTGTGATCTGTTTGCCTGCCCTGGCCAAGGGGCCAGGGACAGTAATTGTTTGGGTTGTTTACCGGCCAACCCTAGCCTAGGGCTGAGCAACCGAGAGAGAGAGAGAGAGAGAGAGAGAGAGAGAGAGAGAGAGACCAGGCACTTCTACAAGGAGGCTTGAGGTGTCTGTCTCACCCTGGGACACAAAACAAACAAACAAACAAAAAAGAAAAAAACCCTGTGCTAATGAGGGAAAATTACCAGAGATTGTGTGTATATGACCCCAAACACTATTAGCAACATCCAGCTCTTTCCTGGACCATTCTGGGGAATAATAAGTATGTCCAAAACTTTAAAGAGTAAATATCCATCAGCTTGCAGTATTAACTGGTATTAACAATCATTTCAATTCCAATACAGCATTGTTTAGTCTAGATTAAAATAAAAATAAATTCTTTGCCTCTATCTTCTCTTTTTGTGAAGAAATTGTCTAATAATATAGATTTAGAGTCTCCTAGGTTGTGTCTACACTGCAGGGCTCAGTTAGGTCAACTTAATAAGGTCATCTTAAGTTGATTTAGAGAGGTCCCATTTGTTTAAGTTGACTTTATAAATTTGACTTAAGCTAGGGGACTCATTTAAAGTAGATTTAATAAAGTTGACTTTAAATATGTCCCCTGGCTTAAGTCAACTTTATAAAATAGACTTAAATGGCTCTCCTGCCTTAACTCAACCTCATTAAGGACTGATTTTGAAATAAAACTGTCTGTGTAGACATGCCTCATGAGTTACCCATTTCTGCCCCTTTTTGGGCTCAGAATTGGGGGGGGGGTGGCTTATGCATGGATCGGCTTATACCCAAGTATATATGGTAAGTCTCCAGTGTTGATATACCCCTAAAGCTGCTTAGGAATGTCTCAACTATTTTTTGCATATTCTTAAAACTGGAAGAGAAAACTGATGCTGTTTTTGTTGTTGTTTGTGTTTTTAATAAACATAGTTGATGGGTAAAATTGAATAAAAAAGATATTAAGATTATTGAAAATACTACTTACTCAAAGAAAGTCAAAATAAACAAGAAAGTAATAAGAATTGAAGTAAAGATATATTAAAAGATAATTTTCCTATGTACCAAAATCAAAACATTGGAAAATAGCTCTTATTTAGCAGTACTGTGTATAGCTGAAAATAAAAACTGAAGAAAATTCAGTTGAGGATATTATATTTTTACATTTGATCCTCCTTCAAGACTTTGTGTGCCTTTTAAAATTCTTTCAGACATTAATGCTGATTCTAGTTCCAAATTGGCATTTGCCTCAGATATATCTGAATTGTTTGTGCATACTCCCATTATGCCAGAGCTGCTGTTGGAGAATGTGTTTAAGATATCTGAGATCAGCAAAAAAGTAGTGTTATGCTATCTCAGTAAAATAGTGGTTTTATTGGTCTTAAGTATAGTTACACAGGCTTGATGTAGAAAATTTACACTGAAACCATATTGTTCCTGTATTACTCTCAATATGGTTGCCTTACACCTAGCAAAGCTATATATAATATTAGACATGGTGGGTGAAATCCTGCCCTCAGTGTAGTTAATGGCAAAACTCCAATTGGCCAAGATTTCATAGAGTCATAGAGTTGGAAGGGACCTCATGAGGTCATCTAGTCCAACCCCCTGCCAAAAAAAGCAGGACAACTCCCACTAAATTATTCCAGCTAGAGTATTATCCAGCCGGGCCTTAAACTCTTCCAAAGACGGAGATTCCACCACCTCCCTAGGTAGCCCATTCCAATACTTTACCACCCTCTTAGTAAGAAAGCTTTTCCTAATATCCAGCCTCGACCTCCCCATCTGTAACTTGAAACCATTGTTTCTTGTTCTATCCTCTGTTACTACTGAGAACAGCCAAGCTCCATCCTCCTTGGAGCATCCTTTCAGGTAGTTGAAGGTCCCTATCAAATCCCCCCTCAGTCTTCTGTTCTGTTGGCTAAATAAGCCTAGTTCCTTCAGTCTTTCTTCATAGGGCTTGTGCTCCAGCCCCTTGATCATTTTTGTTGCCCTTCGCTGGACTCTTTCTAACTTGTCCGCGTCCTTTTTGTATTGGGAAGCCGAAAACTGGACACAGTATTCCAGATGCGGCTTCACCAGTGCCGAATAGACGGGAATGATCACATCCCTCGATCTGCTGGTAATGCTTCTTCTGCTGCAGCCCAGTATGCCATTGGCCTTTTTGACAGTAAGAGCAGACTCCTGACTCATATGCAGCTTTCCATCCACCATTACCCCCAGGTCCTTTTCTACGGTCCTGCTACTTAGCTGATCGCTCCCCAGCCTGTAGCAGTGAATGGGGTTTTTCTCTCCCAGGTAGAGAATTTTTCACTTGTCCTTGTTGAACCTCATGAGCTTTCTATTGGCCCACTGCTCCAATTTGTCAAAGTCTTGCTGAATCTTCTCCCTTCCCTCCGGCATGTCTACCATTTCCCCCCAGCTTGGTGTCTTCCGCAAATTTACTGAGTGTGCAATAAATCCCATCATCCAGATCATTAATGAAAATATTGAACAGAACTGACCCCAGGACCAACCCCTGGGGCACACCACTTGTTACTGGTTGCCAACTAGACATGAAGCTATTGATTCCTATATGCTGAAACCGTTGATCTAGCCAGTTCTTTATCCATCTTACAGTCCACACATCCAACTCATACTGCCCTAACTTGCTGATGAGCATTCTGTGGGAAACCGTATCAAAAGCCTTGCTAAAGTTGAGGTATATCACATCAACAGCTCTTTCCGCATCCATAAATCCAGTCATCTCATCATAAAAGGCAATGAGGTTGGTCAGGCATGATTTACACTTGGTGAATCCTTGCTGACTGTTCCTGATCACTCTAGTTTCCTCCAAGTGTTTCAGGATGGATTCTTTGAAAATTTGCTCCATGATTTTAGCAGGGATTGAGGTGAGGCTGACAGGTCTGTAATTCCTCCAAACCTCCTTTTTGCCTTTCTTGAAGATAGGCACTATATATGCTTTTTTCCAGTCCTCCAACACCTCCTCCGTTCACCACAATTTTCAAAGATAATGGCCAGCGGTACTGCTACCTCATCAGCCAACTCCCTCTGCACCCTTGGATGCAGGTCATCCAGTCCCATGGAACTGTGCATATCCAGCTTCTTTAGGTAGTCCCTAACCTAACCTCCTGTCACCAAGGGCCTCTCTTCTTCTCTCCAGTCTGCCATACCCAGTGTAGTGAGCCAGGAGCTGGCCCTCCCTGAGAAAACTGAAGTAAAAAAAGCATTGAACACTTCAGCCTTTTCCTCATCCTTCAGCATGAGGATACCTGCACTATTCAGTAAGGGACCTACACCAGCCCTGATCCTCTTCTTGTTATTGACATACTTGTAGCACCCCTTCCTTTTCTCCTTCACATCCCTTGCTAGCTGCAACTCCAATTGTCCTTTGGCCTTTCTGATTTTATCTCTGCAGTCCTGAGCAATACCTTTATATTCCTCCTTAGTCATCTGTCCAAGCTTCCACTTCCTGTAAGCTTCCTTTTTATGCTTTAGCTCAGCACAGAGTTCTCTGTTAAGCCACACTGGGCATCTTCCACATTTGCTGTTCTTCCTGCTCATCGGAATAGTATCTTCCTGTGCCCTTAGCAGGGTTTCTTTAAAATGCAGCCAGCTCTCTTGGATAACTTTCCCCTTCAGATCAGCCTCCCAAGGGATCCTGCCCATCAGTTCCCTGAGGGAGCCAAAATCTGCTTTTCTGAAGTCCTGGGTCTGCGTTTTGCTTCTTTTCTTTTTTCCATTAATCAGCATCTTGAACTCTATCATCTCATGGTCACTGCTGCCCAGGATTGCCATTCACTTCTACGTCCCGAATCAATTCTTCTCTGTTTGTGAGCAGCAGGTCAAGAGGTGCAAGGCCTCTAGTTGGTTCCTCCAGCATTTGTACCAGGAAGTTGTCCTCAACACTCTCCAGAAACTTCTTGGATTGCCTGTGCACTGCTGTATTGGCCTCCCAGCAGATTTCAGGGTAACTGAAGTCCCCCATGAGAACCAGGACCTGTGATCTGGAAACTTCTGCCTGTTGTCCATAGAATGCCTCATCCACCTCCTCCTTCTGGTCTGGAGGTCTATAGCAGTCACCCACCACAACATCCCCCATGCTGCCCTCTCCTCTAAGCTTAAACCACAGATTTTCAACTAGCTTGTTTCCACTTCCATAATGGAGCTCTGAGTAGTCATAGTGCTCTTTTACATATAGTGCTACTCCTCCTCCTCTTCTTCCCTGCCTGTCCTTCCTGAACAACTTATACCCATCTATGACAGAGCTCCAGTCATGCAAGCTATCCCACCATGTCTCTGTTATTCCAATTATATCATAGTTCTTTGTCTGTGTCAGTACTACCAATTCTTCCTGCTTGTTTCCCAGGCTCCTTGCACTCATGTACAGGCACCTAAGATACCAAGCTAATTGCCCTACTTTCCCAAGTCAATTTTCAGTTCTATTGCATCTACCTCCTTGTATTTTCTCCTGGGATTGTCCTCCCGCACCTGCCTCAGGTATTAAAGCTTCATTAGAACATGTAACACAATTATTTGATTCCCCTCCTATGTTGCAACTACCTTCTCTTTTATCTGTGGTGTTACAGTCCCTGTTTCCCCCAAGTTCCATCCCTTCCCCCAGGTCTTCCATATTCTCACTTACCGGTAGGCTTTGGTCTCCTTCCCCCTTCAAACCAAGTTTAAAGCCCTCCTCACTAGGTCAGCCAGTCTGCGTCTACATATGCTCTACCCCTTCCTCGACAGATGGAGTCCATCTCTGCCTAGCAGTCCTTTTTCCTGGAACAGCATTCCATGGTCAAGCAAGCCAAAGCCCTCCTGATGACACCATCTTCACAGCTAGGCGTTCACCTCCAGGATGCGTCTGTCTCTACTCAGGACCCTAGGCTTGACCGGAAAGATCGAGAAGAACACCACCTGTGCTCTGAACTCCTTCACCTGCACTCCCAGAGCCCTGTAGTCACCTTTGATCTGCCGAGGATCACCTCTCGCAGTATCATTGGTTCCCACATGGATGAGAAGCATGGGGTAGTAGTCAGAGGGGAGGATGATTCTCGACAATCCCTCCGTAACGTCTCGGATGCGGGCACCTGGCAGGCAGCATACCTGCCACAAGGCCTTGTCAAGGCGACAGATGGGTGCCTCCATCCCCCTCAGAAGTGAGTCCTCAACCACCACAACCCTACACTTCCTCCTAGCTGTGGTGGTTGTGATCCTCCCAGCCTCAGTGGTGCATGGCATCTCCTTTTCCACCTCATCCATTGTCTTTAGTGCTGCATAACAGTTCCTCACCACAATGGAGGGAGGGATGGGAGCAGGGATGGAGCACTGTCTGCTGCCAGAGGTAACCAGCTGCCAGTGTCCTCCCTCTGCCATAGGCATCCCATCCTTCTCCAGTGGTGCGGCAGTAGTCTTTGGCACCAGGAGAGCATCCTCCTCCTTGCATGTCTCCTCATGGATGCTATCAAGGAACTTCTCCAGGGCATGGATACTCCTTAGCCTAGACACCTCCTCCTGTAACTCTCCCACCTGCCTCCTGAGAAATTCCACCAGAAGATACCTGTCACATTGATTCATGTCCCCAGCCTGATCATCAGAGACAGGAAACTGCAGACTGCAGTCCCTGCAAGTCCACACCAGGATCTGTGTAGAAATATCCACGGTCAGGATGTCTGTCTGGCTACAGGCATAGGTGGAGGAGACAGAAGGGGAGCTGGCACAAGCAGTGTGGCTCCTCTTCATCATCATGGCCTCCCCAAACTCCTCCTCAAACTCCCTCTGAAACCCCCCTGTTTGCAGTCCCCCTGTTCTCAAGCTCCCTCTGCCTAGGTCAGCCCTTGCCACTCATTAAACACACAGCGGAAGAGTGATCACAAGGTTGATTGAAGCTGGTGATCAAAGGTGAGCAGCGAACAATGATCCAAACAGCCCCCAATCATACAATCATACACTTACAGTCCCAGTTCCCACAGTAGCTAACAACAGAAATCACCTGTAGGGAAAGACACAAAAACAGTTAGTAAGTCACTCACCCAAGCTTTGCTCTCTCTCTTGCTTCTTCAGCTAGGGAATTGCCTTCACCTCCTTCTCAGAGCTTCACCAACTCCTTCCCTCTCAAACTCCCCTGTTAGCAGTCCCCCTGTTCGCAAGCTCCAAGTCCCCCAGCAGGGCCATGTTGCCAACCAATCCCCTGCAGGGGGGTACAGATGGGGAGGCCCCTCTTCCCCCTGGATTCCCCCGCTGCCCCTCTGTCCCACTGCCCTAAAGCAGGGGCATGGGTCACCTAGCTTCCTGCTACCCCCTTTCTCCACCCCAGCCTCTCAAGGCAGGGGCAGGGGGCTAGGAGCTGCTTGTGGCAGACAGCAGGCAGATCCCAGCCTGGTCAATTTCACAGGCTTGAGGGGCTGGGGAACCGGCAGCCCCCCCACACACACACACCGCTCACTAGTGGCCAGGAAAGCCCCAGCCCACATGTTCCCTGGCCACTTCCAGGCGGCCAGGGACGGGGCAGCTAGCCAACCCCCCTGCACTGGGCAAGCGGAACAGCTGGCTTCCCCCACCGCTTCCCCTTGCCAGGAGTTGGGGGGGTTGGTGGGTGCCCCAGATGGCTTTGCCTACAGCCTCCCTTTGCTGGGGGCAGGCAGGGTGAAGCGGGGTGAGGCACCCGACTCCCCCCCTGCCTCCCACAAGGGGAAGAGGTGGGGAAACCGTCTGGGGTGCTCACTGCCCCCCTGCACCTCCGCTTAGCACCCTGGCCAGGGTGCTGATCCCTGGCCAGGGTGCTGGGGGGAGACCTTTCTCCCAGGGTGCCATGCACCCTGGGAAGAAGGTCAAAAGTTATTTCAAAATAGTGTTTATTTCAAAATAACGTGTCCAAATGGCATTATTTCAAAACCACGCGTTTCTAAATCACCGTGTTTTGAAATGAATGGGGTTTGACCCGTTTCAAAATGACGGATCTCATTTTGAAACGACGGGCTCTGTCGTTTCAAAATAAGAAAACATCATGTGGACCAAATCTTTTTTATTTCAAAATAACCAGTGTTATTTTGAAATATAAAAGACGTGTGGACATACCCTCTAAGTTTATTTCTGTCATTCAGTCCTTCCGTGACGGAATGATGGCCAGATTGGTGAAACTGGCAAGCTATCAGATCTATTACTTCTTACAAATTGCACAAACAAGGTTGCATTCTGCCTACCACACTATTTTTTTTTCTTTTCAGCTCTGGGTCAGGATATGTTTCCTGATATTGGCTAGAGGACTAGTTATCCAGTTCCATACCATTGGGAAGTTGGTCATTCTGTAGTTTCCACCTTTGAACAAAGGTGGCAGATATACTCATTAAGAAGTTTTTATTTGCTGATGACTGCGCACTAGTTGGTCACTCAGTTGATGAAATTTGATTTATAAGTGGTGCCTCTGCTGATGCAATTGCTTTGGTTTCAAACCACCCTGAGAAAAACTGAAGTCCTGTATCAACCTATGCTGTGGGATGTACACACCTACCCAGTCATTAAGATCAGTAATCCTCATGTCAAATCCATAGATATGTTTGCATACCTAGGGAGTATGCTGTCACAGAACGCCTCAACAGATTCTAAGATTGCCCATTGCATAGCAAGGCAAACTTTGCATTTGAATTGCTGTCACACCACCTATGAAATTACAGGGCATCAAAATAAGACTAACTTGAATATCTTGCTTAGATGCTCACAGGCATAACTGCTCATCATTTGTGGTTTCAGGAAAGAATATTTTCCAAAAGGCAAAACGTCAGACCTTCCTCTGCAGCATGAGGCATTGGTCACTTGCTGGTGGATTGTCTGTACTTTGACATCTTTGAACTATGATTTTGAGGGATTTGTTAACTCAGTCATAGATTAGGGTTTTCTTATAGAAGTGCGTAGATTCGATTTTGTGGTGTGCATTGTGAAAAAGGTCAGACTACATGATTATAATGTCCCTTCTGGCCCTAAAGTCTATGAGTCTAACATGCAGTTTGGTTCACAATGCTATATGGTTGTGAGACATGGACATGTACACTGCTACATTAGGAAACTTAATAATTTCTATATGTGTTGTCTTTGGTCTATTTGAAGGGTCAAATAGTAGAACAAAATTCCTGACAGCAAAATCTTTAATGATTATTGTATGTCTCGCATTCAAAGCCTGCTCAAACCTTGTGTTCATATGACCAGTTTTAGAATACCCGAAAACAGATTTTATGGTCAGCTAAATCAAGGAATCTATTCATATAGAGTACAAACCATATAAAGATACACTGAAGTCAGCCTTGAAAGCATATCAAGTTGACCCCAGCAACTGAGAAGCACCAGCCCATGAGAGAACAAGATGGTGGAAGATTTGTCCTGTCACCATTAGGCACTTTGAACCACGGCACACTAACGTCTTATTTGAAGGATGCAAACAGCATAAATCAGAAATACTAAAGCCTGCAATGGTCCTCGATCTCACATGTAAGTGTTTGTGGTCCTTGCTTTATTCTGATTTCATAAATAGATGTTAGCCTATGGTGTTTGCTGAATCATCGTATGTGGACACTTAGGCTATGTCTACACTGGCAAGTTAGTTCAAATAAAGGAGGCTTAATTTGAACTAACTTTTTTCCTGTCTACATCAGGCTTTCCTTAGTTCAAACTAATGAATGCTTAGTTTGAACTAGTAACTATCACCAGTTAGTTTGAACTGAGTGCTTAATTCAAGCGTTAGTTCAAATTAAGTCCAGTGGAGACCAGGACTAACCTTTAGTTCAAGCTTAATAAGTTTGAACTAAGGGTAGTTAGTTCAAATTAACAAAGTGCACTAGTTCAAATTAATGTTACTTTGAACTAGTCCATGTTGTTAATTTGAACTAACAAGTTTGAACTAAATTTGCTTAGTGTGAGACTTGGTTATACATCACTAGAAATTAGAGCAAAGCTCCATTATACTCATGTAAAATAGTGCCAACAAGCGCATAGCACTGTAATATTCTTGAGCAGTTAGTAGAAATTTGTATTAATAAGCAGAGCTATATATTGACCTTGGAACTACTTCATTCATTATTAATAACCTTTGAAAAACATCTTGGTATTATCTGCAAGTGAAATCAATATATATCTCTATGTGAACATGAGTAAACCAAATCTAATAGAGGTAAAAAGGTTAATTTTGGTATGTTAATAAACGTTTTATATATTGAAACAACATTTATAATGAATCCTTGCATTGCATACAAGTGCCTGTGAGATTACATAATTTCTGCTGGTTGTGTTTCAATTAACCTTTCCACAAATAAAATCTTAGTGATATCTGTAATAATGGTTTATATTGACACAGACATGATCTTCCATGCACTCGTTGACTTCAAAGCGTGCCAGATCAAGCCCTTAATATTTTTCATTTGGCAAGATCCAACAGCTTAAAATTTTTGGTAAAATCCTCTGCTCGAGCATGTAATATAGTTCTGAGAAGAGAATTTTATTGTAAATTTGTGCCATTTGTTGTACACACCACTGAAATCCAGTAATTTCTTAGGTAAAAATAAAGTATAGTAACTATTTAGCTGTTCTAAACAGGGGCGAAGAAAGAAGGAGGCAGGGAGGCTGGCAGTTGAAGAGCTGAGAGCCAGGGTGATGGGAGGGAGACAGAGGTAAACAACCAATCAGCAGCTGGAAAACAATTTCCAGGGTTTGAATTATATAAAACAGTCAGCTTACAGTACATCACTAATATCGAGCACCTGTGAAAGTCTGGGACAGACCTCACATAAACCCACTCCATTCCTCTATTGTTTCTGTGATGTTCCCTGTTGCTGGGGTGCCATTCTGTTCCCAAAGCTTAGTTCCCCTGGCATGTTCTACTCTGTTTCCCCAGCCCATAATGGCAGGTGCTGTTTTGACAAATATGCCAATTTCCTGCAGTATCCAGGATAAGCCTTATTAAATTAACTATTTTAGGAGTTCATTGTGTTAAAGATGCAAATATTTCTGTATTATTCTGGGACTGTACTTGATATCTCTAGGAGTGGAGACATGATTAATGTAAATCCTGTGAAGTGTTATGAGCTTCAGAGACTCTCATTGTGTTAGACAAGAATGACCTTCTAGTTGCTGGGTTTCCTGAGAAATCCTTGGAAGAAGGGGAATGCAAATTCCTGCTTCCAGATTCAAACGTCTAAAGCCCTGAGGAGTAACTTGAAGACAACTTGTTCTCAGGGTCCTGGATCAAAGGCCCATATCTATAAAGAACTCACTCACAGATTCATGGGGGGTTCTTCTTCTGAGGTGGTATGAAACTGTAATCACAGAAAGCCCTCTAGGTGGGAGCTGAAGGACTGAATCCTACCAGAGCATGGTAGAAGGGGTGATTTCTGGTAAGCTTATTATCATATGTGTATGTTCTTCTGTTAATGCTTTCTCCTTAATGCTCACTCTCTTTTCTCGCAGATAAACGTGCTTGCTCAGAAAGAACTCTGTGGTAACTTATAACTGTTGGCAATTACACTGTCTAAAGGCTTTGAGAAGAAAGCAAAGCAGGCCTACTTAGGTAGTCCGACTTTGCTGGGAAAATTACAGTGTAGGCAGGAAACTGTAGCCTGGAAACATCCCAATCAACAGGGAATGAGACAGGTCCTGTCCAAGAGAAGTTATGATTGGAGGGCTGGAAGCCTCACAGTGGATGCCCTTAGTAGACCATGGAGGGGAAATAGAATTGCATTTGTCTGGGAGTGTGATAGGGACCTTGAATTCCTACCTCAGTTTTCAGCCTAATAGGGGGATTGGGGAAGAGGAAGTGGATGAAAATTAGTAAAATGATTTAGTTACCCCTAATAACAAATTTGAGCAACTGTTGATTGGAAAGAGATACCAAAAGTCTAACTCAAGCCAAGTCTACATGTGTGGTGAAATTTGGTGGAAATCAACTGGAGATACACAAGCAACACAGAGTATCTTACATACCTCCCATCCATTTCCTAACTCCCATTTAGTGCAGTGTCTTTCACTGTGCTGTGCTGATGGGAAGTGCATTCCCATCAACACAGAGCTACACCACTTGTGGGGGTTAATTTCTTAAGCTGATTTCCTGATCAGCTTAGTGGGTCTTAACTGATTGCTAAGTCAATTTGGAAAGATCAATCTGATGGCAGCAAATTTGCCTGTGTCAGTGTAGATGTGGCCTCAGACTCTGTAAATTAATTGTTAGTAAAAAAAAAAGTAAAAAAAGATCACAAGGGCTGAATTGGTTTAAACAAAATTAATTAATGAATATAACTCAAGGACTATAAACCAGGAAACTGTGGAACCAGATATTAGTGGGCTGAACATGGTATGTTGGATGCAAGGCCTGACTGGTGAACAAAATAATAAAAGGATGGACTATTCCACCCATCATTTATCTTTCAGGCCCTTAAAAAGAGACACTGAGAGAGTGGAAATTTATTAATTGATTAGCAGAGTTCCTGGAGGAAGTGAAGACTATTATGCTTCCATCCCACTTCAGGAACCTATTCCTTTGCCGAGGGATCCAGAAGGTCACTGTATCATTGTGAAATCCAGATTCTGACTCACCACTGGGAATATGCAGCCATTACCACTGTGCCAATGGCAACTCCAACCAGAAACAGAAAAGATTCTGGTTTGTCTCCCCATCACTTGCATATTCTCTTCTGCCCCACTATTTTCCCTTCTGTTCTTTTCTCCCTCTCAACTTTCTGTCTGATCTGATCCTAAACTGAATATTATTACATGTATCAGTGCCATATGACAAGGCAGCTCATCCAGCTGTGCCCAAACTGAGTGAGAGACATAAAAGAAAGGGAGCAGGTCAATAGAATGATGTGCCGGATCACACATTAGGAAAAGAATCAGATCCCAGAGGACTGCTGTTGTGGCCGTCATCCCAGTCCAGAACATCTCCCTGTGACACACCTGCCATACAGTCCTGAAAACATCAGCAAAAGACTTTTTCTATACTTTTTTCACTATCCTGTCTCTTCTCCCCTTGGTGTCTGTCTATCTGTTAAAAGCAGGAAAAGTAGCCATTTGTGATGGGGTGTGGCTGGCCTGGCAAGAGCTGAATTGGCCTAGGTGCATCAATCAGTTAATTAGACTGCAAAAGGCTGGAGGAAGCTAATTAGATAGGTGCTTACCTGTGAGGAAGAGTTATGGGCTCTATAAAAATCAGGAAACTGAAAACAGAAGAGACATAAGGAAGAAGTCTGTAGTCACTTCCTGAGGCAATGGAGGAATGTTTGGGAGTGGCAGAGACAAGCTGACTGAAGTCTCTTCCTGGGGAGAGGTTGTGAAGAGACTGGGAAACCTCAGGGGAATGGGGAAGGCTAGAAGATATGGAAGCAGCTCACAGAAAGGCAGCAAGATGTAAGGAAGAGATCTTGGTTACTGTGTATGGGGTCTCTGAGTCAGAACCCAGAGTAGAAAGTGGGCTTAGATTCTCCTGCCAGTCACTCAGAATATGTCTATATTTTAAGTCAACTTAACAAGGTTCACTTTAAGTTAACTTAAAGTGAACCTTGTTAAGTCAACTGAAGGGGTATGTTGACACTAGGAGACATACCCCAGACCCGTGTTATCCCTGTGGTCCAAGAGGTAGCCTCTGAAATTGACCAAGCTGCTGAGCTTCCTGCTGGTGGTGGCCAGCAGCTTCAGGCCAGATGAGGTTCTAAGCTGCTTGTGGCAAGCCACTCGAGGAAAGATCCAGCTCTGTGCTGCTTGGTCAGGCTCCCAGCCCCTTGCTTCTGGTTGCTGGGGCTAGATCAGGCCCATGGAGCTGGATTGGGACCCAGGGTGGGCCAGAGACCTAGACCCAGACCCTTTCCTGCCCTTAAAAGTTGACTTAATGCTTAAGTCAACTTTCAGGGCAGGAGTTAAGTCCAAATGCTAAAGTCAACTTAATAAATTGTGAATGGGGCCAGGGAGTATCTTAGGTCAGCTTAAGGCACATTAAATCAACCTAAGCTTCCAGTGTAGACACAGCCTAAGGGAGTGATGAAAAGACTTTGGTACCCCAGAAGAGGAAAACATGTAGAACTGTGATACTCAAACCTCAGTGGTTCAGGAGCCAAATTATTCATCAACATTAGCCGAAAGAGGTACAGCAGCTGGAGTAGCATCACTCCATTAATGATTTGCTAATTGCTGTGCTCAGACAGATGTATGCTAGATAAAGGCTTCAAAGAGAAGCTGCAGAAGTTGCAAATTCGGTCGCATTGCTTCAGGACTTAATAAGGACATTGGATTGTTCTCTCATTGCAACAGGTGATTTGACCTCATCTTCCTCTGTGTGCTGTTCCTCAGTGTTTAAATCTTTGCAACTGTTTTGATTTACTGTTAGAGTATGTCCTGTTCCCGTGACTTTCACTCCACTGTGGTTTTTTCCTCCCATTCTGTATGTTCCCCCATCTTCAAAGCATCTGATGAAGTGGGATTTTCTCCCATGAAAACTCATGAAATAAATAAGTTTGTTAGCCTTTAAGTGCCACAGGACTACTTTTCTTCTTTTATTGATATAGTCTTTTAGCTCTCCCAGGCTCAATCTTTTATCTGCTGGCCTAAACATGCTGTCATTCACCTTGAGTTAAATAGTCTATTTTGCTGTTGGTGCAGTGCTAAACAGTCTCTTGGCTCTCTGTGGACACAGAAATTCCTTTCTTGCTTTGTCCAGGGCACTACTTTCACTCCACTTGACTCAGAGACAGGAGTCTTCTTCTATACTGGGCCCCCAACCAAACACTTGTGGCAACACAGTAGATGAAGCCCACACCATTACTGTGTTACTTCATCATTTTTCCTTCATCTGTTTTAAACCTCTCCAGAGCAATGATGTCATCCTCAATCACCCAATTCTCTATTTCTTCAAAAATGTATTCTATGTACATTGCTCCTTACAAATGGGAAACATTCCCAGTGAAAGCTCATCAAGCCCCCATCATGTGCTCCTTCCTGTCCCTCCTCAGAACTCACCTATGCTATGATAGAGCCCTCATAATGGCAAGGCAGCTCCAGAGTTATGTTGTTTGTTGTTTTTCCATTATCTGTCTTTAGTCCTCTTCACATGTCCCCTTCACCAGAGTCTACCTTGGGTTGCCGCCATAGTTTTGCAGTTTTCATTTTGTCTCTGGTCTTTCTTGTGTTCAGCATACACTGCTCCTGAAGTTCTCAGCACATCTTCCCAACATGCTTTACAGCACCTTAGATTTCCCAGTGTGCCTGCAAACTACATCTCCCACAATTCCTTTTTCTGTGGTGAACCAAGACCATATCTATATATGGCCTTTAGTCAGCTTGAATGTCCCATGACTAATTGCTAAAGTTTGACAAACAAGGAGTCCTGTGGCTTTTAAAGATGAACAAATATATTGCATGAGTTTTCAAGGGTTAAAGTCCCACTTCCTCAGACACTTGAAGATGGGGAACTTTCAGAATGGGACAAAAATAAATTCAGAGACATATGTGAATTACACATCCCTGCATTTATTTTCCTCCCATTCTGAAAGTTCCCTATAATCAAGTGTCTGATGAAGTGGGATTTTCTCCTACAAAAGCTCATGCAATAAATACATTTTGTTATGTCTACATTACAGAGTTTAGGGAAGTCTGTCTAAATAACGTCGACTAGTGAGGCCCCATTTTCTTAAGTCAATTTCATAGTCAACTTAAGCAAGGGAACCGATTTAAAGTTGATTTAATAAAGTTGACTTTAAATGGGTCCCCTTGCTAAAGTCAACTTTATAAAGTCAGCTTAGCAGGCTCTATTGCACTAAGTTGGCTTTATGAAGTCAACTTAAACCTTGAAGTCAACTTATTGAAGTCAAGTTATTAAGTTGACTTAAGCAAGTGCTTGAGTCGACTTAGTGAACTTCAAATGTGCCCAGGGAGTTGTTTAAATTGACTTAAGCCTGCTTAAGTCGACTTAAGACCCTAGCATAGACATAGCCTTTGTTAGTCTTTAAGGGTGTGTTCACACAGGGCTTTTATTTTGAAACAACACTGGTTGTTTCAAAATAAAAGTCCCTATGTCCAAAGGACGTTTTATTTTTTTGAAAGGAGGCAGCTCCTTGTTTCGAAACAAGAGCCCTCCTTTCAAAACAGCTTAAACCCACTGTGCTGTCGAATGGAGGCTTATTTAGAAACCAGTGGTTTTGAAATAAGCTGTTTGGACATGTTAGTTTGAAACAACCCTTGTTTCGAAATAACAAGGACCTTTCTCCCAGGGTGCATAGCACCCTGGGGGGAAGGTCCCCCCCC
>ML681979.1:16913186-16983799 GCA_007922195.1 Podocnemis expansa
GGGGCACAGGGGGTCAGAGTGTGCCCCAGCCAGCTTCCCCCCGCTTCCCCTTGCTGGGAGCAGGGGGGTACAGGAGCCTCAGCCCCCTTTGCCCCCCCTACCCCCGGCAAGGGGAAGGGGGGTAAGATGGCTGGGACTGCCCCCAAGCCCAGCACTCCCTGCCCCCCAGGCTTCCTCTGCCCCACCACACGGCTCCTGATGGGCACGGGGGGCTTCCTCCGCAACCCCGCACAGCCCCTGCCAAGTGCAGGGATGCTTCCTCTGCCCCCCCTGCGTGGCTTCTGCCTGGTGCGGGGGGCTTTCTCCACCCCCCCGGCAGCTTCTGCCCGGTGCAGGGGGGACTTCCCCCACGGCCCCCGGCGTGGCCCCTGGAAGCACCCCCCACACCGGGCAGAAGCCGCATGAGGGGGCAGAAGAAGCACCCCAGCACCTGGCAGGAGCCACGCGGGGGGGGCAGAGGAAGTGCCCCATGCCAGAGTAAACCCCCCCACAACCAGCAGGGGCCACGCAGGAGGCGCAAGGGAAGCCTCCCTGCCTGAGGCCGGACCCACGGGGGCGGCAGGGGGAGCCTCCCTGCCCCCTGCAGAGTTGGCAGGGGGAGCCCCCCCTTCACCCCTGGCCGGAGCTGCAGGGGGCAGGGGAATCCCAGGGGTGGGGCTTCCCTGCCCCAGCACAGGACCTCCCTCCCCCTCCCGTCTCCTATTTCGAAATAGCATTTCACACTGGACATGCTATTTTGATTCCCTCCTTTTCCCTTATTTTGAAAACTTATTTTTGTTATTTCGAAATAAGGTGTTTTGAAATAAGGCTTTATTTTGAAACAGGCTTATTTTGAAACAGCTTGTTTCGAAACAAGCACTTGTGTGTGAACATAACCTAAAAGTGCCACAGGACTCTTTGTTTTGCTGAACTAGACTAATATGGCTACCTCTTTGGAACTTGCTAAAGTGTGGTGTTCCAGAAGGTTGAATCTCCATTAGAAGCCAATTCTGGGGTCTCAGCTGAGCTTCTCCTCTCTCACTGTCACATCTCTAAAGGAACTCCTAAGAAGTTTTGTCCTGCTTCCCCAAAGTGAGGTGGGTAGGTTAGAGGGAAAATAATTTATGTTCTGTGGGTTTTTACTCCATTTTATCTTATTTAAACCAATAAGCAGGCATTTAGTAATCCTTTTCTATATCTTATAATACTGTCATGCTGAATTCATCCACAGTTGAATTGTTTACCATAAACTATTAGCAGGCCCTACAAATGAACAAAAAGCCATATATCTGTATCAAATTACAAGACCAATCCTACAACCCAGAACCAGAGAGAATATTCATTATAACTGGAGTGATTGTATACTGCTGATATTTTATTCTTAAAAAGGTAGGATTATCTGATACTTCAGATGTTATCATTTCTTTGCAGAAGTTGAAACAGTAGATTGTTACCTCCTTGCCTTTGAAGACTCTGAAAGTTGCACATGCTTTTTCAGGCACAAACATGGCTGATATTTAGGAATACAATAGCTAAATTCTCTGGAATGTCTTGAAGGAAATACAGTTTAAGCTCTCCCCCAGCTACAGTGCTTGACCATTTGTTATCAACATGCTTGTGGTTCTTTCAAGGTTCCATTTTCCATCAGAATTAACAATGTAATCAGTGTTTCAAAATTCTACTTAGTATCATATTAGATGCAGAAACTTTGCTTATACTTTCTTTGAGAAGCTACTGAGGTGTTCCTAATATTGCTAAAGTTTACCTTTCTGGTAGATTCTTTTTTAATATACTTTTAAAGATGTATTTCAAAGACACACTTTATTTGGTATATTACAGATCAGGTAGTATTGGTCCTGCTTTGGGCATTTTAGGGTTCCCCCCCCCATATTATGATTAAGACACAAATGTAGTTCACTCAGTTCAGCAATGTTAGAAAGGTAATAGTGATACTTATGAGAGGAAAAATGTTTTAAAGGAGGCAAGACTTTTTTCTTTCATTGGACTGGTGTTTTTCCTGACTGTTTATGCCTGGCATGGAGCCCACTGCAATCTTTCAAATAAAAAACCATTGAGACCTACGTGTTCTTGTTATTTCAGTGGCATACTGAGGCAAGATGAAATGTAATATATTTTTTGGAACTTCTGTTGTCATTACGTTTTTTACTTTATGGCTGTGAAATATAATTATTAGAAAGCAGACTGAGATTGAACTGTTGACTTTCAAATTATATATATCAGGATCAACTAAAGAGGCTAATATCAGTATAATGAATACAGTACTCCTGTATTGCAGTTAAGTTAAACTTCATTTTAATTAATATTGCAATCCTATCCTGAAGATTTAATTACTCTAAAGCTTATTCCACTGGTCTCTTGGTATCGGTTTTGATGTCCTTTAATGACCTGTGTCTGAAGTAGTGCCCTCTGACGTAGAGCTTGGCCCACACCAAGTCTCCTCGATGCTGCTTTGGTGGTGCAAAGCAAATTTATAGTTGGTGTAAGTAGTAGTGAATGAAATCCTTGAGCAACATATAGCATAATCGGTTCTACCCCACTTCATATAATGCTGAATGTCAGGGAAAGGGAGCATGGCTGGAGCGTGTTGTGTTATTCCTGGCTGTGACAACTGACCTGTTAGAACAGCCATAGAAGTGCTCTAACTCAACTTACATGGGGAGTTGAATTGGATTTGGATTTCGAAACTGTAAAAGCACTCTACAGCTACCTTTGCCATTACTCTCAATTTGCCCACAGAATAGGCCATATATCTATAAATATGAAAGTGTCAAAATTGGCTAGGCTATTTTACTAATAAATGTGAAAGATATTGAAATATTTCTATTTCAAATTTCTGTTTATTGTTATGTGCACTGAATGTGCAAGCATACGCTGGAGAAAATATGTAATTGGACTGCCACAATGCATATGTATGAAGGGCCAAATTGACAAACAGACAATTCTGACATGTCATTTTTTTTAAGGGAGTGGGGAAGGGGGTTGTTTTTCTTTTTACCCCTAAGATTCTTAAAATGTTGCTGGTGGTGTTGTGTGTAATTTCCTACTTTTTTTTAAAAAAAAGTGTTTCCTAGAGATTCCATTATCTAACTAATCTGTATTTTTTTTCAATCTGTCTAATCTATCTGGCAAAATAATAGCAACTTCCTCCATCAATTGGTCAACTCTGGGTCAGGTAGAGTAGTTGTTCCCAACCTTTTCCTTAATGTGGACCACTATGTCATCATCAAAAGCTTTTGTGGACCACCATATAAACAAACTGTTTTAAACATTTTTAACATAGCTTTGGCTGACAAACTGGTATATGACGGGGTATGAAAAATGCAGTTATTTCTAATAATTTATTATGTTCACTCACAAACTTATTGCACTTGCCACAGTACCTTTACCTGCAATAATTACCCCCTCACACACACACACCCACAAACCACCTGCAGTACCCTCGCAGACTAGCAGTGGTCCCTGGACCACAGCTTGGGAACCACTGAGGTAGAGAGTTTGTAGAGTGACTGTGGTGGTTGGGAATAAAAAGGGTATTTGAATTGCAAGTATCACTTACGATGGAAAGAACTCAAAGAGAAAAGCTTTGCAACATTTCCTAAAGATAGGTAGACTGGATTCTCCTGATCTCCTCTGGAAAGCTACTGCGTAGGTGGTTCCCTTTGACAAAGAATATTTTCTCTCCACTATTTACGTGCTTCACCCCAGACTTAGTGATCTGCATCCTTCCCAAGAAGCATAGATAGCATGAAGGTCCATATCTCAAAATTTGGTTTCTGGTGCAGCTGATAATTGATCCTATTATTACTTTGAAAATTAGAACCAAGGCCTTAAACCAGCATCAAAAGCTGATTGAGAGCCAGTGATGGGCCTGAAGTGACCATAGGACTTTGACCAAGACAGAGGGTGGCTAACTGCATTCAGTGTAACCTGGAGCCTGTGCATCATCATCACATTCTTCATCTTTCCATATAATAATTTATGTTAATCCAGCCTAAAAGGGACAGATTTATGCATTACTGTGGCCAGATCCTCATCTCGAAGAAGGGGGCGAAATTTAATAGGAAGTCAGAGAAAGCTATTTTGAAAATTGATGCTACCTAGTCTAACAGGACCTCAAGGCTTCACACTGCTATATGACCTCAAAGGTAGGTAGAGACAATATTTTGACCAACTCTTCGAAGCAGTTCTTCTTTCCTTCTACATTAAGCTTAAGTCAGCTGCTCTTTATCCAAGCAGATAATTTCCTACAGGCATTCTGACACTTCAGCAGCAGTGGTGGGCATGTCAGTTGAAATAAGATAGATACTGCAAAGCCATCAGCATAGTGATGGCAGCTAAAGCCATAGTGTGTCGCTATCACTTCCAGCAACTCAAACTGGTATTGAAGAAGGGCTAGTATGGATTCCTGTGGGATACCATGAAAGAAGATGAGCAGTCACCAATCACTATTAGCTGAATTCTGCTGTTACCCAGGAATCTGCCATCCCAAAGCTCTTGGTAGCTTTATTCTGCAATTTCCAGAGGAATAGCCATGTTAGTCGGTCTAAAGCAAAAACCATGAGAGCCCTGTGGCACTTTAAAGACTAACAAATTTCTATGGCATCTGATGATGTGGGTTGGAGCCCATGAAAGCTTATGCCCAAAGAAATTTGTTAGTCTTTAAGGTGCCACAGGATACTTGTTGTTTTTATTCCGCAAGCTGGTATCAGAAAATAAATCAAATGGAGATACATATGATAGATGAACTGTGGCTATGTTCACACGTAAACTGTTATTTCAAAATAAGTTATCTTGAAATGAGTTATTTCGAAATAAGGTCCTTATTTCAAAATAAGTTAATTCGAATTAAGAAAATGTTAATTCGAATTAAGGGAAAGCCTTCTATCGAAATGGCCATTATTTCAAAATGGTTATTTTGAAATAAGGCCGTTCGGACATGTCGTTTTGAAACACTTGTTTTGAAACAACGGTGTTGTTTCGAAACAACATGTCTGAACACCGTTGTTTCAAAACAGCCATTTTGAAACAACGGCTATTTCAATTTCAAGCGAGGTTTTACTGTTTTGAAATAACAGAATGTCGTGTGGACATAAGAAATTTTATTTCGAATCAACAGCTGTTGTTTTGAAATAAAACTCTCGTCTGAACACAGCCTGATAGAAATAATAAAACACAAGAGTGCTTTCACTTAAAAGCTATACTTTACCTAGTCTCAAGCATTCACATGTGTCTGCAACAGGCTAGTAAGCCTCAATAATTTATTGAAGTTTGAGGTGGCTTTGAGTAGTATAGTTCTTTTAGCTGCCATTGGGGAATCCCAAAATCCATGTCCTAGAATAGATCCCAAAGAGTCCAAACCTCTTCTCCAACCCCACATCTAGCCTTGTTAACAGGCTATAAGACATCAAGAAAAAAACACTGTTGGGCAAAGCTAATCAAGAGGCTGCCTCTGAATACTAATTAACTAGATGTGTTCTCGCATAGTCTTCTTGTTCTGGGGGCCATCACAAACATCGCCCAGAGGGCATGCATCTATAACCTTTGTTTCTCCTAAAACATAGTCAAGCGTGCCAATCTTGCATTTTATTTTTTTTCTGACATGATGATCTGAAGTTGATTTTTTTTTACAGGCATCGTTGCCTTTCTACTGCTATTCCTAAAAATATTACTCACACAATAATGTCACAAAAGTGTGTATTTATTCACATGAATACTTCTGCCCCTGCCTTTCCCTGGCTGAGGTGACAGCACAGTCCTAACAACCCTGCCTGCCCCAGATTGCATACTTCACAGCCCCAGCTGGCACCTACTGGGATAGGGTGCCCAGGGGCCAAGGACAAGATAGGGATCAGTCAGTAGTGTGATGTAGCAGGATTAGGGCTGCCTGCCTGGAGAAATGGGGAGGGGAGAATGGGGAAAGGGGGCAAAGAGAAGGAGGAGGAAACGCAGAGACTGTGGGGAGCAAGGAGGAAGGCTTTCCGGAGCTATGGCAGGGATACTGCTAGGCAAGCCATAGGCAAGATTGGGGGCCCCAGAAGGAATGGCACATCCATCCCAGGGATACAAAGGGATGTGCTGACTGCGCCAGCTGGCCATCAGCAAGACAGCACAGCTTTGTTCTGTGTCAGGTGCCTCTGTGGCTGACCTCCAGTCCAAATTCTTTCCCATGCTGGCTAAGTACTGAGTGGGGACTGGGAGTGGGAGAGACTAGGTCTGGGATCTGGGCTTGAGGCATCTTGCAGCTGCGACTTTCTTCCCAGATATTTCTGCTGTCAGCCAGCCCAGCATCCCTCAATTACCTCGGCTGGCTAGACACCAGCCGGTGCTCCCCCATCCAGCAGATTGATGTCTACAGCCCTGGAGGTCATGCCCTCCCATCCATCTGACTCTGCTTTTGATGAGTGGTGGCAGCAGCACACAAGGAGCTGGGCAGACAGGTAGGGGGTTGGCAGCTGTGCTCAGCAGCATTGCCCAGCAGGTGGGCCAGAGAGAGCCTGGATTGGGGAAAGCTGCACTGGAGCGCAGAGCATTACGGGATCTGTGCATGAAGCGCATGATGGGAGACATGGGCTCCCAACAGGCTGTGTCATAGTCCCACTCCCTGCTGCCTTGTAGTGCTGGAGGCAACTTGTGCTGGGACTGAAGCTGTAGGGTGTATTTGAACCAGGCCAGCAGAGGGGCAGGACGAGAAGTGGGCAGGCAGCTTAGCTGAGGCCGTAGGAGGCAGTGGCAGCAGCAGTAGGCAGCAGACCAGCAGCACAGGCTGGGAGCCAGGCAGTGCCAGTGGCTGGGTGTGGCCAGTGGTCCTGGGAGACAGAGGTCAGATGAAACTGCATCTCCTCCCTTCTTACTCGGAGTCCTGGGACTCAGGCCAGAATGGACTTTCTCTTAAAAATGAATCTACAAACAACAGTAAAATTGCACTTTTTTACTGACTGTCAGTAAATTTACTGACAATTTATTGGCATCTCTGACATAGATGCCAGCATATCCACCAGAGACTTCACCAGGAAGGGCCAAGGGCCAGGCAAAGATAGAGCAAGAAGCTCCATTCCCATGACTGTCCCAAACCCATCCCTTCCTGGCTTAGTCACACTAAGGCTAAAGCTGCTGCACAGGCCTACAGAAAGGCCTCCCCATACACTGCTGGACAAGAATGACCAATGACACTGTATTGTTGAGACTTCTACTCCTATTAATGGTGTGTTAGTGGAGAGGTCCATTGGTATGAACCTGAAAAGCTCACCTGTGTCCATGGCCATTTCCGGGGTCATCTGTTGTGTTAGTAGAACAGTTTTTGAATTGTGTCCAGGTCTGACCCCTGATAGTGAAGCATCTAGGATGTTGGCTAATGTTTCCTAGTTTTGGAGATTTGTGGTTATTCTTCTAAAAGATATCTCCTGGCCTGTGTACCTTGACAGATGCCCATTTGTAGTCCACTGGTGATGGCAAGTATGATGACTAATACTTCAGAGTAATGGGAAGTGTCAGCAGTCTTTGCTACCGATAATATTACCATCTCCCCCTCTAATATTGTGCAATGTAACCAAAACACTTCACTCCTGCCAGGGTAGTCATTTTCCTGTGATGAGAGTTCCCTTGTTACATCACAGCTAAAGTGTAGTCCCATTTGGACTTAACCAGAAAAATGAGGCATAGAAACCAAGTGTCTGATGAAGTGGGATTTTTCTCCCATGAAAGCTCATGTGATAAATAAATTTGCTAGTCTTTAAGTGCCACAGGACTCCTTGCTTGTATTATAGGACTCCTTGTTTTGTTTTGTTCTTACAACAGGATCTGTGCATCTATCTGGATCAATGTTCAGACAAATTTAATTGCTGTCCAAACTTGGAAAGTTTTGTGCAGATATAAGTGCCATACCATCCTGTAAGTTTATGATGATAATTACTTTTTTCTTCTAATATTTTAACATAACTATTGTTACTAGTAAATGCAGAACAGTTTGGTATTTTTTAATTTGTAAGCAATTTAGTCTAAGGTCTATAATTCAAATGAAGACATATGAAATTACGGTAGTTGTTGTATCATGAGTTTCATCAAGAGTAGATTGCATGTGTCTGTGCTGTTTATAATTGCCAGGTTTAAGTTCTCTTTCTTCATGTTCCTTTAAAGTAATGCCTTTGCTTGCTTTAAAGTTTATCTGTTATGGACTGCTTTCTCTATCCTTTTCTAGGGAGAACTGACAGATGCTTTAATAAAGAATGGCCAGCTGGTTTATAGACAAAGAGGCACAATCAATTTAGGCTACAGTTTAAAAGTACATAAAACATCTGTACCCTACTAATGAGTTTTAATAGTTTTGCATTTTGAGTATCATAGCATTCAAAATATCTATAATTAAAGGAACATTTTGTTAATGAAATCTCCCCCAGAATCGTTAAAAGAAACAACTTTTGCATTTTGTAAAGACTTCTCCAGTCATTTTTGGTAATCTTTTTCTTTAGTTATTTCAACTTTCAAAATATAATTATTTTGTATTGATTTGCCTGACATACAAAATTACTTCTTTTCAGTGCTGTCACAATCTAGCTGTTGTTAGTTGTTTCCATTGTAATCTTGGCTCAGATTTTCAGGGAAGCAACTAGCTGATGCATCACAACACAGTTTGCATAACAATTTAAGTAGGTAGCATGCATATTGAGCGGTGGGCATGGGAAGAAAACTCTGTTGTGTGCGTAGTCTTATAAAAATATGATTCTATATCATTGGAAAGTATAACGGGAATGAAGTAAAGAAACAAAGAGAAAATGCAAATACAAAAGTCTTTTAAAAATGAATAACTGTACTCCCTGCTAATGCAAACATTCATGCAATGTCTACCTCAGATCCCAATCATTCATGGTAGATATAGGATTGGCAGCCTCCTCTGCGTGTCTTATTTCTTCATGTTCATGTACCTTATGTACAAAATAGAGGGAAAACTTTGAAAATCACCAGAGGAAAGTATGTGTTTAAGACCTCAAATCTGCTACCTGCTCTGTGTTAGCAAAGAAGTTAGTAGGGCTCTATACAGGTGCCAGGATTTAACCAAAGGGCTCTGATTGCACAAACAGGACTTATAATGGTAAAGTATCCCCTTAAATATCTTTTGCAACTTTTGAACATTGATAGAAGTACTTCAAACACAAACTACTAAAGATGAATGGGCCTTAAACAAACTAGAGATGGCATCAAAATTCTGATCTAAGAGGTCATCTGGCAAACCCCCTGCTCAAAGTAGGACCAATGCCAACTAAATCATCCTAGCCAGAGCTGTTTGTGCAAGACTCAGACACATAGCCCCATCACTATAGTGACTACCATAGGTTTCAAACAGGAGATAAAGTACGCTGAAACACAGTGGAATGCCATTCCGGGGCCCACTATTTTTGGGGGCTCAGCATTCCAGGCACCGTACATATAGAAAACGGAGCCAGAATGCTGTGTTCCAGGGCCCACCATTTAAAAGTAGTGGGCCCCAGAATGCAGCATTCCAGTTCCATTTTCTATTTTTAGGGGCCTGAACATGGCCCCTAAAAATATCAAGCCCCAGAATGCCATTCTGCAGTGTTTCAGCAGGCAGGAGGAAAGTGGAGGGGGTATGCCTGCAGGCTGCATTGTCTCCCAGCCCAGTGTGCAGCTGCCCATAAGTACAGGGGTGGCCCAGCTCACGCTGGGGAGGGGGCGGAATTGGGGGCACCTGAGCTGGGGGTGAGTACTGGGAACAAGGGAATGGATATTTGGGGCAGTAGCTGGCATGGGGACAGGAGCTGGGGTGGGGGAAAAGCATTTGGGGGCAGGAACTGGGATGGGGGGCTGGCATTTGTGGCGCAGGAGCTGGTATGTGGTGGGGGGGCCTGGACGTGCAAGAGGTGGGCCCAGACATGTGGGAGAGGGCCCACCCATGCAGGAAGGGTTCCGGGGCCTGCCAAATTATACTTTAACCCCTGGTTCCTAGATTTTATGGATGTTTCTATTACAAATGTAAGAGTTGATTATTCAGCCTCCGTCATATTTCGGCATATCCTTCTGTAACCCTTCTACCATTCAAAGTAGGCAACAAAAAGGGCCAGGTTCAAAATCTAGTGATACCTGTCAATGATATAATACTAAACTGTCTCAATCCCCCATCCAGTCACTTGAGAAATTGCACACTATCCCCTGGACTCCCTCAAAAGGCAATACTTCCCCTCTCACAAGCATAGAGCCAGAGCATAGAAAGAAATATTTTATTAATAGGCTGGAAGTAACACAGCACTACTTTGGGAAAATAGTGCAAACAAATCCATACGCACAAAACCTGTGACCAGAACCTTACCCCAGTATACATGAGGCAATGTCCTGTGCCTCTCTTCCCCTTACTCTCCACTCTCAGCTGTTGCCCTTGGTCAATAACAACCTACACCATGGGGTTACATCTGAGTTAGTTCACCTCCCAATGTGCTGGGGGAAAGACAAGCACTTGCTTTGCTGACCATCATATTGACACCATTCATCTATCTGCACCTTGACTCAGTTAGCCCTCTCTGCTGGCCATGTCATGGGCTGCTGCTTGCGGGAATCAGTTGCCCCCTCTGCTGGCCACACCACTCACAGGACCCAAATAATCCCCCTGCTGTCCATGTTGCCTAACTAGCCCCTTCTGCTGTTTATGCCACATGCTGCTCTTGGGGCCCAACTAGAACCCACTGATGTGTAATGTCCTCTAAGGCATAGTCCCAGGGATTACAGACTCTGTTCCTGAGGGAAACCCTGCTGCATTCACTGTCCCTGATTTTTAACAAAACAAGACTCTATGAGAAATACTCATTTAGTTCTGTATTTGCACAGTATGTAGAGGGGAAGGAGATCAAATTATGACTGTAGCTCATAGGCAGAGCTCATATGCAACAGCAAAAACCTGGTCTATCCCTTCTTCTTTGTAGCATCCTTGGATTTGCAAAAGCCTTGTGCATGGTGCTCTGTTCAGATAACAGTGACTCTTTCATTAGGCAATGGTAAGTACTATTCTGCTGCCATGTGTTCATACAATAAGGAGACAACATTTCATTATCCTTCAGTTAACACTAAAATGATCTGTAACTCAACCCCAGCCAAAATGGTCATTTCCCAATATACTGAGCTCCTAGGTGCACGTATACAAATACCGCACCCCCACTTTCAGTTGGCTCATCATGTAGCCTGAGATTTTTGCCGTCTCTTTAGTAGAAGAGCAAATCTTGATTGGATGAAGACACATATGAATAGAAAAATAGTGTAAGGCAATCTAGTAGAAATTTTGTGTTAAAATAAAGTTAGAAATAGCATAATATGTAATAATTAGTGATGAAATATCCATAAGCTATCATTTACAAGTGTTTGAAACATAGCTAGGATTCAAAAATGCACTCAGCAAGTGAAATCTGATCTCCATATATATGGATCATAGGGGAACAGACCCAATAGATATATATCTCTTTAAGGAAAAGTAGGTCAAGATGGAGGAAGATTTTAAACTTTTGAATTCCCTCATTCCCCCTCCCATCAAGTATTCTGAGTTGTCCTTCCACTGTCCCACTGTCCAGTTACCCCCAAAACCCTTTGATCTATATCGCAGCACTGTGCAGGTGTTGGATGAAATCATCCTCTTTGTGATTGGTTAGAGGGGATGAAAGTGGATGATAGTGTATAAAAGAAGCAACACAGCAGCAGAACCTCAGAGATCTCTCCCACTCCTTATTGGGTTCCACTGGCCTCTGGCTGAACTAGGAGTCAAACCATCACTCTACCCCAGAGAGAGTGACAATGTCTCTGGTGGAAGTTTATGAGCTAAGTTGCGGGACTTAGTCTCAGAAGGGCCGTTTCTGGACTTAGTCTCTGAGCTAGGTCTCCGGACTTAGTTTCAGAAGGGAGAGCCTGAATAGTCAATCTTACATGCACTCCAGACAGACAGATAACTGAGTCCTGTAGTTAAATCTGTGAGCAATGAGCCTGGATATTTAAATCTTACATGCACTCCAGACGGGCAGATAACTGAGTCCTATGGTTAAGTCTGTGAGCAACAAATATCACACAGCCAAAAAACTTACATGCACACTCCACGACCAGAGGGTGCAGCAGAGTGAAATCTCTGCTGGGGTACTTTCGGGTCTCACCATCTCCGGGAAGGAGCAGCCAGAGGGTATAACTGCAACATCTTCCCAGTTGGGGGACTTCATGTCTCACCATCTCTGGTATAGGCTATCCAAAAGAGGCTGCACCAATTCAATACCTGAGTCTTGACTCAAAGGTGCATGCTTCCGAGGGAGCCTGGTTCCACATAAGCCATACGTGAGTTCCATTTCAAAGCTCAAGGCTTTGGAGCTCTGACATTGTCAGAACTCCTGCAAGCGTCACAAAGAACTCCGCTGATGAAAAGCGGCAGGTGCACCTGCGAGCTCTCTAGCACCTTCTGAGTCACCGTTGTTCCAGTTGCTTGAGAGACCACGACAGAGAGAGAGACGGATGGCAGTGAACTCAATGGCAGTAAAGACCGGACTGATTACTGAGAGTAAATCTTCTCAAATTGTGGTAAGAAGAGGGTCCCAAGGAGGGTAAAACACACTAACTAAGGTTAAAAGACCAACGAACTGTTTAAAGCGCTAACCGCTGACAGGGGCCCAATCCTTACAAAGTAACTTGCGGTGATAGGCAAACCGGCAGGGAAAGCCTAAAGATAAGGAATCCACACCAGGCTGAAAAGGAGTAAAGTTAAGATCTGAGATCTCTCCATTCTGCAGGTGACCTGATCCCCACTTGCTGAATGTCTTTTGTAAATATAAGTGGTGTCTAGTGCTTTACTTGCATAGGGTAGTTTTAATGTGTTGTATTACTGTGAAGCTATATGTGAAATGAGTAGTGGTTCTTTGTCAATCCTCAGAATAAGCATTGTAATAAACCTTATGTTTGTTTCTGAAGAACCCTTGACTCTAAGGCTGTGTCCACACAAGAGTTTTCTTTCAAAACAACAGCCATTGTTTCGAAAGAAAACTTGCCATATCCACACAACGTTTCATTATTTCAAAATGACAGGACTGTGTCGTTTTGAAATAGCGACCGTTGTTTCAAAAGCGGTAAACCTTGACCGCTACCGAAATAGCTGTTGTTTTGAAATGGCTGTTTTGAAACAATGGTGTTCAAACATGTTGTTTCAAAATGGTTGTTTCAAAACAATGTGTCCAAACCCGTTGTTTTGAAACAACATGTCTGAACACCATTGTTTTGAAACAACAGCTATTTCAAAAGCAGCTCCAGTTTGCCCTTCGTCCTCCCAGGGTGCTCAGGGGCCAAGAAGTGCCCTGCAGCCTGGTCCCTCGTGCTGCTGTCCTGAGCACAATGAGATGGCAGAAGCCAGAGGTGCTTGTGCACAGGGGTGACGCTGGGGATATGGTCTGGGGAGGACGTCAGGGCACAGTTCCAGGCGCGCCACCGGAACGTAGATGTGCACTGAGCAGGTGTGCTCGAAAGTCAACGGCCTGTGCCAGGACTATGCTCAGGCTAGGGATGCCAGGCTCTTCCATGGGGCAGCAGCTGCCACCAACTGCCCTTTTTTTGAGGAGCTGTATGCGTTCCTGGCCCAGGAGCTCAGTGGCCCGCCCCACCATGTCCAGGACTCTAGTGAGGTGCGCACCAGTCCCACATCCCCAGAGCCAGAGCAGACCGCGTTGGAAAACAAGGACCCCTCGATGTGGGTGAGACCAGCCAGCCCCGCATAGCTCCACCTGCAAGCCCGGAGCTGATTCTGGAAGGGGAACCCCATCCCACCAGCCTTGAGGAGGAAGCAGATGACAAGGCATTAGCCACCGAGGAGGGGACATCACGCCAGACATCAGGCATCCCAGTCGGTGAGTGTGTCCCCCCCACCCCCAGGCAGGGAGGCCCAGGATTGCAGGGACTGGGTCGCGAGGGGGGCATGGCCCTGGGACAGTGGGGCTCGGGCCCAGGAAGGTGGGCTGCACAGGCTCTCCCATGGATGCAGTTCGCAGAGAGGCATGTGGAGACAGGGTCCCATGCCCAAGCAGGATGGGGGTCCCTCAACACGGGGGGGGGGGCAATGGGCAGACATGACATCATGCAGGGCAGAGAGCCTGCAGCCAGCACTGCTGTCACATGGCCTCAGGAGACTGCCCCGGCCACATGCTGCCAAGGTCAGCTCAGTACTGTGGGCCATGAGGCCATATGCCCTGAGTGCAGTGTACACAGCACACAGTTGGGAATCCTGTTGGCAGTCAGGGCAGGAATTTGCAGCTCAGAGGCTGCACACACCAAGGCCAGTAGGCTGAGACTTAACTGTTCTCTCTTTTGCCCTGCAGCTCATCCACCCACGCGCCGGCCTTCTGCTCCAGGCCTGCCGACCACCGCAAGGCCCAGGAGAAGAGCCCACCTGACCCAAGACGACATCCTTGCCAGCTTGCTGGAGCTTGGCAAGCAGGCCGAAGAGTCGCCCCAGGCCTGGCACGTTGAGCAGGCCAGGCGCCAGGATGCCACTGTCCGGCAGCTCCAGCATGCTGATGACCGCGTCGTGGTGGCCTTGGAGCGGCAGGCAGTGGCAATGGAGCACCATGCAATGGCACTGGAATGGCAGGTGACCACCCTTGACCGGCAGGCAACGGCCCTAGAGAGCCTGCAGACTGTGGTCCAGCACAGTGGGGCACACTTTGCCCCCCAGCAGGAGACTGACCCTGTCCCTCCCAGGGACTCAGCTGCCCTCGCCACCGGTGCCCCCAGACCCTGGGTGGCCTTGGAGAAGGCTGTGGGGCTGTGGGGCCTGCCCCAGGGGTGCTCCCCCCCCTATAAGTCCCCCCCAGTTGTCCCCAAACCACCACCCCACATGCCCTGTCCCAGTTCTGTGCCCCCACCCCACATGCCCTGTCCCAGCTCTGTGCCCCCACCTCACATGCTTGTGTCCCCAGTTGTGCCCCCACTCGACCCTTCCTGTCTCCCCAGGTCCGCCTTCCCATACCCCCTTGTTTGTTTAAATAAAAACAGTTCACACAGATTCACAGTTTATTGTGTGTTTTATTGGGCTGGGGTCAGGGTATGGGTGGGTTGGGTGGGGGCTGGCTGGGGCAGAATGGAGAAGCAGGCACTGCGGTGGGGTTTGCATGGTGATGTGGGTGCCATTAAGTATCCCCTCACACTTTCAAAAGCCCAGGGCAGCAAGACTGGGGATGATGTCCTGCAGCACTCCCAGGGTGGCAAGGCGTGGCAGCAGGACCATGCTGATGGCATGGGCAACCTGCAGCGGCACTTCCGCGACAGTGGATGTCCCAACGCTGAAGACATGGGCAATGGACCTGTGGGACTCAGGAGTGGCCATTTTCCAGAGAGCGATGGCCACGCTCTTGTCCACAGGGATGCTTGCCCTCACCACCTTGTCCCTTTGGCTCAGGACTAGGGTGAGCTTGGCGATGAGTGAAGGTCTCCCTGCTAACCTAGAGGTTCCTCCTCCAGCACTTGTTGCTCCACTTTCCCACTTTCACTAACAGAAAATCAGAATGTCCCTAAACCACATCATCCACACAGCCCTAATTTTCACCTTCCCCATGTACAGTGCTAGCCAAACACTTGTCCAAATATATGGGTGTTTACAAAATATCTTAAAGATATCTGGGATATTTTGGATCAATGGAAAGGAATTAATTCCCAATTTGACCTAATTCCAAAGATAGTCATTGGACAACATCCCGCTGGCAGTTCACACTCTGTTGTAAATCATGGGAGATCCTGACTTTGTGTCTTTGCTGATCTTAGACATGGCAGAATTACATGGGATAAATGGTTGGTCCAAGGCTATGTAGAGCTTTATCAGTCAGAGTTAACATTTGAACAATCAATGCAGCTTCCAGACAAACATTTAATCATGGAGAGAAATATGACCCTTAATTTTTATGCTGGCTTCTTTCTAAAAGGATTCATATGGTAGTACATTGCAGCAGCTTTATTTTGGAGTGAAAAAGGCATGGATGATGGCAGCAAGGTATGCATCAAGAAAAAATTGTCTCAATTCTCTGACCAGACATTGACCAAGTAAAAATAAAAGTCATCCTGATCCCTATAACATTATCTAACAGCATTGGAGAATCTATGGACTCCAAGATTACAAACATGACTGGCAAATAGCATATAAGCCCTAAATCAGAGAATAATGTAATTATAGTCTTTTCCATAAACTCAAATTGCTTCACTTAAATTACCATCATTCAATCTTCTCTGGATTAAGCTTCAGCAAGCTTCCTCTCATCCATGCCCCATTTGCTAAAATACCCACTATACCTTGTGCTCTGGAATAGATAAAATTGAGCTCTTTTGCAGACATAGGAAGAAACCTTGGTCTCTTTGCAGTCAAAAGGAAAATTCCCATTGATTCCAATGGAATCATTATTTCACCCAGTCTTTTTCTGTCAGTGGAAACCCTTTTTTTTCCCCAATTTAATTAGAAAATGTACCTGCAGCCATCTCACTAGTGCTTAAAATAGTTTCCCTTGGGAAGTGATAGGAGGCCAATCACTCCAGATGTTGAAAAACTGTGCTGAACAGAGACCTGTGTAAGATATTGTACATCAGGAAATAATATGACTTGAGCAAGGTCATGGATTAGACCAGTAGTTCTCAATCGAGGGTATACATACCCTGGGGGTTGTTATGGGGTGACAAAGCTCCCCATGTATCAGGGATTGTAAGAGGGATGGAGACACTTGCCACCCAGTTGCAATATAACACTCTGTATGTAATTTTTATTTGTCATTCAAGTTGACAGTTTAGGCAGATCAAAGCAACAGGAGACCAGACACAAACAACAGGAAAAACCTCAGCCTCACATGCTCATTCAGCCCTCAGTCATACTTAAATTAACTAAGGGTGGCTGGCCCAAAGTCAGTTTAGGTGCAAAGGCATGGTGGGATGGAGAAGCTGTTGTGTTCACAGACTCCAGTTGCAGACAGAAGGCGACTTCTCTAACCCTGTCTTGGGGTGTGGTTCCTTTTATAGGCTTGACTGTGGATGTGGCATCTCTCTCTCTGGTCCCAGAAGGCCCCCTCCAATATTTATGTGGTCACACATTCTCTGGAGTCAGGCCTTGGCTGCTCAAGTGTCTTCAGGAACATCATTAGGTCCAGGAGATCATCCTTTTCACCCACATAAAAGAAGTTCAACTATAGTTTCTTGCCCCTGCCTCACTCTTCAACCTGTTGACACTACATCCCAGCTGCCTGTTTACTTTCTTGTCACATGTACTCATCCCAAGGTTCCCCTTTTGTGGGCAGTTAAGTGTTGCATAGTCTTGTGCAACTGACTGTAACTTGAGAAAAACATTTCATGGAAAATCTTGTGAAACTAGGCACTGGGCATAGCAAGAATAGAAAAACAACTTATTTATCTTTGGTCTTTGAGTCTTAAAGTCATTAACCTGCCTGTATGTCCAAGACATGAACTGAGACTGGACATTTTGTTTGCCTAGAGCGTACCTGGCCAACACCTTAGGAATACAGGCTGTACATAAAGGAGTGCACTCAGGGGCCCATTGGGTCTAGTGACTCTGGAAGAATCCCTGCAAGCAAGTCACCTTTATAAAAGGCCTTTCTGCCCCTGGTTTTAGACTCCCAAGGAGGCAAAGCTGTAACCAAGGATTTTTGTCCCAAAAATGTTGTCTGTTGTTCCAGTCAGGGAATCCATGTCCCAAAAATACCTAAAACTATTAAAGGAAGAAGATGACAGAAAAACAGGTTTAAAATTTCTTACAAAGATGCTAGTTACTTGTGGAATGAAAACAGTACTTGAAAAATGTTCCTTTGCTATGTAAATATTCTAGTTAGTTAAAGGGATAGGCAATAGCTAGCTTCAGCATTTGATAAGAGATCAGTGATTCTTGTAGTTTTAAGGAGGATTAGGCATCAGGTATGTCAGGTATGTCTACACTAACTCCCTGGCCAAATTTAGGATTTATTAAGTAGACTTAATAACACATGTCCTGAAAGTTGTCTTAAGTGTTAAGTCGACTTTACAGGGCAGGAAGGGTTAGGGCCTGGGCCTGGGCCCCACCTCTGCTGAGACCCAGGTGGCAATGTGTCTCTGGGGGCCCACTCTGTCTTTGGAGGCCTAAGCCAGCCCCAGCCGCTGGAGGCAAGCAGCTGGGAGCCAGATCTGGCTCCTTGCCACATGCAGCAAGCAGCTTGGGGCTGGATTGGGCTGCAAGCCACCTGCTAGTGGCGGCAAGAACTGGCTCTGAGCCCCTTCCACTTGTGGCTATCAGCTCAGGACTGGATCCAGCTCCCAGCTGCCTGCTGCTTGCAGCAAGTGGCTTGGGGCGGGAGTGGGCTCCAAATCGCAGCTACTTACTGGTGGTGGCTGGGGCCAGATTGGGCCCCAGAGACAGATCAGGACCTGGAGTGGGGCAGAGGTATTGTAGACATACCCTTAACTTGACTTAATAAGGTCAACTTTAAGTTGAGTTACAGTCAACCTTGTTAAGCCAACTTAAAAGGGCCCTTGTGTAGACATAGCCCTCCTGTATTCCATCTCATGAATCCACCTTAAGAAACTAGTCTTCACCCCCACCCCTACCCATGCCATGCCCCCCGTGTTCATATACATTGCCCCCACCTCCTCCCGTACCCAAGCCATGCCCCTACATCCCCTCGCATTGCTCTCTCCTCACCCCCTCCAAAACCCATTTCTCCACCTCTCTTCCCTGAAATGGTCTATTAATAAACTGAGTCAATGGCAGGAAAAGCTGTAGAGAACCAACAAAGCCCTGAGAAGCTGACAGGGTTTAGACACTAAAGCAGTCACCTTCAGCACCAGAACAGTGACCAACACTGACAATTGAAACATCAGAGCAGAGGCAGTGCAGACAGATGGAGGGAAGGATTGACAGAAAGAACCAAGAGAAAAGAATCCAGAGCATGAATAAGTATTGGTGCACTTTAAGGTTTAGGCTTGCAGGCTAACAGGGTCCATGGTATATACCTCCAAGGATCTAACGAAGTGGGATTCTCTCCCATGAAAGCTCATGCAATAAATAAATATGTTAGTCTTTAAAAGTGCCACCAGACTCCTTGTTTATTTAACCAAAAAGTAAACCTTTGTCCCCAACAGATCAGAAGAACAAAAGAGAAGGGATTTCTAAGGCTTTGTGTATAATAGAATGCTTGAGAGTTTGCTGTTAATAAAGTTGAGTAAATGCTATGTGTGTGTGTGTACCTAAAAGAGTCTCATCTCCACCCTTCCACAAAAGACTGATCACCATTTGCTGAATGCTTAGATAGTTAAGTTTAGATAGGATTTTAGTAGTTAAGATATTGTTAGGATTGTTAAATACATATAATATATAATATTATAGGTGCATAACTTCATATTGTAGAATCGGATGAGCACACAAAAGAGCAGCTTCCCATATAACTGTCAATATGGTGCTACGCTCGTTGTGATAGAATTTCTGTGATAAAATATTTTCAATTCTTGAATTATATTAATGCATAAAGATCAATAAATTTTAACATTTGTTGTCAAAGAATTTTCTGTTCTAAGTATATCTTCTTGATCAATAGTGATATTTTTCAGTGGTTGTTTTAACCATTAGGCAAATGGACCATCTTGAATTTACCTTAGAGTTAACACAATTAGACAGGCAAAACTGCTTAACAGCCAAATGATTTAAGTTTCTGAGGTAACAAAGGAGCTAGATTTCTTTGTGCCCACAAGTGGGTGGTGTTTAAGTGGCTTTAAAAGGGAAGAAGTTAAGAGGTTCTGGAGAAAACCTCAGAAATCATGGGTGCACTCTTCAAGAAAAAGCATAAAAAGGAAGAACCTGTCATAGTCCTGGTCAGAGGAGTGAAGAAGCCCCTCAGGCAGTGACAAGATGCTCTTGCAACCTTGGTTCAATCCCCATAGTATGGCTGGACAGAGGTGATAGGTTGGGGGGATATGAAGGATTGTACAATATCTTTGACAAGTATGTGTCTCAACATTAAGCTTTCTTAAGTCAACTTAAGGAAAACTCCATCCACATTAGGAATTTATTACGCTGACTTAAGTGTTTCCTTAAGTCGACTTAATAACACCACCTCTCGAGGTCGATTTGACACTTAAGTCAACCTTATTAAGTCAACTTAAGCCAGTGTAGACAGGGAGTAGCTAGCCCTTAAGTCAATTTAATAAGGTCAACTTAAGGGCTATACCCCATCTACACTGGCTTAAATCTATTTAAGAAGGTCAACCAACTAGGGGCCTTGAACCTCTCGACCAGCTGCTCACAAACAGGGAAGAATTGATCAGGGAGGTAGAGGTAAATGGCAAGCTAGGCAGTAGTGACCATGACATGGTTGAGTTCAGGATGCTCATTAAAGGAAGGAAGGAAAGAAGCAAAACAAATACCCTGGACTTCAAAAGAGCAGATTTTGGGTCCCTCAGGGAACTGATGGGCAGGATCCCTTGGGAAGCTAATCTGAAGGGGAAAGGAGTCCAAGAAAGCTGGTTATATTTTAAAGAAACCCTGCTAAGGGCACAGGAAGTTGCCATTCCAATTAGGAGAAAGAATAAAGATGTGAGGCAGCCAGAATGGCTTAGCAGAGAACTCTGCTCTGAGCTTAAACATAAAAAGGAAGCTTACAGGAAGTGGAAGCTTGGTCAGATGACCAAGGAGGCATATAAAGATATTGCTAGGGACTGCAGGGATAAAATCAGAAAGGCCAAAGGACAAATGGAGCTGCGGCTAGCGAGGGATGTAAAGGATAACAAGAAAGGGTTCTACAAGTATGTTAATAACAAGAAGAGGATCAGAGATGGTGTAGGTCCCTTGCTGAATGGGGCAGGCATCCTCGTGACAGAGGATGAAGAAAAAGCTGAAGTGCTCAATGCATTTTTTGCTTCAGTTTTCACAGGCAGGGTCAGCTCCCAGCCCACTACCATGGGTGTGGCAGATTGGAGAGAAGAAGAGAGGCCCTTGGTGATGGAAGGTCAGGTTAGGGACTGCTTAAAGAAGCTGGATGTGTACAAGTCCATGGGGCCGAACGAACTGCATCCAAGCGTGCTGAGGGAATTGGCCGATGAGCTAGCAGCACCTCTGGCTGTTATCTTTCAAAACTCATGGAGAACAGGGGAGGTGCCAGAGGATTGGAAAAATGCAAATGTAGTGCCTATTTTCAAGAAAGGGAAAAAGGAGGATCCGGGGAATTATAGACCACTCAGCCTCACCTCAATCCCTGGCAAAATTATGGAGCAGATTCTTAAAGAATCTATCCTCAAACACTTAGAAGAAAATAAAGTGATCAGGAACAGTCAGCATCAATTTACCAAGGGTAAATCATGTCTGACCAATCTCATTTCCTTCTATGATCAGATGACTGGTTTTCTGGATGCAGGAAGAACCTTTGATGTGATATACCTTGATTTTAGCAAGGCTTTTGATACAGTTTCCCACAGCATTCTCACTGGCAAATTAAGGAAGTATGGGTTGGATAGGTGGACTATAAGGTGGATAGAAAACTGGCTAGATCAACGGTTTCAACGTGTAGGAATCAATGGTTCCACGTCTACCTGGCAACCAGTCACGAGTGGTGTGCACCAGGGGTCGGTCCTGGGGCCAGTTCTGTTCAACATTTTCATCAATGATCTGGATGATGGAATAGACTGCACTCTCAGTAAGTTTGCGGATGACACCAAGCTGGGGGGAACAGTAGACACTTTGGAGGGCAAGGACAGGATTCAGGGAGACCTAGATAAATTGGAACAGTGGGCCAATAAAAATCTTATGAAGTTCAATAAGGACAAGTGTAAAATCCTGCATGTGGGACGGAAAAACCCCATGCACTGCTACAGGCTGGGGAACATTCAGCTAAGTAGCAGCAGTGTAGAAAAGGACCTGGGGGTCATGGTGGATGGGAAGCTAGATATGAGTCAGCAGTGTGCTCTTGCTGCCAAAAAGGCCAATGGCATACTGGGCTGCATCAAAAGAAGTATTACCAGCAGATCAAGGGATGTGATCCTTCCCCTCTATTCTGCACTGGTGAGGCCACATCTAGAATACTGTGCTCAGTTTTGGGCTCCCCACTACAAAAAGGACAGGGACATGCTAGAGAGAGTTCAGAGGAGGGCAACCAAAATGATTAAAGGGTTGGAGCAGAAGCCCTCTGGAGAAAGACTGAAAGCATTAGGCTTTTTTAATCTGCAGAAGAGAAGATTGAGGGGGGATTTGATAGCAACCTTCAACTACTTGAAGGGATGCTCTAAGGAAGATGGAGCTCGCCTGTTCTCGGTGGTAACAGAGGACAGAACAAGGAGCAATGGTCTCAAGTTGCAGTTAGGGAGGTCGAGGCTGGATATTAGAAAAAACTTTTTCACTAGGAGAGTGGTGAAGCCTTGGAATGAGCTGCCAAGGGAGGTGGTGGAGTCTCCATCTTTGGAGGTGTTTAAGGCCCGGCTGGACAAAACCATGACTGGGATGGTTTAGTGGGAGTGGTCCTGCCTCTGGCAGGGGGTTGGACTAGATGACCTATGAGGTCCCTTCCAACCCTAGGATTCTATGAACTTAAGCCTTAAGTTGACCTAGCAGCTGCCAGTGTGTAGGCAGACAGTCCACAGGGTTAAGCACTTCCTTTAGTCAAATTAATAAGACCACCTTTTAAGGTTGATTTAACACTTAATTCGACATTATTAAGTCGACTTAATAAGGTTGACTTAAGGGTTATGCCCCATCTACAGTGGCTTAAGTTGACTTAATAAGGTCAACCTAAGTATTAAGTCAAGCTAGCAGCTACCAGTGTGAGCATAGGCAGTCTACAGGACTTTTGAATGTGGATGCTCTAAGTCACCTTAACAAGGTTGACTTTAAGTTGACCTTGTTAAGTCAATTTAACAGAGCTGTCAGTGTAGACATACCCAGTGAGATGAGTTCTGAAATTTCATACATAGAGTAGTGTGTGAAGAGTGGTGTGAGCAATGGAAACTTACATGTGAAAAAAATGTATACTTAAAAATCAACTTGAGGAACACAGGCTGCAGTTGAGTTGCACCACTTCTCTGAGAGAAATTCTGGGAGAATACATAAAATATATGCAGGAGCACCTGCTCATATTGAGGGATAAAAATTCTGAGCTCATTCAGACAGTAGACACAGCCCAAAAGCACAGTAAGTTTGCTTGTGGAATGTGGTTATAGATTTCTCAACCAGGCAGCACCAAAACCCCACCACCTGCCAGAGATGTGAAAGGACAGTCCCTGCATTGCAGAAGCAATTCCAAAAGATGATGAGATAGGCTTGCTTTTATGGTAGCTGGGACCCACTGATGACTTCCTGTGGGCCTAAATAATAGCCCCTCCACTGCCCACTTAAATGTAGCTCAAATGTTAGTTGCATTCCTAACAGAGGTCAGGAAACCTGTTGAATCTTATGATAGTTCAGCAGACACCTGAAGGTGTCCACAACAATGAGGAAGTATTTGTAACCCTCGTCTGTCGACAAAACATCAATACAGTCCACTTGTAGGACTCACTAGGGATCTTCAGTGCTCTGCTTTCTCAAAGGGCAATTCTGTCTGGCTTTGCTTTGTAACTGAGCACATTTCAAGCAGCCCTGGACAATGCTTTTGACTATTTCTGCCTGTTGGGGCTACTTAGCTATTTCCTGTACCTTTCTTGGTGTCTCCTTTTCTCCTTCATGTGCTCACTCATGCATTTCCAAAATAATCTTTTCTATCTCTGCTTTAAAAAACACAACAACCATTATGGCAGGAGTTGGCTTTTCCCCTTCAGGTGTCTGCTGAGCTATCTGGTCCACCTTATTATTCCACCCGCTCAACTCCCCCGTCCCCGTTTCTCCTGTGCTTTTGCCCAAGCAAAATATACTTTCCTATTCAATTGATGGTAACACCTATAGATCTTTTCTCAGACTTCTTGGTGCTTAATGGGCTTCCTATCCACAGTGCACCAATTATTCCTATACCAGTTGAACATGTAAAATTGAATGTCCTATGCACAATATTCATTATTATTACTTTAAATACCTTGAGGTTTCCCTACTGGGTTGCTCTTTGAAGGACCTTTAACACTGCCTGCACTTCAGTATCTTTTGCAAAGCCTGTGGTAAGGCTACCATTCATGCCTTCTCCTCTGACATTGAAAAACTGGACTGAACAGAGACCTGGGTAAGATATTGTACATCAGGAAACAATGACTTGATAAAGGTGATGGATTAGACCAGTGTTTCTCAACTGGGGGTATGCATACCCTGGGGAGGTACACAAAGATCTTCAGGGAATAAAAAAATTCATATATATATTTGCTTAGTTTTACAACAAGATACATAAAAAGCTCTAGTGAAGTCAGTACAAACTAAAACTTCATACAGATAAAGAGAACACAAGCAATTTTTCAGTAATGGTGTGTTGTGACACTTTTCTATTTTTAGGTCTGATTTTTGGAAGCAAGTAGTCTTTTTAAATGTGGTAAAATTTGGTGTAGGCAAGACAAATCAGACTCCTGAAAGGAGTCCAGTAATTTCAAAATATTGAGATCCACTGGACTAGATTACCTAAATGGTCCTTTTTATATATCATTTTGTTATGGGGAGCAGCCTAGGAATGGGGGAGTTCCTTTTCAGGAGCTAGGGACAGGGTCGGGGAGTCTAGGAAAAGTGGCAGGTGGGCCTTGGATTTGGGGGGTGGTGCCTAGGAGGCCAGGAATAGTGGCAGCAGAGGTTTGGGGGTGATGGGGAAGGGGGTGGAAAAGGTGTTGGGGAACAACAGCAGGGAATGGAGAAGTGAGCAGGGGGCAACAGAAGGAATTGAGAGAGCAAGGGGGCAGCAGGAGGAATCAAGAGAACGGGGCAGCAGAGCGAGCAGGGGGGTAGGAGTGGGGAATGGTCAGAGCAGGGGGCAGCAAGAGGAGTGGAGAGAGCAGGGGGCAGGAGTGAGGAGTGGAGAGAGCAAGGGGACAGGAGAGAATCAGCAGCAAGTGTTTTGGGGTCGGGAACTCCAGGGGAAGCCAGCAGCATTGAGGTGGGGTTGGGGCCAAGGCCAAAAAGGGACCTCGGCTTATACATGGGTTGCCCAGTTTGCCCCTTTGTGATCAGAATTGGGGGTCGGCTTATGCACAGATTGGCTTATACCTGAGTATATATGGTAATCCTAATCACGTCGTTGCATTTATTGCCTCATCTGAACACAGCAAAATGTCCACTAATCCCAGGGACAAACCACACCAACATTAATAGAATTATGACAATATCTACACACCCCTGAATACACTCACATACACTAACCCCCATGCATACTTATGCCTACTAACTAAGGGTATGTCTACACTGGAGGCTTAACCAGGCTTAAGTTGACTTAAGCAACTTCAGGTCCATATTTGTAGTTCATTAAGTTGACTTAAGCACTTGCTTAAGTCAACTTAATAACTCTCACTGTTAAAGTAGACTTTAAGGGTTAAGTTAACTTTATTAAATTTACTTAACAAAATGTGGCCATTAAAGCAACTTAATAAAGTCAACTTAAGGCAGGACAGCCATTTAAGTCAGCTTTATAAAGTTGACTTAAGCCAGGAGGCCCATTTTAAGCTGACTTTATTAAGTCAGTTTACCTGAGACCTGTAGCATAGACATAGCCTAAGGGTGATCAACCCAATAGTCAGTGTAGGTATGGAGGCTTAGGGGTAAAGAAGCTGCCTTGCACATTGACGTCAGTTGCAGACAATGACAACGTCTTCCTCCTTGCTCTCAGCGTTTTCTCCTTTTATTACTGGGCTGGTTGCAAGACAGTGTCTGACACTTTCCCTCCTACCATCCCATGACTGGGGATTTTTCAGGACATGTTATCAGGCTTTGCAGATAGTTCCCCCCTTGCCCATATTAGTAGGCTTGCTTTTGGTCACTGATACCTCACACCACTCTTCAGCCTGTTGGGATCTTCTTTGGCCTACCTAGTCCTCTATTTACCACATTCATTCATTCAGGGTTTTTGTATAATGAAACATATCTGGTAGCCTTGATAACCTGAAAGGAAGAAACAAACCTTTCCTAAGAAATTGAAGAAATGCAAACATTTCTCATGAGACAGAGCTCTGCTGGCCTGGGAAAAGAGTCGGGGCTCAGGTGCTGAGATTCAGGGCTTGTGAGTCACCACTGCAGCCACCCCTGTGGCCAGCCCAGCAGTGGACCTGGGGCTCAGGCACTGGGACTTGGGGCTCAAGCCCCATAATGCCAGTGCCAGCAATGCCCCTACTCATGAGTGACAGAGAACCTCTTAAAATAGTCTTTCTATGAAATATAACCAAAACAACAAAGCCTGAAAATTTGAGTATCCTTAATAGTATAAACACTTCTTAGAATTTAAAATATAGATAAAATTCTACTTTGTATCCTTTTGAGGTCCTGCCAGGTTATTTTGAGCACAGATTGTTATTTGGTTCAGGCCAGAAATTTGGTCTGGGGCCTAATGGCCCTCTGACAATTTCTGTGATTTTATTAACATAACTTTCTTTTAATTCTGCACAGCTAACTCTTTGAGGGAACAATGATAAAAATAGGCTAGTCATAATTGGCAAATAATACAAATTGAGAAAATTATCAACAAAAACTTCAAATAATTACTGGCTGCAGGTTAATGGGATGTAGAAAGAAATAGCAATGCTTTTATGTCCTTAGGATTTGTTGGGGGCAGGAAGAAACTATTTCAATTTTGTTTGTGTTGACAGTTTCATTAATTTTTTGTATTGAAGTCACACTTTGATTGAAGTTTCTACTGTAGCAGAAATTTTAATTTCTCTGTATTGACCTTTCCTATTAGCAAGAAAGCTTTGGGAAAGAATAAATTTCTTTCTTATATTTCACATATTTAACAGGGTTTACTGGGTTTTGTTGAGTACAAAATGGATATCTATAATAGAAGCAAAAATGGGGGGAAAATCTTGAGCAAATCAATACTACCACTTTTATCATTCTTATTTTGCCCCTTTCATTTCTTTAGAACCAAAAGCCAAATTGTTTACCTTTAAAAAAAAAAAGATGACTTTGTATGTCATTGTTAATGTATCCTTGGTAACGGTTGTACATCAAACCAGATACAAGATCCCATCATTTATTAAGTATATATTTTTGCTACTGCTTATACAAGTACAATAAAATAATAAAGAATATGATTCTTGTACACTGAACACTCTAGCAAGAAAAGAATGAGAGACATAAAAATCAATCAGGTTTATCTATGAAATTCTCCACTGTTTTTTATTCAGATTACTGTGAACTCTTCTAGTGATTTTGGCATATTTGTGAATGTCAAAAGTTTAACATTTTATCTACTAAAAAAAGAGAGGCAAAAATCTAAATTCTTTTCCATTCAGCATCTCTTTCTTTATCAAGAGACTATAGTCCAAATTCATCATCTAAAGACTTTGGTTTGTGGGAATTTCATCATTAATGGATAAAACAGCATTCTTATTATTGTAGACCTAAAATCAGTTGTTTAATATTTTGATGAGCATGGTGGTGGTGGTGGTGATGATGATAATGATGATGATTAACTATAGATTTTACAAAAACAGCATTGACTTTGTCTGATTTTCAGTAATTTCTAATGGGACCTGAATTTTCTCACTCTCAGTCTGTCTCCAGCTGGGAAATTCAATAATAACAAGACAGTAGTTCATTTAGAAAGAGCCAGTTCTTTGAACTGAAATACTGGTACACTGACAAGCACTGCTGAAATTTCTTATCAAAATTCCTTGTTTTCATATATAATCACCAGCTCAGTAGTCTTTAGTCATTACTTACTCAGACACAGTGGCTATGTTCACATGTAAATGCTTATTTCAAAATAAGTTATTTCAAAATAAAATTGTTATTTTGGATTAACTTAAATCGAAATAAGCAAAAACCTCAAATCGAAATAGCAAGTTCAGAAACAGCACTTGATATTTTGAATCAGGAGAGGGGCAGATTGGGAGATGTGGCAACACGGCCCCCGGGCAGGGCCATGTTGCCAGCCAATCACATAAAAGAAGGAACTGACCTCACCTCCTTGGCCATTGTGACTGGCAAGAGGTTGTGAGAGAGATGGTTATGGATGCTCCCCAGCTCCCATACCATCCTCGAGTGCTTGGTAGACCCTATGCTAGACTGCAGGGTGCTCCCCTGCTGTTGGACATACTCTTCCCTGAGCCTGATAAGCCCGGGGCTGAGCCCTCAACCATCATCTCACTGACCCTCACAGTGGCCTTAGCTTCCCGTCCCCCTTCTGTGCCACAGCACATCTGGGCACTGGACACCAGCACAGACTGGTGGGAGCCAGTTGTCCTGTGAGCCTGGAGCAACAAGCAGGGAAGGAGGAACCTCCAGGTGAGCAGGGAGACCTTCACCCACCTGGTGGCCGAGCTCACCCCAGTCCTGTGCCAAAGGGACACGGTGATGAGAGCAGCCTTCCCTGTGGACAAGACAGTGGCCATCACTTTCTGGAAGATGCCCACTCCCGAGTCCCACAGATCCGTTGCCCATCTCTTCAGCATCGGGACGTCCACTGTCAGTGAAGGTCGCCCACGCTATCTGTAGTGATATGCTTGTAGAAGGTTGTGAATTTAGAGACTCCCTAGCATGGGCCATTGTTGTGTAAATTGGGAGACGTGCCCCAGAGAAGATTTAACATGGCTGCTCCCAGGTACACACCTGGATACCTGTCTGTATGATTAAAGTTCTATTCCTTACTCATTCTGTAGTATCATCTTTAATGAACCCTCAAGATCATTACACTATCAACACAGACTTTCTGCCACACCTCTTCACCCAGGGAGTGCTGCAGGACCCCATCGCTGGCCTCACTGCACTGGGGTTTCCAAACTGGGGGTGGGGGGATACTCAGTGTCACCGACATCCCCGTGCAAGCCCCACAGCACCGGGCAGTCGAGTCCTGGAACAGGAAGGGATACCACTCGGTCATCCTGCAGGCCCTTGTGGACCACTGGGGCATCTTTCAGAACTGCTATTTCGGATGGCCAGGGATGATGCACGATGCTAGGGTTCTGCACAACTGCTCCCTATACTAGGGCATGGAGGCGGGCACCTTCTTCTCTCTCATAATATCACTGTTGGGGAAGTCGAGGTGCCCGTCCTTATTGTCACTGATGCGGCCTACCCCCTCTGCCCCTGGCTCATGCGCCCCTACATGGGACCCCTCGATGCCAGACAGCAGTTTTTTAACCGCCACATCAGCCACTGCTGCCAGGTGGTCGAGCATGCTTTTGGCAGACTGAAAGCTTGCTGGAAGTGCCTCCTCGCACACCTGCCCCTTGCCAAGGACATAATCGCGGAGGTCATCAGTGCCTATCTGACACTGCATAACCTCTATGAGCTCCAGGAGGAGACAGTATCCGCCACGTGGAAGGCTGAGGCAGAGCTCGTCGGTGCCCGATTCCAGCAGCCAGAGGTGTTGGCCCCAAGGCAGTGACTGCTGCACAGAGCAAGTGCTCTGCAGGAGGCACTGAGAGATCTGTTTGTACAGGAAGACATTTGAGGGTCAGGCCTGCCCCACCACACCGCCCATTCCCCCATACTGGCACAGCCAGCCCCCATCCAACCCACCCACACCCTGAAACCAACCCAGTAAACACTCACCTAGAACTGTTCCATGTCAGAACTTTTATTTACAAAAAGAAGGGGGTCGGGGAAGGGACGGTTTGGGAAGCAGCAAGGTTCAGATACTGTGGGATGGGGCCAGAACTTGGGGGGGGGTACTGAACTGGGAGCTGGGATGTGGGGTGGGGCCAGAACTGGGGGGGGGGGTTACTGAACTGGGAGCTTGGATGTGGAGTGGGGGTTTGGGGACATCATGGTGGGGTGAGGTTATGGAGAAGCCACCCCCTGGGCCATGGCCCACTGTCCCACACCCTTCCCCATGGCCACCCCAGGTCCAGGTGCGCCAGTGGCGAGGGACAGTGGGGTGCCGTTGTGGAGGTCCCTCAGGATCCTGGGGCGCCAGATGGTGGGCGATGCACCGCAGGCTGAAAGCAACATCCCGGATGGCTAAAATCACAGCTTCCTATTCTGCAGCTTGCTCTCTGTCACTGCAGCTTGCTGCTCCATCACTGTAACGACACAGTTGTCCGCATCAGCCCCACGCTGGAGCTGCCAGATGGTGGCCTCCTGATGCCTCCCCTGCTCCTGTTGCCAGGCCTGAGAGGGCTCTTCGGTTCACTGGTTGAGCTCCAGCAGGCTGGTGAGGATGTCATCCTGGGTCCAGCGGGCTCTCCTCCTCAGCCTCGTGGTGGTAGGCAGGCTCCCAGGAGTGGGATGGCGGGTGGGTGCACAAGCTGCAGGGCAGAAGTGAGAACAATTGAGTCTCTCAGCCTACTGGCCTTGGCAATGTGCAGTCTGTCAGCTGCAAACACCTCTACCGTGACTGCCTACTGGATTCCCAATCTCTGTGCTGTGTACACTGCACTCAGCGGGCACATGGCTTCGTGGCCCACAGTAGTGACTTGTACTCAGCAGAATGTGGCCCAGGAAGTCTCTTGAAGCCATGTGACAGCAGTGCAGGCTGCAGACTCTCTGCCCTGCATGCTGCCATGTCTGCCTATTGGCACCCCCGTGATGAGGGACCCCCATCCAGCTTGGACCCAGGACCCTGTCTTCACATGCCTCCCTGCCACTTGTATCCATGGGAGAGCCCGTGCATCCCCCTGGGCCTGAGCCCTACCTGTCCCAGGACCATACCACCCTCAGTATCCATGCCATTGCACTCTTGGCCCTGCCTGCCTGGAGGCAGGGGGAGACACTCACCAACAGGCACTCCTAATGTCCGCATGGATGTCCTCTGCAATGCAGTGGCCTCTTTGGTCTTCCCCTCCTGCTCCCTTTTTGGGGGTGCTGGCCCTCTCTTCCCAGGCAGGAAACAGCTTGGTGCTGGCAGGTGGTGGGGTCCTGGGCTGGCTAGCATTTCCCACATCCAGGGATGCCTCGGTGTCTGAGGGGCCTCCCTCAGGGGACATGGCCAGGGTGCAGGACTCGCTGGAGTCCACCAGCCGGGAAGGGAGGCCACTGGGCTCCTGGCTCAAAAAAACATCCAGCTCCTCATAGAATGGGCCGCTGGCGGCAGCAGCTGGCCCCTGGAGCTGCCTCACCTCCCTGGCCCAGGTGTAGTTCTGCCTGAAGCTTTTCACTTTGAAGTGCACCTGCTCTATTGTGCACTCATAGCCCTCTCCAGACAGGGTCTCCGTGATGTCCCGGTACATGTCCCTGTTTTGGTGATGTGCCCGGAACCTGGCACAAATGTCCCTGCCCCAGATCCGCAGGTGGCAGAGAGTCACCTTCTGGGACTAGACAGGGGCCTGGCGTTGCCCCTGCACTGCAGCAGCTAGAGCCTGGGCCATGATGTCTGCAGTGTGCAGGCACAAGACGCCAGAGTGCCAGGGCACTTCCTGCTTCCTGAGCACCCTGGGAGGAAGAAGGTCAGCTCATGCTGAAATTGAAGTAGCCGTTGTTTCGAAACAACGCATCCAAACAGCGTTGTTTTGAAACAGCCATTTCAAAATAACAGCTATTTCGATTTCAGCCTAGGTTTTATTGTTTCAGGGTCTTGTCAATTTGATATAAAAAGACGTTGTTTGGAGATGTCAATTTTTAAATCAAAACAATGTTGTTTCGATTTAAAATCCTCATGTGGACATAGCCAGTGTTTACTAAAGTCAGTGTGAATTCTGTTTCATGAGGAGTAAGGATTCAGGATTACATCCTATGGACCTTTTCCTTATATGGGTGTAAATTAAAATTTAGCGCCACAGAAGTCAATCGAGTCATTCCAGTACAAGCAAGAGGTGAATCAGCTCCCATATTCCTATTTATCAAATATTTATTTAGCTCTCATATCTATAACTAGAACTCCCAAACATTTTGCTTTAGGTATTTGCATTTAAATGCTCCCTGAGTTTGGAGAAATTCCAAATGTTGGAAAACTGTATAATTTAGGATGAAGTGTTTGAATGGAGAGTATATTTCAGAGATCTTGTATTCTCTACCTTGAAAGTAGGGATGTCTCTCTGAGCCTCCAGGTACTTGTGGGGGGCAGCAGGACTCTGCTCCAGCTTCGAGCACCCTGCAAGCACCTTGAAGCTGGATCTGGCCCCTGCTGCTGCCAGCAAGGGGCAGCAGCTGGGGCCGGATCCAGCCCCAGAGCAGGATCAGAGCCACAGGGGGGTGGGCTCCCAGGTCCTGAGCCTAGCTAGTAACACTCCTGCTTGAAAGCATGCCTATTCTGTTGTATTCAATGCCTTTTTCAGTCAAATGGAAGTATTCCAGAACCAAGCTGGGTCAGGGCTCTACATTCCAGGGAACAATGGTGTCCTGAGAATTTTAGATGAATTTTATATTAATATATATTATTATTTATATTCATATTTAGAATTTTATAATGCTTAAGCTATAAGTGGCACAGGAGTTCCATACCTTCCAAATGTGTGTTTCAGATGGGTAAATCAATTTGGAAAAGGGCAAACTCTCTTTCCCCACAAAATACTACCCATTTATAGACTTAATTGTGAATGGGAATGTTGAACTAACATTCCCTTCACTCTCTCTCTCTCTCACACACACACACACACACACACACACACACACATCCTGTGTTTTCAACTTTTACTTTTTCTTCTCTGGATTCTCACCAGGGAAAGAAAACAGAATTTCAGACATACTGTTTTTATTTATTATGTAGTGCTTGTACTGTGGTAGTGCCACAGGCCCCAACTAGGACTATGGTCCTATTGTTCTAGACCCTATACAGCATAAAAGCTCAAAGTAGGACTTTACTACTGTATTAATCAACCGATTCTGGAGGGAAGAAAGAGGAACATCCAAGAGCAGTGAGGATCTCTGTAGTAGACAACCATGCTGCAGCAATCTCTTGACTTTGTGCCAGGGTATTTAGAGAACATAATGTGTTTTGTCCTGTGAGGAGGGAGGTGAAATCAGTCTGCAAAGAAACAATCAATGCATAACACGACAGAAGCTAAACTAAAGCTAAAGGAATAACCAGGCAGACTCCCAGCTTCTGTTAGCTAAAGCCCTATGAAGGCCTATCTGTACTATAGACAAACAAAGGCAATAGTTTATTGGCTTGCATTAGTACAAGCGTTGCCAGCAGATAAAGGACTGTGATTATTCTCCTCTATTTGGTGCTGGTGAGGCCACATCTGGAATTCTGTGTCCAGTTCTGGGCTCCACACCACAGAAGGGATGTTGACAAATTTAAGAGTCCAGCAGAGGGCAATGAAAATGATTAGGAGGTTGGTGCACATGACTTACGAGGTGAGACTGAAGGAACTAGGATTATTTAGCAGAAGAGAAGAGAGACTGCAGAAGAAAAGACTGAGGAGGGATTTGATAGCAACCTTCAACTACTTGCAGGGGTATGCCAAAGAGGAAGGAACTTGGCTGTTCTCAGTAGTAGCAGACGACAGAACAAGCAGCAATGGTTTCAAGCTGCAGCTGGGGTGATCAATGTTGGCTAGTGGGAAAAGCTTTCTCACTAAGAGGGTGCTGAAGCATTGGAATGGGTTACCTAGGAAGGTGGTAGAACCTCCATCCTTGGAAAAATTTAAGACCAGGTTAGACAAAACCCTGGCTGGGATGATTTAGTAAGAGTTGTCCTGCTTTTAGAGGGGGTTGGACTAGATGACCTCATGAGGTCCCTTCCAGCCCTATGAGTCTATGATTCTAAGGGTATGTCCACACATCTCTTTAATTTCAAAATAACACCAGTTATTTCAAAATAAAAAAAGATTAGGTCCACACGATGTTTTCTTATTTTGAAATGACAGACTCTGTCATTTCAAAATAAGAACCGGCATTTCAAAACAGCTTAAACCCCATTCATTTTGAAATGGCTGTTATTTCGAAATGGTTATTTCGAAATAACGCCATTTGGACTTGTTGTTTCGAAACAACACATTTGTTTCGAAACAACTTTTTAGAAACAACATGTCCAAACGGTGTTATTTTTAAATAACCATTTTGAAATAACAGCCATTTCGATAGCGGCTTTCCCTTAATTTGAATTAACTTATTTCGAAATAAGGACTTTATTTCAAAATAACTCATTCTGAAATAACTTATTTTGAAATAACGATGTATGTGTGGACATAGCCTAAGTCTTACTGGAATGAAAGATAAACAAAAGTAAAACTCATGTGATTCCCTACTGAGCATTGAGAAATTTAACTGCAACTCATGAGATACATTATCTGTAGTGTAAGAGTTGAGTGTAGTATAAGAAGCTATGTAAGTAAAGCTGGTTTGTATCGGATTATTAAAAAGATATGGTATAGCATACCCATATATCATTCCCATCTCACATCAGCAAAACAGAACAAGACGGGTAACTCTTTTGTACTAAAAGTGTATTCTATTTTACAGGTCTTTTCTGTAATATATTTGTATTAGATCACTTTTTTGCTTTATGAAATAGATTTTCATTTATAATGCTGAAACTATTCATTTACTGTTCATCTTTTCTCTTTCATCAGATTACTTTCCATTACCTTTTGGAACCATAAAGCTTTTATTCATTAAACAAAGGCATTATTTTATTAGGTCCCAGATTACCATTCTGCATAGAGAGCATATTGTGTATCTTTTATTTTTATTTACATTTCATCTGTAATTTAACTTTTATGGTGACATGGACTGACAAGTACATCATAGCCAAGAAATAAAAGAAAATATTGAGGAATTAGTTATCAGTGCATATTTGGTTTCTACTCCACCTCTGTTTTGTGGTCCCTATAAATAAATCCAATGTGTTATTGAAATCATTATTGTTAACATTTTAAAAAAATAATACAGTATAAGGCTATGTCCACACATAGTTATAACACAAGTTATTTTGAAACAAGTCATTTTGAAATAAAACCCTTATTTCAAAATGGCTTAATTTGAAATAACCAAAAAAACAAATCAAAATAAGGAAAAGCAGGAATCAAAATAGCATGTCCAGACAGTAGACTTGCTATTTCATTTTAGGGGAAGGGCACCCTGGGAGGTGTGGCAACATGGCCCCTTGCAGGCCATGTTGCCACAGGGGGGGGCCTTGTAAGGAGCCTGGGGGTGCCCCAAGCTGCTTGTCCTCTGGGCAAGCTGCTTGGGGAGCCGTGGCACCCCCAGGCTCCACTGCCCAGGTGAAGGGGATGCTGCAGCCCCGGTGGAATGGCCGCTGCCTGGGCGGTTCACCCCGTGCCGGCGGGGTAAGCCGCCCGGGCAGCGGCCACCCCGTGGGGGCTGCAGCCACCCTAAGACAGGCGTGGGGTGAACCGCCTGGGCAGTGACCACCCTGTGGGGGCTGCAGCCCCCCCTTAGCCGCCAGCGGGACTCCCCTCTGCACCCTGGCCAGAGTGCTGAGGGGGTGGCATTTCCTCCCAGGGTGCTTAGCACCCTGGGAGGAAGGTCAAATGTTGTTTCAGAACAGTTTGTTCTGAACCAACATGTCCCAATGGTGTTATTTCGAAACAACTGGTTTCGAAGTAACCATCGTTTCGAAACGGAAGGGGTTTAAGCTGATGGAGCCCGTCGTTTTGAGACAAGGAAACATCATGTGCACATGCAGGTTTTTATTTCAAAACAACCAGTGTTGTTTCGAAATAAAAACCTCATGTGGACATACCCTAACAGACAAACTTGGCAATTTCACAAGCAGGGAAAAAATCAAATACTGAAAATTAGTCAGCTGAATAATTGAGTTTATGTACAATACATACACACATTCCTATATATAAATAAAAGAGAAGACATTCAGAATTTATATGTATTGGCTGAAATGATTTTAGAATCCTGTTTGTCCTGTAAAAATTCCTATCAGTTACATTCTTGTGAGGAGTTTGCTGAGCATAAGCACTTAAGCTAGTGTCTATGTATGGAGGAGTGTTGCTGGACAGTTCTAAGGACTGCCTGGGGAAAACAGGTTCACACCATGGCGATATGGCTGAACCTTCAGAAGGTGATACAAATCAGCACTTCCCACAAACATTTTTTTTTTAAGAAAAAAAGAAAGCACTGGACATACATGAGGCAGGGGCATAACCAGCCCCTGTTTTGTGGCCAGGCACCTGCAAGTGCAGGATGGGGTAGAGCCAGCTGACCATCAGTGCCTCAGTCTTGCTCATGGCTGCATGTCAATGCCAGTATCTCTGCCCTGCTTGCAGCTACTAGTTGCTGGGTAGCCCCACAGCCACAGTAGCAATGGCTGCAGCACTGCTGGGGGCTAAAGTGGACAGGCCTCAGGGCTGAGTGGCTGGGCCCTGACCCACCCAAGTCCACTCATGGCTATGCCCCAACGTGTGGCACAGTACTCAATTGCCTGTTAAATATCTTTACAATCCATTTTTCATAAGGAGCTCTTATGAAATGCCTGATAAAAATGTTTGTTCTTGTAATATGATGCAAATATTTATTGCACCTTGATGAACTGTTTTATTGAGGATTGGTGCTTCTTCCTCAATTGAGAGTGAAGGAAAGAATCTTCACCTAAGAGTGAAAGGGTGTGAAATTCACAATCAGGACTGAATAGAAAACAAGAATTCTGTGTAATGAAAAATTTCAAGGTACAAAATTTGGTTTTGTTCTTAATTGGAATGTATACAAGATCATTTTAAATGTTTTGAAAGGGGAGGTCCCAGCATAGAAAAGTCTGGAAGTCAGGTTACTCATCTTGCATATTAGACATCCAGTTTCAAATCTGTACTTTGCCTCATTTTGAGCAGAGATTTGATCTTGGGTCTCCTCATCCCAGGGATGTGGCATGATCCTCAGACTCTACAGTCAGGTTCTTTCTCTGGCTCAACTATTATACTTTGAATAAATAATTGAATATTCTTTGGACCACAGTCAAAGACACTGCATTTATAACCTGGTGGTTTGGACCTCCCTGGGATCTAAGGAACCTGGATTCAAATTTATGCTCCCAAACATTCCTCTTTTTTTGAATGGCACTTTCTTGGTTTCTTTAAATTTTTAATAGATCCTAGTATCGTTTCTCCTGGCCTGAAGGGAATTTGAATATTTTGCAAATTGAATATATAATCCTAATTGTAATGCCAGTCAATGAATTAGCTAATATGCTTCGGTAATAGTAGGAGTCTCTCTTCATCTAGTGATTAAAGAGATTATATCCAAAGCATGCATCACCTCTCTTCTCTGCAAACCAGCTTGCACTGTTTCCCTAGGCATCTGTTTCCTAGTTCTTAAAGAATTTTATCTCAAGAGCCTTGCCTGTCATTGTGATCAAGAAAGATCATGTGCATAAAACATAAACATCTCATTTTCAGGGCATTTATCACTGATGCATTATGTAAAATGGAGATTAGAGTACAACTTTGAGTATCCACACACTACAAAATTTCAAAGTAAAAGTCTAAAAGATTTAACAAAACTTGGGGATCACTACATATTTAAAGAACCAATCTGACCCCTTGGCTCTGTGAGGCATGCATCTTTTGGTGCCAAAAATCAGAAGGATCCTAGAGAAAGAAGATTTTTAACAGGAATCTGAAGGAGCAAAGTTGAGATTTAGAGAAGAATTAAAGGCATTTCTCTTCACTCAAACTAAGCAGTTGCATCTTTTTCATAAGCAGGCTTACATTTCATAATGTTAGCTATTTCTTGTAAAATGAGCAAAAAAGATGCCATAATTTTTAGCAACAAACAAAACACCCACTTGCACATTTTGCAAACAGCAAGGGGTCCGAGAGAACAATGTGTACAACTAGCAAAGGCACAGAGATTTAATTTTAATGATTTTGGACATGGAAAAAATAAAATTTTAACAATAAAATGTCTTCTTATTTACTTTTGTTTTAAAAAGAATTACAGCATATAATAGATGTGTGAGAGTTACAGCATATAATAGATGCATGATGTCCTTTCCATGAAATAGACTGTGAAATACTAATGAGCAGAAAGAGTAAGGTTTTTGAAAAACTCTATGGTGAATTTTCAGATTTTTCAAGTTGGAAAAATGATACGGTGGGAGAAGAGGGAAGAAGGCTTTAAAGGTATAGTGAAGAAGCACTCAGGGGAATAATAATAATGGCAGAAGGTGGGACTGTGCAATAGAGGATGAATCACTAGAAGTTACTCTGTTATGGGTACTCCGTCTGAAACATCTGACACTGGCCACTGCCAGAAGACAGGATACTGGGCTAGATGGACCATTGATCTAACCCAGTATGACTATTCTTACATTTTTATGCCTGTTATTTATTGAACTAAAAGAATATGTATACATCAGACCAGGCAAAAATGCTCTTCCAAAGATGGAGACATTGGGTGAAGCAAAAGAAACTAACTATAAATAATTGAGCCAAGTTACTTATGAGAGTTTTGTTCATATTGAACAAACATTGCCAGGAATGCAAATATAGGGACAAATACACAAAACCAGGCATGCACACCCTCTCTCCCAATCAAGGCATTTTTAATGCTGCTTGTCCTTGCAGTAACCATGTACAAAACAAGGGAAATACATTAACTCTGACCCCAAAAAACATCATCTACACTTCCCCCTTGCCTCATCAAATACAGTTTTAGATGGGTTTCTTTCAATAGGATCTTGGTTGTAGTTCTTCAGCTCTTTTATTTTAGAGTAGAGCTGTGTAAAATGATGGGTGGTGGATTGTATCAGAAGCATGGCAAAACTGTCATACAATGGTAGTAGGTTTTATAGGCTAGAACATTTGGTGATATCCCTGCTATTTCCAAGTCTTAGTTGGTTCCACTGGAGCTGGAGAGACTCTCACACAAGCAATTCATTTTTCCGTGAGGCAGGGTGATAGACAAAATACACAGCTGCCAGTTCTAACATTGGGTGGATTTAGGACATCAGACAGTTTCCTCCAGCTACTGCAAACATCCTCTACAAGAAGTATTGTTGTATGTGGGCCAGATCCTCAGTTGGGTAAAGAGAGTGTCTTCATTGAAGATAGTGACAGTGTAGCCACCTATACCAGCTGAGCTGGCTGTATGCATCTCAGTGGTGTTTTGAAGATACTCTATGTCATGAGCAAGCTGACACTTCATGTAAAGCTAACATCTCTGTTCAAGAAACAAGAAAATAGATTTTAGAAGGTTCTTAGCCCTGATTCCTCATCCCCTTCTAAGAATCATAGAATCATAGGGTTGGAAGGGACCCCATGATGTCATCTAGTCCAACCCCCTGCCAAAAAAAGCAGGACCACTTCCATTAGATCATCCCAGTCAGGGTTTTGTCCAGCTGGGCCTTGAACACCTCCAGAGATGGAGATTCCACCACCTCCCTAGGCAGCTTATTCCAATGCTTTACCACTCGCCTAGTAAGGAAGTTTCTCCTAATATCCAGCCTGGACCGCCCCAGCTGTAACTTGGAACCATTGCTTCTCATTCTGCCCTCTGTTACTACCGAGAACAGTCGACCTCCATCCTCCTTGGAGCAACCCTTCAAGTAGTTGAAGGTTGCTATCAAATCCCCCCCTCAATCTTCTCTTCTGCAGGCTAAATAAGCCTAGTTCCTTCAGTCTTTCTTCATAGGGCTTGTGCTCCAGCCCTCTGATCATTTTTGTTGCCCTCCTCTGGACCCTCTCTAATTTGTCCATGTCCTTTTTGTAGTGGGGAGCCCAAAACTGGACACAGTGTTCCAGATGTGGCCTCACTAGTGCAGAATAGAGGGGAATGATCACATCCCTCGATCTGCTGGCAACACTTCTTCTGATGCAGCCCAGTATGACATTGGCCTTTCTGGCAGCAAGCGCACACTGCTGACTCATATCCAGCTTCCCATCCACCATGACTCCCAGGTCCTTTTCTCCAGTGCTGCTATTTAGCTGATCACTCCCCAGCCTGTAGCAGTACATGGGGTTTTTTCATCCCAAGTGCAGGATTTTACACTTGTCCTTGTTGAACCTCATGAGATTCCTCTTGGCCCACTGCTCCAATTTGTCTAGGTCTCCTTGAATCCTTTCCCTGCCCTCCAGGGTGTCTACCATTCCCCCCAGTTTGGTATCATCCGCAAACTTACTAAGTGTGCAATCTATCCCATCATTCAGATAATTAATGAAAACATTGAACAGAACTGGCCCCAGGACCGACCCCTGGGGCACGCCACTCGTTACTGCTTGCCAACTTGACATGGAGCCATTGATTCCTACACGCTGAAACTGTTGATCTAGCCAGTTTTCTATCCACCTTACAGTCCACGCATCTAACCTATACTTCCTTAATTTGCCAGTGAGAATGCTGTGGGAAACTGTATCAAAAGCCTTGCTAAAGTCAAGGTATAGCACATCAACGGCTCTTCCCACATCCACAAATCCAGTCATCTCATCATAGAAGGCGATGAGGTTGGTCAGGCATGATTTACCTTTGGTGAATCCATGCTGACTGTTCCTGATTACTCTATTTTCCCCCAAGTGTTGCAGGATGGATTCTTTGAGAAGCTGCTCCATGATTTTTCCAGGGATTGAGGTGAGGCTGACAGGTCTGTAATTCCCTGGATCCTCCTTTTTGCCTTTCTTGAAGATAGGTACTATATTTGCTTTTTTCCAGTCCTCTGGCACCTCCCCTGTTCGCCACGAGTTTTCAAAGATAATGGCCAACGGTACTGCTATCTCATCAGCCAGCTCCCTCAGATGCAGTTCATCCGGCCCCATGGACTTGTGCACATCTAGTTTCTTTAAGCAGTCCCTAACCTGACCTTCTGTCACCAAGGGCCTCTCTTCTTTTCCCCAGTCTACCGTACCTAGTGTAGTGGGCTGGGAGCTGACCCTGCCTGTGAAAACTGAAGTAAAAAAAGCATTGAGCACTTCAGCTTTTTCCTCATCCTCTGTCACAAGGATGCCTGCCCCATTCAGTAAGGGACCTACACCATCCCTGATCCTCTTCTTGTTATTGATATACTTGTAGAACCCCTTCCTGTTAACCTTCACATCCTTTGCTAGTCGCAACTCCATTTGTCCTTTGGCCTTTCTGATTTTATCCCTGCAGTCCCGAGCAATGTCTTTATATGCCTCCTTAGTCATCTGTCCTAGCTTCCACTTCCTGTAAGCGTCCTTTTTATGCTTCAGCTCAGTGCAGAGCTCTCTGTTAAGCCACAGTGGGCGCCTTCCACATTTGCTGTGCTTTCTCCTTATCGGAATTGTATCTTCCTGTGCCCTTAGCAGGGTTTCTTTAAAATGCACCCAACTCTCTTGGACACCTTTCCCCTTCAGATCAGCCTCCCAAGGGATCCTGCCCATCAGTTCCCTGAGGGAGACAAAATCTGCTTTTCTGAAGTCCAGGGTCTGCGTTTTGCTTCTTTCCTTCTTTCCTTTAATCATCAGCTTGAACTCAATCATTTCATGGTCACTGCTACCCAGGCTGCCATTCACTTCTACTTCCCTGATACATTCTTCTCTATTTGTGAGTAGCAGATCTAGAGGTGCAAGGCCTCTAGTTGGTTGCTCCAGCATTTGTACCAGGAAGTTGTCCTCAACACTCTCCAGAAACTTCCTGGATTGCCTGTGCACTGCTGTATTGGCCTTCCAGCAGATGTCAGGGTAACTGAAATCCCCCATGAGAACCAGGACCTGTGCTCTAGAAACTTCTGTCAGTTGTCCATAGAATGCCTCATCCACCTCCTCCTTCTGATCTGGTGGTCTATAGCAGACACCTACCACAACATCCCCCTTGTTGCTGTCCCCTCTAAACTTAACCCACAGATTTTCAACTAGCTTGTTTCCACTTTCATAATGAAGCTCTGAGCAGTCATAGAGCTCCTTCACATATAGTGCTACTCCTCCCCCTTTCCTTTCCTGCCTGTCCTTCCTGAACAGTTTATAGCCATCTATTGCAGAGCTCCAGTCATGCAAACTATCCCACCACGTCTCTGTTATCCCAATCATGTCATAGTTCTTTGTCTGCGCCAGTACTACTAATTCCTCCTGCTTGTTTCCCAGGCTCCTTGCATTTGTGTATAGGCACCTAAGATACCCGGCTGATTGCCCTACTTTCCCATTTTGACTTTCAATTCTATTGTATCTACCTCCCTGCATTTTCTTTTGGTGTTGACCTCCCCCACCTGCCTCAGGCATTAGGGCTTCATTAGAGCATCTAAGAAGGTTATTTGATTCCCCCCGCATGTTCCAACTACCCTCTCTTCTATCCCTGGAGTTACAGTCCTGGCACCCCCCAAGTTCCATCCCATCCCCCTGGTCTCCCACATTGTCACTTCTGCTCTACTCTGTCTCGTACATATGTGGGCCGTAAGTTTGTTTGGCATCTAACATATTTTCAGATTTTTTTTAATGTATCAGAAAAATACAAGAATGACGATGGTCACAACTTCATTTCATGTTAATACTTTTTTATAATGAAGATGATTTTATTTAGAAAATTTATGCTTACCTGAATCATTTACTGGTATATTTGTTAATAGTGCATGCTGTGAAATGTACAGGTTTTGCTCTTATCCTGGCTCTGGTGCCTGCACACTGTAGTGGTGTGAAGATGTTCTAAAAGGCCTGGGTGAGGCTGAGGGAGACTTTCTCCATCACAGGCTTCCTTCAGAGTATCAGCTCATAATTCCTGTTGTAGGTCTGGTTGAGATAGGAGCCAGGTTGGAAGCAGGACAGCAGCATATAATGCAACAGAGGAGGCTGCTGTCATTTAGATAGACTGTCAGGGTTGTCTAAATCAGGCTGGGGGCCATGATCCCATCATCCCAGATTGAGAGAGCACAAAGATGTCTTAAACAGAGCTCGCTGGGAAATTTCTGAAGAAACAGGACTTTTTTTTTAAATGACAATTTCTCAAACCCCAAACATTTTGTGGAATGAGTCCAGGTTTGATGAGATTCTGTTAAGAACGGCATTGCATGTCCAGAATAGAATGGCCAGTGAAAAATGCGAGTGAGGCCAGCATCCTAGTGAGTTAGGGCACTCACTAGGGATATGGGCAGACCTAGATTCAAGTCCCTGTTCTCCAGGATGCAGGCAAGAACTTGAATGTGAGTGTCTCATGTGCCACAGTGAGCAATCAATATTTAATTATTCATAGAAAGTAGAACAGCTTCACCAGAAAAGACTCTGTCCACTGGTGGTTAGCACACTCTGTGGTTTGGTGGGGTGTTCTTTCTTCTCTTCCTCTTCTCTCTGCCTCCCTCATACTACCTTGTCAAAGGACATAGAAAGGCTTTTGTTTTTTCCAAGAACTATGCAAAATCTATTTAAGCTCTAGTCTTAATGGCTCCCAAACCCCCAGCCCTTCCACTTGCAGTAAATTCTGTAATTCACCTCTTAGAGGCACAGCACAGAATGTCTCCCAGGGTCAGTTCTGCTTCCAGTTACACAAGGGTAACTGATTGTAGAAGAGTTAATATGGATCTACACCAGTGTAATTGACAGCTGAATTTGGCCCCTAGTTTTTATGGACATGAGTGCAATTTGTGCTTACAAAGCCACCCAGCAAGAAGGGTGTGTAAGTCCTCCACTGTGTGGTCTAGCTGGATCACTCCCCTGCAGGGAGAATGAGGGAGAAGACATTCCATAGGGCTGTGAAATATTTTCCAGTGGGGGGTGGAGAATGACAGCACTTGACCAGTACAGGTAAGTCAATGCCACAGAATAAATATAAGTACCTAACGAAAGGCTGACATAGGTTGCTTTCCTACTGAACCAAGATATGGAACAGAGAAGGAACTACAGCATGGCTCTCAGATATAATTCCTTCTTCATTTATGTACTTGGGGTGAAAGGTTAAAGTCTCAACCTTTTGCTGTATTATGAAACCATTGGAATAATCGTGACAAAGGTGCCCCACTAAATTCATTTTGGATTTTGAAAGTGAAAAATTAATGTTTTTTGCTGTTGACTACTGTAGGGATTAATTCTTTAGGAAAAACAGAAAATAGTTAATCCATCACCATGAAAGTTATGAAAGGGTCATAAATGTCATAAGAACTTTCATCACGTGAACAGAGTTCCCAGAAGATGAAGGGGAGTTAGAATTTTAAAGTATCTATAATTTTCTGCCATCAAATTACCTGTGATAAGATTCTCAACAGAGATATATAAAGATATAATCCTCTCTGCCAGACCAAGGTAGTCAGTACAAGCCATACACAATGTCAAGAAAATGATTCTGGCATGAAGCCATGTCTTCCACCATTCAGATCAGCAGCTGTATTAAAGTGCACAAAGGTCCTGCCTCAGCTGCATTTCCTCTATGCAGTGTTTCAAGTAGCATCTCAGACAGCATGAGGTGGAGACACCATTCAAAAAACATCATTTGTCCATGACACTTAGAAAATGAAACAACCCCTCTCTCTGTATCAGTCAAGTCATTTAGTTTAGCTCTTGACATAACTACATCCAATGTGGCTCTGCTGTAAGTAAAAGTCATGAGGGGTAAAGGGAAAGACCAGCAGTCACCAGAGGTCAAGAAAAGTGTACATCTGTATTTATATCCTATTTGTGTGTGTGTGTGTAGAGGGAAGGGATGGCACATGAATAATAATTTTGTAAAAAAAATAATTTATAAAGGTTCTTGTCTCAAGAAATCAAAACCTGGACTGGTCCTTTACAACTACTATATTGCAAGGAAAGCTAAAAAAGAAATTCTCCTTCACTTGCTGAAGTTTTACAGCTAGTGTGCAAGTATTTTGCTTTCATGTACAGTACAGACTGCAGAAGTTTGGCCCTTCATTCTCAGGTAGTGTGCCCCTCTTAAGAAATAACACTTACAAATTTAAAAGTTCAGTTGGTATTCTGATAGCCATAGCATCAAAGGTCAGAAGTATTATACTGGACAAATTTCATACTTTCGGTGCTAAATTCAGCCCTGGTGTAATTCCATTGATCCAGATAGAAACATGATCTCCTGCAACAGAGCTATATTTAGCCCATTAATTTCAGTATTATTGTATGCTGTATTGCTTGATGCTGTCTATATAGTCCTATGAATGGAATAATATTCATGAAAAGAAACAAAATACCATATGAATTCCTAGCTAGGTGACCCTGTGCCATTTTAAAATTGCAATGTGGTATACTCCTCATTTCTGTGCAAGGAAATAGACAGCATCGGCTATGAATGTTCATAGAAGTTCCATGCATTGATGAGAAAATAAGACTCTGAATCTGGCAGATCGGGTGTCAGCTCTTGCCAAGGCTTTGCACCTCAGCTGTGACAAAGTCTGCTGGAGCACAGTTTGTTTCACCTGTGTGCTAGTATGGGTAAAATGAGTATTGAACAGACAACAATGTGTTCGGTGTTCAGACTTTCGGAAATTATTGTAAGCTGCTGTGAGAAGTAATCTCACAATATATTTATCATATGGCATAAAGTAATATTTCAGATTTTGATTTATGACTGTAAAAAAAAAATGTTTGTTCAGAAATGGTGAAATCAGTCAAGAGGGATATCTTTTAACCATCAAGAAGGCTTATCACAACTAAATGGCCCATAAAGGGACAGCACAATAGAAAGACATTGTTAATTGCCCCTTCACACTCACTAAAAGGCTACATGTAAAAGTGCTAATCCCATCAACTTGAATTCTGGAAGAAGGAAATAAAAACAGCTGATTAGGATTTCTCTCTCTCTTTTACTGTGTGCTACTGACCCAGCTAGGGAAGATGTGTTTGTTTGCTAACCTCCCCACACTACATATGAGTACCAAATTTTGGCAAGGTCACAAGAAGCAGTTTCTGAAGAAGGGAGGATAAAGCAAAGAATTCAGAATAAATGGCTAAAGAATGTGGCAAATAAAGTAAGATGTAAATGCTTGTGGATGGGGAAGTTTGACAAGAAGCAGAAAAGGAGTAATAGACTGGAAAACAGGGGGGAGGGTGGGGAGAGAGACTCCCAGGTTTTTCATTTTGAAACCCTATGTACTTCAAAGGTGGGTTGTACCCCAAAATGATTGACATTTTTTATTACCACTGTTAGTTAAAATCATAAAGTGCCTCTGTTGTTTAAACTTAAGCATGGATTTTTTCAAAGAGCAAAAAAGGGATATGTTGGAATAGCTGGGAAACATATTTCATATTTTATGTTGTATTACAATGTGGGATAAAATAATGAAAATTCTTTTTCATTAACAAGTTGACAAAAATAGAAATTTATTCACAAAAAGCCCACTTTATAAAGGGCATTTTTCATGGGGGAGGAGAAATGAAGAACAGATTAAACCAACTCTATCACTGGGTATTATGAATAATAAACTCATGGTGGGCCAAATTCTCAATTCCTGTAAAGCAGTGTAGCTCTACTGATGTCAGTTTACACCATCTGAGAATCTGGCCCAGAACATATATCCCAAATCTAGTTTGGCTCAAACAAATAGTCTGACTTCAGTAGAACAACTTAGGAGCAAGATTTAGTGCTGGGAATTTATTGAGGCTTTCTTTTATTCTGAAAGTGGTTACCTGCAATTTAGATTTTTTTTTCAAATGAAACAGGTTGTTTGGTGGATTAATTTTAAAATGAAAGTGCTATTTGCAAGAAGCAATGGCTGGGCGAAATTGAAGGACTATCTAGCAATTGGTTGTGAGAATTAAAAGAAATGTGTTCTTTGTATTTGAAAGAGAAGCAGAAAATCACAAACATTGATTTCAGAAGAGAAGCTATTCCATTTATTGTCTGGAGATTGCTCATCAGAGAACAATAAATTCCACTCACACTGATCTCTTGATGCACATGCCAAAAAACAAATCTGAAAATAGACTCCTTTCTTTACCTTTGAAACTTGCAATATGTTTGCTGCACTATGTAAAAGTGTGGCAAAAACCTTCAAAAGGCCCACAGTCACCTTTCTACTGGAGTGATCGGATCACATGAGAAAATGGATGTATTATGGATTTTTTACTTGCACCATCTTTCATTTTATGTAAAGCACCTAGAAACTTAGCAGATAGACTAATGCAGGTGCCCCTCCATGCCCATGTGGAGCTGGATTGAATTCAATGAGACTCTGGCCAGGTATAAAGGTGGGCCCACGTGGCACTAATTATGGGTATGTCTACACTGTGTGTTTAAGTCGACTTAAGGGCCCTTAAGTTGACTTAAACAAAGCTCTGTCTACATTGCAGGACAATAAAATCAGCTTTAGCATCAGGTAAAGTTGACTTTATAACTTCAACTTATAAAGTCAACTTTATAGTTAAGTCAATTTTATTAAGTTGACTTAAGGCAATGTGGACCTTAAAGTCGCCTTAATAAAGTTGACTTAACTGTAAAGTCGACTTTATAAAGTCGACTTAAGCCAGGGGAGCCATTTAAAGTTGACTTTATAAAGTTGACTTAATGCAGTGTGGACTCACTAAGTTGACTTAATAAGGTCGACTTAGCTTTTATAGTGTAGGCATAGCCTATGGGATCAGAGATTTATGTTTTTTAGAAAAAGTCACTATAATAGTGAAGTGAAACTTTCCTCATTTTAGCTTTTTCTAGAATTAGTTTGGGTTTGTTTGTTTGTTTGTTTGTTTGTTTGTTTGTTTGTTTGTTTGTTTGTTTAAAAAAGTCATGTCTATGGCTTTGTGGGGTAAATTCAAAAACTAATTTAGGATTTACGAGGCATGACATATACAGCTATATCCACACACAAGTGCTTGTTTCAAAACAAGCCATTTTGACACAAGCGATTTCGAAATAACTCTTTATTTCGAAACAAGTTATTTCGAAATAATAAAAATTATCTCGAAATAAGGGAAAAAGCGGAAATTGAAATAGCATGTCCACACTGTTGGCTTGCTATTTCGCTTCAGGGCGAGGGCACCATGGGAGGTGTGGCAACATGGCCACCTCCCTGGGCAGCAAACCTCCTCGGGGGTCCAGACAGGGGCCCTGCATTGCCCCCCATGGGACGTTCCTGCCTGGGCTGCCATGGCTAATAAGGGCTCAGGCCATGCTGCCTGACAGGCACGCCCAGGCATGAACTTCCTGTTCCCCAGGGTGCTGTGCACCCTGAGAGGAAGGTCAGCCAGTTATTTCAAAACAAGTGTTGTTTTAAAATAACATGTCTGGACAACAGTTGTTTCGAAATGAGTCATTTCGAAACAACACCTCTGCTTAACATGCAGAAGGTCCTGGGTTCAATTCCCAGAGGGTTGGAATCGATGATCTCACAAGGTCCCTTCCAGCCCTATGATTTGATTTGAACCGTTGTTTCAAAATGGAAGGGTTTTAAGCCGTTATTTTGAAACAAGAGAACGTCGTTTGGACACGGCACTTCTTATTTCGAAACAAGGTCTGTTGTTTCAAAATGAGAAGTATGTGTGGACATACCCTACATGGCCCACCAAGCAGTGGAATATCAGTCTTGATTTAGGCCTCCCTATATAATGCATGAGGGCATTTGAGCCCATAAGAAAGCAATTATAGGGGCAGCATAAGATACCCGCCCCATATAGGAAGTCGCATTAGAGAAGGGACTTGCACCCCAGTCTTCCAAAAATCAAATGGCTAGCCTAACCACCAGGCTAATGAGCATGTTGACTTGGATTGCTTTCAATATCTTCTTTTGCTGATAGTCTAGCAAAGTTTGTAGAACTTAATAACTCAGTAGGTCATCGACTTGAACCTGAGGCATCCACACGCTAGGTGAGTGCTCCAACCCCCAGGAGATATCCACTCGGAACATCAGTGGTACGTAAATGTTGACTTAGAAGCCCAACTGCCTTATTAGGCTCCTAAGTACTTTTGTGAATCTAGCCCTGGATACAGTTGCAATTAGAACACAATCTCAGTAATATACTATTAAAAGTCAGCTATATAAAAGCATACTCCCCAAATACTCAACTGGAAGCAAAAACTCAAAACCAAAATCCCAAACAATAATCAAAACTATCCAGTAAGGACAAAATACCCATCATCCAGTAACACTTCATCCAGATAAGATGCCTAGGGAAACAATCACCATATTAAAGCCTATTAAATTTGGGTTAACTTGGACCAATGTGGAAAGGAGATCTTAGAGTTGACAGCTTTCTACTGCAAATACATTGGCCCAAATCCTATCAATAATTTAGAGCAGGGGTTATCATTTTAGCCTCCTTAGTTGGTCGCTTAATACTGTGGAGGTTCTGTCTCTCAAACACCTAGAACCAAAACTATATAGTTTTAAAGATCAACTCAACATTAAATTTCACCCAGAATTAAAAGAACAGACAAGGACACCTCTAGAACAATCATAGAATTCCACCCAATGGAGGAATGGACTCCTTAGACGGTTTGATTAAGAACTAGATATTATATGCCTTGTGATAAGATTTAACTCTCATCCATGGCCTTAAGATTTGTTGAGGTTTTGGGCACAAAGAACATTCCTCCCTCCCCCAGTTAAAACATGAATGTATCAAAATGCATTAATACATGATTCCATTCAATGTTTACACACTGCGTTACTGATAAAGCAAATCATGGCCCAGTTCATTATGCCTAACTTAAATGCTCAATTTTTCCCATAGAAAATGAATATAGCTAATCTGGATAGCACTGGTGTTATAAGAACCAGTTGTTCACAGGTGAAGATGTGGCTCTTTCATTTCCCCAGTAATCTTAAACCTGATCATTTCTATCTGTTTATGCTGTTACAGTTTGGGTTTTCTACTATGGAAGCAAAGATGTCTGAAATACAACAATCACACTTCTAGAAAGAAATTTAATTAAAAGAAACAATCCTAACAAAATTACACTTTTTGTAAGATTTTTAAATTCCAGCCAATGGGAGAACTGGTTTAAGACAACAGTTCCTAATTTACCACATGAGCTATGAAGAAATTTTGAAAGACTCTGATCTGTGCCAAAGTGAATCTTTTGGTTGTTTGCCAAACTCAGTTCATGTCAAACCACAAGAAAGTTGACAATTTACCTATTCAGTTTTAGGACTAGCTATTTAGAAACCAGCTTATAAATATACATTAAACCACATTTTTAAGAACACACCATGGTTCTTATTAGCCAGAGCACACATCAAGATGTTGAGTCATTATTAAACGAATGAGAATATAGTTTTTTCCAATAATACTGCAGGGAGAGAATATTCATTATTCCATTATACCAATGCCTCATCATCAATGTAACGAAGGGAAAAAAAGTCAGGTCTTTACATGATACATTTCTCTAATTTCTATAACTATCTGGGCTTGTCATTTATATTTTATCAACCAACCAGGCTTAACTTTAGCATTCACATAGCAACGGATGACCTTTAGCCCATGACAGCATTGATTCCACAGACCCATCCTTGTTAAGTTAATGTGGGTGTGTCACAATTTCTTTGTAAAATTCAGAGTTGAGTGAGCTGGGTCTGGAAGCTGTGGACCAGTGTAAATAGTATCATATCAACAGGGGCATAGCTACAGGTGGCCCTGGGTGGGCACATGCCCACTCAGTTGACCAGAAGGCCTGCCATCCCAACCCACCTCAGCACCTGGTGTAGCCTGAGATTTTTGCCATCTCTTGAGTACCACAACAAGTTTTGATTGAATAAAGACATATATGGGTAGAAAATAGTGGAAGGCAATCTAATAGGAATTTTATGTCAAAATAAAACTAGAAACAGTATAATATGTAATAATCAGTGGTAAAGAATTCATAAATCATCATTTATCAATGTTTAAAACAAAGCTGGTATTCAAAGGACATTCAGCAAGTGAAATGGAGAGGTTTAGCAGATTCCATAGGTATATCTCTTTCAGCAGATTTAACAGATATATCTTCTGGAAAAGTAGGTCAAGATGCAGGAAGATTTTGAACTTTTGAACTCACTCAGTCCCCCTCCCATCAAGGATTCTAAGGTGTCCACCCCCTGTCAAAGGACCCATCAAAAGTATTGATTTTTGGTCAGGTGATAGGCGAAATCACCCTTTTTCCAGTTGGGTGGAGATGAAATCACACCTTTGGGATTGGTCAAGAAGATGGGAGTGACAGAAGATTGAATAAAAGGTGATGCATGGAGCAGAGCTTCGGAGATCTCTCCCACTCCTTACTGGGTTCCACTGGCCTCTGGCTATGTTCCTGCTGCACTAAGGAGTCTCACTCACACTCATCCCTAGAGAGAGTAACAACGTCTCTAGTGGAAGTCTGGGAGCTGGGTCTTTGGACTTAGTCTCTGAAAGGTACAGGGCTTGTCTCTGAGCAGTGACTCAGGACTTAGTCTCTGAGCTGGTCTCCGGACTTAGTTTCAGAAGGGCCTCCAATACAGCTCACAAGCAGGCAGCCAACTCAGTCCTGCATATAGCTTGTGAGCAACGAACTGATACTTTCTAGTTCCAGTCTCAGAGCAACTGCACCTGCAAGCTTCGGGAACATTCTGAGCTGCTTTTAGTTCCAGTTTCCATGGCAGCCAGACTAGAGCCGAGCAGAGACAGCAGAAGATCTTTAGCCTGCAGCTGCCAGCCACCATTTGAGAAAAGATCCACCATTTTGCTGAAAGAGACTTTTTCTTTCCAACTTTGGGGTAAGAAAAGGGTCCCAAGGAGGGGAAGAACCATAGTAGAAAGCCCTAAGATCTTTAAATCATCTTAGTACAGTCAGGGAGCCCAATCCTTACAAAGTAATTTTATGACTAACAAGCAAGACACTAGAAAGAGTGAGATAAGAAACCCAGATTAAGATCTAAAGGAGTAATAGTAAGAGTTGAGATCTCTCCATCCAGCAAGTGCCTGATCCCCCCTTGCTAAATGTTCCTTTTGTGTACCGAAGTGTTATTTTCATGTTGTAATTGTATAGAATAGTTTTACTGTGTTATATTACTATTGAGCTATCCGTGAAGCAAACAAAAGTTCCTTGTCAGTTTCAGAGTAGATATTGCAATAAATCTGATTTTTTTTTTTTGGTCTTTGACAAATCATTGGCTCTATGTCTTTTATTGCTTCTGGTCTGTGCTTGATCGGCAGGCTGTAGCCATATTCTCCAGTTGGGACATTTATCCCAGGCACCAGTATTTGTCCATTTAGGTGAAAAAATGGTCCCCCCTTAGTTGCCCCCAAGGGTTTCCAAATTAAACTTCAGACTGTGGGATGGTCTGGAAATTAGTAAATTAATCTATTTGATTTTCTGGGGTAACACTGGCAGCAGCATAAACTTGACTGCTGCAAATGTGGACCAGCCAGAAGCCACCATAGCTTTGGTTCACAGCTCTGCCCACAGCTCTGGCATCAGGAAGCCGCCACAGCCTTTGTGTATGGCAGTCTTTATAATGAAATGAAGGCAGAACTATAAATTAACTTATAACCACAGAACATGAAGATGTTAAAAAAAAAAGTTCAACTGCTTCAGAAAAAATCTGGGTCCAGAGATTCAATTAGTATAAATTTGTGTAGTTAGACAATGGAGCTATGTCAGGTTAAATCAATGGTACATTTCAGTTACATTCTGTAATGTTCTTAATGGAAGTTCTAATATATAGAGTGGGACAAGGATGTAGACATGTAGTCCTGAAATCGAGAAATAGAATGAATGGATTGTGGCAACCTTACTGATGTGTTCCATCCCCAGTGTGTTCTGTCATCATCTGTTCTTGCACAGCAATATGTGATACACAGCACTTAATTTAGCTTGGCTGGGTATCCAGATTCGCAGGCTTCTTGTTACTCCCACAGTCAAGCTCAGTTCTCCATTGAGCATGCTGTCTAATCTAGATTGTTTACCAAGCATGATAACATTGGTCCTGCTGGCATGACTGTCCAAAATTGTCCTAATTTGATTAACTCTACCATCTTTCTGATGCAAAGATTTTGACTTCAACCGCCACTTGCACAGATCCTGGAACTACTGAGCTACCACTCAAAGGAAAGATCCTGAATGAATGCTTCTGTCCAAACTTGGAGATATGGGTTTTTTTAAGTCAAGCCAAAAGAGCTGGTCTGGGTAATCTTTTGCAAACTTACAGTCCCTATGCATTGAGTTGCTTTAAGAAGGTTGTTACAAGGAGGAAGAAGAAGAAAAATTGTTCTCCTTAACCACCTATGATAGGACAAGAAACAATGAGCTAAAATTATGGCATGGAAGATTCAGGTTGGACATTAAGAAAAAATTCCTAACTGTCAGGGTGATTAAACACTGGAATGAGTTACCAAGGCAGATTGCAGAATTTCCATCACTGGAAGTATTTAAGAACAGGTATGAAAAAACACCTGTCAGCGATGGTTTAAGATGATAGTTGGGTCTGCCATGAGTGCAGGGAACTGGCCTCGATGACTTTGCATGGTCACTTCCAGTTTCTATGATTCTATCTCACATTGGATATGAGGACATACTGGAACAACATTCTGTTGTTCCCAAACACTCAGAAATCTCCAGATGTGTCTGTCTTTTGTCAGGTCCCTTTTTAGACCCATTTACTCCTTCCCAGGGAATGGTAGGAGGACATGTGGCCCCACCATTCACATCTGTCCTATTTGTTCCATAACCTGCAACATTCATTTTTGTTGACAAGTTCCAAAGGGGTAGCCATGTTATTCTAGTTCAGCAAAACAAAAAAGGAGTCCTTTGGCACTTTTAAAAACTAACAAATTTATTTATCGCATGCCACAGGACTCCTTGGCAACGTTCCCTTTAACTACTCATAGACTGTGTGTGCAAACAATTTCTTTGTGTGTGCAAAAACATTTCTTTGTGAGCACCAATATTAGCACTATTGAATTTTTTTGTGCACACTTTACTTTGTTGTGTGCTCAGGCTTCATGACCTGTGTGCGTACGCACACGTGCACAGCTTAGAGGGAACAGTGCTCTTTGGCTATGTCCATATGTGCATGGTTAAATCGATTTTACTTATATTGATTTAATAAAAATCGATATAAAATCATTAAATTGATATCAGATAAATCAATTTAACAGATCCACACCAAAAAAATCCAAAGCAAAATAGCATGTCCAGACACAGGACTTGCTATTTTGATTCAGGAGAGGGACATCATGGGAGGTGTGGCAACATGGCCCCCTCACTAGGCCATGCCCCGACCCAATATATAGAAAATGGAAAGCAGATGGGAAGGAGAAGGGCAAAAATGTTAAATCGATTTAACAGTTAAATCAAAATAACATGTCTGCGCTGTGTTATTTCAAAATAACAATTTTGATTTTACCGTCATATCAATATAATACTAGATTTTATTATATCGATATCACTTTCCTTATATCAAAATGAGGGAGCTTCTCATTTCAAAATAAGGAAACGTCGTGTGGACCTACCATTTTTTAAATCAAAATCACCTGCATTATTTCGATTTAAACAGTGTGTGTGGGCATACCCCTTGTTTATTAATTTTTGTGCGTTTCATGGGATTGCTGATGCTTCACAAACTGCTGAAGCTGCTCTTGCTTCTCTTGCTCTTTCAACCACTTCAGCAAACACTTTGTTGTTTATTGGGTATAAATTGGTATTTACAGTGTGATTCATGACATTCTATATTCCAATGAGTTATATAAGCCTGAGAACCCATCCCATGGCAAACAGGGACCAATTCTAGTGCTTCACCGAAGATGAGTTTTTATTTTGAGAAATGGCTAGCCTACGGTACACAAACTACTGGTTAATTTCATTTTTCCCTTTTGTGATGTAGTTTATATTGAAATATGGAATAATGTTTAAACGTTACATTTTTATCACTGTGGTAAAGACTGAGGAAATGAAAAATCTCTTAATAAGCATTGAAGCTATATAAAGAAAATCCTAGTCCCTTTACTTTTCCCCTATATAGTTTGACTGGAAGTACAGGTGAGGGCCAAAATGTCTAAATTCCAATTTCAGAAGTATTTTTGGTTAAACTGCCTCTAACCTTGGATACATTGGTACAAAGTTTGCTTGGTAAATTGATAATGACTTATACTGGGGACAGTGGCGTCGCTAGCGTTGGGCACGCCAGGGCACGTGCCCCCGGTCCCAATGCTGGTGCCCCGGATCTCCGGCCCAATCGGGCTGGGGATCCGGGGCTCAACCCCCAGCCAGCTGCGGTGGTGGCAGCACCATCCCCGGCCGGGTATCTGGGGCCTGGCTGGCCGCCCGGCCTGGCCAGCGATAGGGCCAAGGGGAGGCCACGTAGCCGCGAGGAGTGGCTAGGCCGTGGCATGGCACTGCCAGAAGCAGCAGCGGGAGGCCAGGCCCAGGATCCCCAGTGGGGGATCCGGGGCCCAGCTGGCCACCCGCAGCTGTGGTGGCTCTGGCCCCAGCCGGGGATTTGGGCCCTGGCCAGCCAGCCGCCCATGGCAGTGGTGGTCCCATCCCCCTCTGGAGATCTGGGGCCTGGCCACTCGGTGCTGCTTCTGGCAGCACCACACCATGGCCTAGCCGCGCGCGGCTGTGTGGCCTCCCCTTGGCCCTTTCCCTGGCCAGGGGGCATGGCCTGTCCCCAGGGGGTGGGGCCTGCCCCTGGGGGGGGCTGGGGCCATGCCCCGGGTCCATTGTCCCCCCAGCGACGCCTCTGACTGGGGATGCACTGTTTGCATCATAGTTCACTTCAAAAGAATAGTAGAATTAGTGCTATATGACAGGAACAGAACAGTATAGTATAGAACAGAAGAGTACAAAATTAGTGCTATATGACAGGAACATCTCAAGATGACAAAATAATATATACACACCAAGTTCACTGCTAAGAAACAACAGAATACTTTGATACCATATTTCAAAAAAAAAAATAAAATATCAATATAAGTGGGTTTTGTCTTCCTATAGAAGCATCCTCATTTGGGAGTTACAGGGCTTGACTTTCAGGTACATACATCATCACAATGTAAAGACTCATAAAACATGAGAAAGTGGCCCACAGATCTCTCATTAGCAGCTGGTTCTCAGGCCAGGGTAGGGTTGCCAAAACAGCTCTGCATCATCCTGTGCCCCATTATCCCTGGTAGAGGAAGCATGCCAGAGGTATATTGAGGGAAATTGGGGTCAGGACTCGAATTGCACTCCAGAGCTTCCTGGATGATGGGTGACTCATAGGAAACAAGTGCAGCCTGAATGTAAGTTTGAGCAGCCTTGAAATTGCACTAAGTCACACCAAGGAGACCCACAACAGAGGTAAAACTACAAGGAAGCAGAGCCACCTGTTCCTTTTATTCCTGTACCTAGGGGAGAAATGGCGACACAGGGGCCATATATTTTTATATTTCCTGTGTATTTTTCTTAGTCTTTGTTTTTCCATTGACTGTCATTACTTCTTTCTTGGCTCACCAAAAAAAAAAAGTATCCACGTTCTCAAAATATGTGGTTGAATTTACCCATAATACAGCATTGGAAAAAACAGACCTGATTCCCCTCTATCTCGCTAGTGAAAATCAAGAGTAACTCCTCTAATGTCGATGGAGTCTCACCAGTGTGAGAATGGAATCAGGCCTGATGCAGTTAATTTCAGATGTTGATGTAAAAGACATTACAAATGGCATGGCAAAGGCTTTTACTGTTACCAGCTTTATTGCACGAGTCCTAACAGCCCTCCTGAGAGCAAAAACTGTCTTATGCCAATCTTTCTTTGTCTGTTCACCCAGTTACAACAGACAGACATTATCTTCTAGTTATTTTCCATTGTTGCTATTGTAGCCTGCTTTTAGGCATCCTGCTGAACACAGATTCAATTTCTGAAGCACCTGAAGGTAGTGTCAGCATGAAGGAAACACAGCAATGGTATATTCAGGTAGACTAAAGATTAGGAGAATTATACTGAATTGTAAGTGAAAAATCAAGTATCCTCTAAAATGCTTGACAGTAAGTAATGCAGCTTTAAGGACTTGCCTAGAGTAAAATACATCCAGCAGTTAGTTACGAGGATCAAGGGAAGAACATTCTGATTACCCCAATGCAATTCAGATATTACATTTGTTATATGTTGCTTTGATTTTTCATTGAAAAATACTTTTCCAGTGGTAAATTGCAATATCTTCCCTGTTAAGGGGGGATTGTTTGTGCTTTTGAAGGGGCATGAGTCAGCAGACTCCATTTTGGGTCCTGAGACACCATTTCAGGGACCCAGGGTAGTCACATCTCACCTGTCCTCACCATCTCCAGGTCAGTCACATGGGCCCAGATGCACCATATTAGGAAATGACCCTTCCCTGACCCAGGTGAGGTGACCAGCCATATAAGGTATACAGCCCCCGACCCTGAATTATGATTGGCTCTGTGCCTGCCTTACCCCTTTTCTGTAGACTGTACTATAAAACCCACGGTATTGTACTCCTCTGGGAGCTAGCTCCACGAGATCTCTGTAAGGTAATAAAGCATATATGCATTTGTGACCTCCTCTGTCTTTGTGTGTCTTGGGACCACTTGGACCGACTCGGGGACTACCAGAACTTTGTGCTCTAACAATTGGGGGCTCGTCCGGGATTCCAAGGCGAGAGCTGCGAGAAGCCAAACACCCACAGCCGGCAAACAGTCCTGTTTTGGGACCACCGGGTCTTTTGCTTCTCCTGGCTGGTAGCTAAGGGTCCCAGCTGGAAAAACTGATTTCCCGAGCAGAGGACGTCACTGGGGAACAGGTAAGACAGGGTGAGCCTGACTGGCAAATAGCCCTTGAACCTGAAAAGGGGGATTTTTGTTGTTGGGGTTCTGAGCAAGAGGGGGTGAGCTGACGAGCGAGAGCCCCTGAGCCGAACCTGGGGGATTTTTATTGAGGTTCCATGCAAGAGAGGGTGAGCTGACGAGCGAGAGCCCTTGAGCCCGAACCTGGGGATTTTTGAGGTATCAGCAAGAGAGGGTGAGTCGACGGACAAGAGCCCTTGAGCCTGAACCTGGGGGGTGGGGAAGATCGTTTTTGAACTTCGAGTAAGAGGGGGTGAGCTGACGGGCGAGAGCCCCTGAACTTGAAAGTCTGTATCACGATCTCATTATGGGTCAGAGGGAAACTAAGGTAATTCCAGACAGTCCGCTGGACTGGACTTTGAAACATTGGAAGGAATTGGGAGGAAAGGGACTGAACAAGAAAAAGGCTGCTAAGCTGTGTATTCTTAAGTGGCCAAGCTGTACTCGTAGAAATTCTGCTTTGCAATGGCCCCCTATGGGCACTTTTGATATGAACAAGGTGCTTTATCTTGGGGAAATATTGTCAAATTCGTTCCCGGGGCATATGGACTATTATTATGTCTGGTATGAGGCTGTGTGTAAGCATTTGCCCCCTAAGAGGGCCACCTCGATCGTTTGTGCCTTGACCGCTTCTGCGCCTCTGGTGTATGATGATGATGAGCTTTGGGTGGCAGGACAATCTGACCGAGCATGGGAAAGGGGGGTTCACCTGGTCCACGAGCATGCAGAAGGGGGGGCTTTTGGTCCAGACCCCAACCCAACACAGGGAGGGGAATCCCTGAACTCTGATACAGGAAAATCAGAGACAGCAGAGACAGCAGGAACTGGGTGTGTTACTCTTAGCAAAACCCAGAAGGCAACCCCACCTGCCAGTGAGAACTCTGTGAAGGGAGAATCTGCCTCAAATACATTGTCTCAGTCTCTCCTGGCTGAGGGAAAAAGCTTTCCAGCAGGAGCTCAGGCTTCTGATGCCTATTGTGATCAAATTCCTGTAGTAAAAAGATGTGAAAGTAGCCTGAGGGAATCATGTCAGCAAGGATCCCTGTCTGTAGCCCCATCTACCAGTCTGTGTGTTGAGGAAGGTGAAAACAATTCTGATTGCCAAAATGTTTTACATGGAAATGAATTTACTGACTTGGTTTTTCAAACATCTAGTGCTGCAAATACCTTGGAAAAGTTTCCTGCATTTAATCTGTGTTTTGAAAAAACAGTGGTAACAACATCCGATTGCATTCATGAAGCTAAACCTGTAAGTGAACAGATAGTGTCTCAAGCTGCAGATAATGTCTCAAACATGCAAAGGGGAACAGAGCAGCTTTTACTCCTAAATGCTTTGAAAGTTGCATGCAGTCTCCTTGTCACTTCAGGTACAACTGGGAATATGGGGAATGCAACTTTGGGAACTGAATATCAGAATCCTATTTGTAAAATGCTAACTGAAGTGTTTGGTGTAACTCTCAGACAGAGTCCAGACTTGAAATTGTCCATGAGTAAAAATCTGAAAATTCCTATGCAAGCTAGTGTCTGGTTTCTTGCAATTTACCTGACTGATTGGGGTGGGAAAATTTACCCACCGGACTTACAGCTGCTGGCAAGGGAGACACACAGACACAGAGAATGGATCATGTTACCAGAGAGTCCAGGCTTTCTGGTCAAGGCCAAGGGTTAAATTAACCTTGGAAACAGATTGCCAGAACAAAGGGTGTAATATAAACACATAAGCACCCATCTATCAAGACAATTTAATACTGATATCCTCTTAAGTGGTAACAATTAAATGTAACAACTATACAAAATCTTTGTAGTTAACAGTAATGGCTGTAAACTCTTGGTAAAGTTTTGTAAATGTATTAAAATAGTAATTGGGTAAACTAAGGCAGGCAGCCTCATGCTTTTCATGGTATAATTTTACAAGTTTTTGCAGGTTTTGCCTCTGCATTACATAGTTCCTAAACCTGCAACAGTTTCTTTTATTATTATTTTTTTTTGTTTTATTGTTTGGGTTTTTTTATAACACAAACAGGTTTTTTCTTTTATTATTATTTTTAGTTTGGTTTTTTGCTTTTTAATAACAGGTTTTTTTTCTCTTATTTTTGTTTCAGTTTTTGGTTTTTCATAACAATTTTTTCTTTTGTTATTTTTGTTTTATTCTTTCATTTTTCATAACAGTTTTTCCTTTTGTTATTATTTTTGCTTTGTTTTTTGCTTTTTTGCACCAACAGTTTTGTTTTTCTTTATTCTTTTGTTGTTGTTGTTGTTATTATTATTATTTTTTGTTTTTTATAATCCTTCCACATTTTTTCTTTTGGTATTATTTTTTGCTTTGGTGTTTGGTTTTTAATAACACACTTTATGTAACAGCATGTATGGCTTCCCAATTAACAGCCTGCCAGCAATATATTTTCTTTACATTTGTGTTGGCCTATAATCCAATCCTTTAGTATTTTGCAAATTTGTAGTACCCCCATATTTGTTAGCTTGTTATTTTATCCTATTGTAATTGTGTTGTGGTATTTCTTTTTGTTTCTTATTCTTTTTGCTTTATTTCAAGATTTAAGTCCCTCCATTGCCCAGGGGTGGAGTGCAGGACAAACGGAAGACTTTGTCACGGTATAGTAATAGTGGGCAATGGAGGCCTTAAGTGAACTGAGCTTCTGTACACCTAGGCTCAGCCCAGGTTTTCCATTGAACTTTTTCCAGCCTCCATTACAGCTGGTGCATGCAGTATGTTTTGCAGGTGAAAAACATGATCCCTGAACAATAAACAGTGATCTGTCAGCAAACCCCACCACTGGATGTTCCACTCCACAAGGATGAGAAGCAGATGACAGGCACCCCTCTGCTGAGGGAGGGGCTAACCAACGCTCCCCCAATACCGGAGCGAAGCAGGACCTGTAGCACCTGGCAGGTTAACCAACGCGATGGCACCCCTGAAATTCATTGGACTCCTTCTGATGTTTGGAGCCGTACAAAGGGGGGTGCACACCGAATGGACTGCACCGTTGCCTAACTGGGGGGAAAACACCTTTGTAAACCTAATGGAAGCTGCTGTTAACTCTACTTCCTTCTGTGTGGCTGACCGAATCACGCTAGCGAGCCAGATCCAAACCTGTTTCATCGGTGTTCCTGTTTTATTCAATGATGTTGTTAATACCACTAAATTTCATGTTTTCCGGTTTACTGGAAAAGTCACTCAAGTTGATGCAATTGTTATGGATGCATCGACCCACCCTTCTCCTTGGACTAATCAAAAACGGTACAAGCTTAAGCTCTTAGGAAGCTTGTCTGCCATGGAATGTGTTAACTGGGTTGGCTGCTTGGTGAGTCAATGTTCCCCCCTTCCTTCTGGCCTTAACTGTTCCCTTATAGTAGAATACTCTTTTGTATATGCTCCCCTTTTATTACCCCGGGGGTGGTTCATGATTTGTGGTATTTTTTCATATTCTTATATCCCGGCCAATTCCACTGGAGGGCCTTGCGCCTTTGGCAGGCTTACATCCCTCTATGCCCTCCCACAATTGGAGCACCAATTTCTTCCGCAAAGACACAGGCGGTCGCTCCCCACTGATTGTGATAGCCGGGTTGATCTCCTCTCCCGTTCTGAAGTTATTGCTTTAGCTATTTCCCTAGTAGGAACCCCTGCCCTGGCTGAAGCCGCTTATTTAGACCTACGAAAGATTGCATGTGCCTTAGATAAATCTGTTAATCTAACCTCACACATGATTGCTGCCCTTAACGATGAACAAGCCCAGCTCCGCCAGGCGGTACTACAGAACCGTCTCGCTCTGGACTATTTACTCCTTAAGACTGGACATGGATGCCATGAATTTGAGGGGCTGTGTTGTTTCAATCTCTCTGATAATTCCCAGGCTATTAAAGCGAGCCTGAAGGACCTCCGCAGAGTGGAGCAAGGTCTAACTGAGCACATCGAACAACACTGGTGGGACTGGCTTGCTTCCTGGCTGCCGTCCACCGCTTGGCTCCGCACCTTGCTCTTTTCTCTCCTTGGCATTGTATTTTTCCTGGTGGGTGGCTTATGCCTCCTCCAGTGCTGCTGTGGTCTCTTTTGGGAGATGGTCAGCACCTTGCGGAGGGGCACGAGCCCTCACCACACTCACCACCGCAGACTTAGGTACCTCACCCATGCCAACGGACAACAGGGCACCCCCTTCCTCCAACTGACCTCCCTAGGTCACGGGACCTCCTATGTGGAGGCCCCGTGAAAGGGGGGATTGAAGGGGCATGAGTCAGCAGACTCCATTTTGGGTCCTGAGACACCATTTCAGGGACCCAGGGTAGTCACATCTCACCTGTCCTCACCATCTCCAGGTCAGTCACATGGGCCCAGATGCACCATATTAGGAAATGACCCTTCCCTGACCCAGGTGAGGTGACCAGCCATATAAGGTATACAGCCCCCGACCCTGAATTATGATTGGCTCTGTGCCTGCCTTACCCCTTTTCTGTAGACTGTACTATAAAACCCACGGTATTGTACTCCTCTGGGAGCTAGCTCCACGAGATCTCTGTAAGGTAATAAAGCATATATGCATTTGTGACCTCCTCTGTCTTTGTGTGTCTTGGGACCACTTGGACCGACTCGGGGACTACCAGAGCTTTGTGCTCTAACACTTTGCTGGCCATTTTTGTTTTGTCTTGTGTTGTGTTGTTTTGTTTTGCTTTTTCTTTGCCTTCAAGAGAAAAGTTATATAATATAAAAGTGTGGTTCTGTGAAGAGTTCTAGCGGGAACATGCCACAGACACCACATCACTGATGTTCCAAGGTGGAGATATGTGGGTTGTCTGCAGTTAGATTACATGCATTTGGGCAGGCTTGTACAGTACGCTCTGGAGAACCTTCAACGTACTCATGTAGACTGGTATTGAAAGGCAGACCAGCCCTCACAGGTATTGTGCAGGCCAGTGGAGTGGCCATCAGAACTGTGCTTCTATATGGCAGGAAGCAGGAGTTGTAGTGCAGCTGGCCAATGGTTGGCTGCCTGGGTTGCTCTGATGTTCTAATTGACTGGAAGGTCAATAGACCTGATTTTTAAAGCCAGCAGCAGTCTAGTGGCTGCTCAAAGCTTTTACCCACAGGTGTAATCACTTCTGTCTGCTTGGAGCCTTTGCTTTACTGTGCCCTGCCTCACTGCAGTAAGCTAGACCTGACTCTCTATTCCAAATTTTGACACTGCTCTAGAATCTGGCCTGAGCCCCTGAACCCAGGCTTTGATTCCTGATTATTTCTTTTCTAACCATTAGGACTGACTGCTGCTGTAACCACTAGTTATGACTAGAGCCCTGCACAGATACAAATATGTGGAGATGCATCCAGTCTGTATCCTCACAAAATGGTCTGCAGATATCTGTGCATGCAGATATAATACAGATATCCACATATTTGCCGGGCTCTAGCTTTGCACAGATAAAAATATGTGGACCTGTATCCAATCTGCATCCACAAGAAATGGTCTGCGGATACATTTCATCCATGGATGCAGATAACTGAAGATATATGTGGATTTGCAGGGCTTCAGTTATGAACCCCCATATCCTAGTCACTGGGGTCGTGGATCTAGTGGCACTAGCACATTGCTGAAATAAATGCCATGGAGGAGCTGCTGCTACTACTATTTCTGGCCATAAGTTTAAAGAGTGGCTACAGAAAAAGGGGAACTTTGGTGCAGTACCAATGTCTGGTCCTGGTTTGGCCTGCCCAACCTACCTATCCCCAGCCCACCAGTGCTTCATCCAAGAAACCTTGCGCAAGGGGCAGAGGCAGCCTTAGGGAACTGGGGGCCCTAGGTGAAGGCCCATTGTGGGGCCCCCTAAAGGGCCCACTATTGGCCCCCACTGCTACCCTGCCCTGTCCCCATTCCCCCCTGCACCCCTAAACACCCCCACACCACCCCCCAGGACTCCCTGTTTGTTTTTCTGAACCGAATTAACATGATTATCCCTTTGGACCTCATAAATTATTCTTGGGTATGATATTTTTAAAGATCTTCCCATCATGAAGCTTGTAAGTTGATCATCTTTCACTTAACAAAAATCAGCTAATGCTGAACTAAAAAGTTAAAATGAACTTTTTTAAAAGCATGAGCATTAATTAATAAATAAAAGTGGTGAATAAAAATAACAAATATCACATTCAAACTTTTTGCATTCAAATCTTACAAATTTTTCATATAGGCTTGGGGTTATGTGCACTAGACATTTCATACAGATAATTATAATAAGTAAAAAGAAGGTTTCTAGTGTGTAGCTATAAATGAAAAGCGCCAAATTTCAATGAAATTCTCTGAAGTACTCAAGTTTATAAGACTCTGGCCCCCTCAAAAATATTAAATAGTAAGTACAGAAGATGCTAAAACATTACTTACCAAAAGAAAGACATACAGCACAGACATCACACACAGGTGTAATTATTGCCTAAGGGCAGCACTGTATTTATATGTAGCAGCCTATATGGACCTACCTAGTAACCTGAGCTAACTAAAGCCAAAGTAAAAATTGTCACAAAAATCAAAGGAAATGGCAAAAGAACAGGTAAAAAAGAAAAGGAAAAAGTAATATTTCACACAATTAAAAAATGGCAGAAAAAATGGCCACACTGAGAAATTAAAACCTGAGGCCACTGGAAAAGGTCTGCTATTGTGCTATCTATTGCTTGCTCCTTCCTTTTTAGCATGTCAACGTGAAGATGATGGGCAGATAATGGTGAAATCTGCAATTCAGACGAAGCACAGCTCCTAATGATAGCTTGCCTTGATGAGCCAAGAGTGAAAGGTGCTTATGTTTCCAGCCCTACTAGCTCTGCTAGTTAGGAACAATTTCTATCTTTTTCTATAATTTTCATTTCTGTCGACCAAATTGAGGATGGGGCCCCTTATTGCTTGGGGCCCTAGGCGACCACCTGCTTCGCCTACCCCAAAAGCCGCTACTGCCAAGGGGGGCAGGGGTGAAGTTCTTTTTTCAAATCTTTACCATGTTCTGCCTAGGGTAGACAGGCCACCAGACCTTTCAATACCATTTTTTAAGATCTAATTTTGGGGGCCCCTCTTGCCCAGTTGAGGTCTGTGCTGGAATAGCACTAGCAGATAGTTTGGAGTGGCTGCCCCAGTTAAGCTATGTCCACACAAGGCTTTTATTTTGCAACAACCAGTGTTGTTTCAAAATAAAAGCTGTCATGTCTGAACGATGTTTCTTTATTTCAAAATGACAGGACCCCATCATTTTGAAATAACCTCCGTCGTTTTGGAACAATAAAACCTGGGTTATAATCGAAACAGCCCTTATTTCAAAAGGGTTGTTTCGAAACAACACAGTTGGGACGCGTTGTTTCGAAACAATGGCTCTTTTGAATGAGGACTTTGAGCTTTCTCCCAGGGTGCTGTGTACCCTGGGAGGATGTTCCACCCACCCCCAGCACCCTGGCCAGGGAGCCATCAGCCCCCTGGCCAGGGTGCTGAGGCGAGGTTCATGGGGGTGCAGGGGAGCAGCAGCTGGAGCGCTCCCCTTGCCAGGATTGCCAGCTCCTGTCCCAGCAGCTGGTGTGGGAGCCAGCTCAACCCCCTTGCCAGGATTCCCAGCTCCTCCCCTGGCAGTGGGTGCAGGACATAGCTGGACTCCCTTGCCGGAGTTGCCGGCTCCTGCCCCAGCGGCCAGTGGTAGAGCCAGCTGGACCCACCTTATCGGGGTTGCCCGCACCTGCCCCAACAGCAGGGACTGGCGCGGCCAACCCCGGCGAGGGGGGTTGAGCCAGCTCCCGCACCTGCCACCAGGGCAGGAACCAGCAACCCCTGCAAGGAAGTCCAGTCGGCTCCCGCTTTCCTGGCCACCTGCAAGTGCCCAGGGGTGATGCCCACTCCCCCAGCCCCTGCCAGGCTCTGCAGCCTGGTCAATTTCACAGAAATTTCACAATTTCACTGTGACATTGACCAGGCTGTGGAGCCTGGCAGGGGCTGATGGAGCAGGCATCAGGGATGGGGGCACCGGAGAGCTCTGCCCCCACTGTCCCATCGGCAGCCTACGAGACCAGCACCCACTGCTCCGCTAGCTGCTGGCACCCCCAGCAAGCCGGGGGAGCCAGATCTAGCACCCCCTGCCAGGCTGGCTACATGGAAGCCCCGCAAGCTGGCTCAGGGACTGGGCCCCCCCTACTGCTGGTTTGCTGGGGCAGCAGGGAAAGCCAGCTGGGAACCCACCACCCCCCCATTCCGACAAGGGGGGCAGTGTGGAAAGCCGGCTCCGTGCCCACCACTCCCCACGGAGCCCAGCCAGCAGGGCAAGGGGATCAAGGAGCTGATTCCTGCCTGCACTGCGGGGGCTGCAGGCCCCAAGCCTGTGGCGAGAGGGGGGCCAGCTCCTGCCTTTGCTGCCGGGACTGCAGACTTGGAGCCCTGGGGGCGTGGGAAGCCGGCTCCCATCTGTGCTGCTGAGGCTGCAGCTGCCCAGTCCCAGGGCGCGGGGAGCCGGCTCCCACTCGCTCTCCTGGGGCTTCAGGCATGCCGCAGGTTCCCTCCCCTTTTGCCCCACCAGCAGTGGGGGATGCAGGGCAGGGGGATCCCTGCCCTGGGGGCTTTCTCCTGCCTGGCTCTCCAGGCGAGACCCAAGCAGGGGATTGGGTGGCAACATGGCTCTGCCAGGGGGCCATGTTGCCAGACCTCTCAGAACGCCCCTCTCCCAAATTGAAATAGCAAGTCCTGTGTCCGGACTCGCTATTTTGATTTGGTATTTTTCCTTAATTCAATTTAAGTTAAATTGAGTTGAGGGTTTTATTTCCAATTTGCTTATTTTGAAATTAACTAATTTTGAAATAAGCATTTAGGTGTGGACATAGCCATAGGTAATAGTTTAAAAAATATTTTAGCTGTCTCAATGTTCCCATGTCCCATGTCCACATCAACAAAAATATTTAGTTGTTTAAAAAAACCAGATACCCTAATGTGGCACTACAGCTTTAAGTAGCTCCTGATAGCTATGTTAGGCAAATTAAAAATTAAAACTTCCATTGGCTTTAGAGCTTGTAGAGCCCTAAAGGTAGTAAAAGTGGTTATAGTCTTTAGTAATTAAATCAAAATGCATTGCTTTTTTATTGGCATATTAACATGATAGAGACTAATGTATCTGATGCACTTTTAGGCTATGGCCACACACAAGCCCTTGTTTCGAAATAAAGGCCTTATTTCAGAATGCCTTATTTCGAAGTAACTAAAAGCTATTTTGAAATAAGGAAAAAGGAGGGAATTGAAATAGCATGTCCACTGTGACATGCTATTTCGAAATAGGAGGGGGAGAGGGAGGGAGGCCCTATGCACCAGCCGGCTTATCCCTGCTTCCCCTTCCTGGGAGCAGGCGGGGAAGGGATCCTCAGCCCCCTTCACAACCCTACCCCCGGCAAGGGGAAGGGGGGAAGCCGGTTGGGGCTGTCCCCAAGCCTGGGCTGCCCTGCCCCGGGGCTTCCCCTGCCCCCTTGCGGCTCCTGCCAGGGGCTTCGCCTCCCCCCCATGGGGGTGGGGCACCCCGGGCTTGGGGGAAGCCCCAGCCAGCTTCCCCCCTTCCCCTTGCTGGGGGTAGGGTTGCGAAGGGGGCTGAGGCTCCCACCCCCTCCGCTCCCAGCAAGGGGAAGTGGGGAGGAAGCCGGCTGGGGCACCCTCCGACCCCTTGCACCCCTGCCCAGGGTGCTGGGGGGGGTGGGACATTCCCCCCAGGGTGCATAGCACCCTGGGGGAAGTCCTTGTTATTTCAAAAAAAATCCTTGTTTCGAAATAGCATGTCTAAACAGCTTATTTCGAAACAACTGGTTTCAAAATAACCCTCCTTTCGAAAGCAAAGTGGTTTAAGCTGTTTTGAAAGGAGGGCTCTTGTTTCGAAATGAGGAGCTCCCTCCTTTCGAAACAAGAAAACGTCGTGTGGACATAGGGACTTTTATTTCGAAACAACCAGTGTTTTTTCAAAATAAAAGCCCTGTGTGGACATACCCTTAGTACGTAAAGCTTTTATAGATTTCTTTTCTCATTATTTTTAATCCTTTATGATCGGTAGAAAATTTGGGCCCACAGTTTTGAATTATATAAAATTCAAACTCTTAAAGTAAGTGAAAGATAAATCCCACAGCTAAGAAGCAGTGTTTACTGTGGATAATTTTACGTTATTGCTGTAGTACTGAGGAACTCCCAGAATGAGGCTTTCAGAATCTGGTGTAAAAGTAGGTGAGACTAGTGAAAGGAGCTCAATAGGCAGGAACAACCAACAGCATTCGAGTTCAGTATCAGGGGCAATTGATGTACGTTGTTACCCAGATGCTACCTAGAATGTTCCTTGGGTTTATATAGGTCGGGAAGCCAGTCAGGAACCATGAAGCTGCTGTCTGTCCATGCCCTTGAAGTGGGACTTCCTTTGGTCTGTGTGCACAGTGAGTGGTGGGAAGAGAACTGCAAGCATATTATGACTATGTGGCACAATGGAAGTTTTTCGCTGCCTGACAACTCTCTAGGCCTGAGTCTGAAAGGCTCTGAACCTTATAAACGTGAAGAGAAGCAGACTGGGCTGATTTAGCTTCTAATGAGAATTGTGAGGACTGATAAAAATATTTAAATGAAACGTCTTTCACAATAAATCATCAACGACAAAATGTGTGGAGTTTTGTTTACTTTTGTGAAAATTTTTGTTTTTAATTGTTTATTGAAAGCATTATAAAATTATTGAACCAGTTATCAAAAACAATGTGAAATACTGATAAACTTTTCAGTCACGTTTCAATAATTTTAATTAAAAATCAATCTTTTAACAAAAAAATAAGGATTCTTTTAAAGTTAGCAATCCAAATGTGATAGCTGAGCTTCTGTTTCTGCACATTGGAGCTTTCCTCTTTGTTAGTCTAAGATACAGATCTACCTATCTACGTTTCAAAGATGGAAGTGCTAGCATAGACTGTGTACAGGAGTTTTTACCATCTTGTTGAGCCTGCTCTGTATAAGTCTAGATGACATGATGATAGAAACATCTCAGGTTGATTTGTCTTTCAAAGGGCTAAACTAATCTTGTAAGAAGTGCTGAATTCCCAATGTAGCTCCAAGCTAATTTGTCTGATTCTGTGATGTAAATTGTGTCCATGGTTTATCTTACACTACATTTTACATCAGTTCAATAAAAAAAATACCATTGTATGAGCAAGGGAGAAAGGGGAGTTTTAAGATTTTGACCACCCAGTAACTTTACCTCTAAAACCAATAAGAAATTATAGCGGCCCAATCTTAATTGACTTAAGGCCAGTTCCTGGATGTGAAACTACTATTTTAGTTATATGAGGTATTTCCTATGCTTTAGGGAAGCCATTATTAAAGCTCAGGTGGGGTCATTCTTTTCTAGGTATACTAAGACCACAGTATATTATTCCCCAAACTGGTAGTAAGTCCTGTATCAGAGTGTCATAGATGAGTAAAAGTTTCACTTAAGAGATTGTGATTCCAATGTGGTGCATCATCAATAAATTAAATGCTTTCTGAATTGTGAAAAGTACAGGTGAACCTGAGCCCATGACAGTCTCTAGCTCTACTTCTAGGACATGCACTGACCATTAGAGATTTTCATGGCTGACCTGGTTTTCTGTTATTTTTCTCTCATGTTCTCTTCCTGAGCATGAAACTATGGCAGGCTGAATGGAGAGCCCTTTGGGATAATGGCAGTAGTTTAGCTACAGAAATATAACCTGGGAATGTACTGTTGTTTTTTGTTCTTGTTTCTTACTATCAACGTATTATCTTCCTTTGAAAGAAATATTGATTGACAAGGAATATTATAGATATACATTTGTTACTGACTATTACTTTATTTTGAAACATTTTATTATGGGAAAAACAATAAATCATCAGCATACTGTATCATACATTATTTATTCACTATGGCTGTGTTCACACGTAAAAGCTTATTTATTTCAAAAAAGTTAATTTGAAGTAAAATCATTATTTTGAATTAACTTAAACTGAAATAAGCAAAAACCTGAAATCAAAATAGCAAGTCCAGACACAGGGCTTGCTATTTTGAATCAGGAGAGAGACAGCACAGGAGATGTGGCAACATGGCCCCCTTGCTGGGCCACACCCCCATCCAATATATAGGAAAAGGAAGGTGCCCTGGGAAGGCCAAGGGCAAAAGTGTTAAATTGAAATAATGGTTATTTCAAAATAACATACCCAAATGGCGTTGTTTCAAAATAACCATTATTTCGATTTCACCCTAGGTTTTATTGTTTTGAAATAACAGTTGCTATTTCAAAATGATGGGGGCTTGTCATTTTGAAATAATGAAACATCATTTGGACACAACTTTTTTAAAACAGTTGTTGTTTTGATTTAAAAACTGTGAACACAGCCTATCATGTTAATAGTCAAGGAATCTGGCTAAAGATTTTTCCAGAGGGGTAGCCATGTTAGCCTGTGTACAGCAAAAGCAGCTAGAGTCCTGTGGCACCTTATAGGCTAACATTTCTTTGGGCATAAACTTTCATTGGCTCCAACCCACTTTGTCAGATGCATGAAGTGGAAACTACAGTTGAGAGGTATATATACACATGTCAGGGTGGAGGAGGGCAAGTGTTAGCAAAGTCAGTTCAGAGCAGATGGGGCCCATTCACACCAAGATAAAGATTCTGGCTGGGGAACAGCCAGCTTCTAAGTATGCTAAAAGGGTGACCAAATTTCTAAACTCTGTCCTCTTTTTGGCACTTCCCTTGCACACTTATGTGATATGAAAGCTTTTTTCCATCACAAGGTAAGACCATATTTTAACATACCACAGTTCCACAGGAGAAAGGGTCACACATTTCCAGTTAGGTGCATTGCAGAGGCTAGCAGCTAACAATAAAAAAAAAAAAAGAAAGAAATTTGTGACTCTGTTTAAAATGCAGCTGCCCTTACTGTCATTTTCAGATGTCCAAATGAAGCATTCGAGTGGAGTGTCAGAACTACTCTCAGGTAGTATAGTTCAGCCTGAGCTACTTATTCAGCCAAGCTGAAAAGACATGAGGGTTGTTTGGTTTTGTTTTGTTTTTTTTATTTAATTGTCCCCCATGGACTGACTGTTTTTCATCTTG
>ML681979.1:16983809-17006487 GCA_007922195.1 Podocnemis expansa
ATAGAATCATAGAATCATAGGGTTGGAAGGGACCTCATAGGTCATCTAGTCCAACCCCCTGCCAGAGGCAGGACCACTCCCACTTAAACCATCCCAGTCAGGGTTTTGTCCAGCCGGGCCTTAAACACCTCCAAAGATGGAGACTCCACCACCTCCCTCGGCAGCTCATTCCAAGACTTCACCACTCTCCTGGTAAAAAAGTTTTTCCTAATATCCAGCCTCGACCTCCCTAACCGCAACTTGAGACCATTGCTCCTCGTCCTGTCCTCCGTTACTAGCAAGAACAGTCAAGCTCCATCTTCCTTAGAGCATCCCTTCAAGTAGTTGAAGGTTGCTATCAAATCCCCCCTCAGTCTTCTCTTCTGCAGACTAAATAAGCCTAATGCTTCCAGTCTTTCCTTATAGGGCTTGTGCTCTAGCCCTTTAATCATTTTGGTTGCCCTCCTCTGAACTCTCTCTAGCATGTCCCTGTCCTTTTTGTAGTGGGGAGCCCAAAACTGAACACAGTATTCTAGATGTGGCCTCACCAGTGCAGAATAGAGGGGAAGGATCACATCCCTCGATCTGCTGGTAATACTTCTTTTGATGCAGCCCAGTATGCCATTGGCCTTTTTGGCAGCAAGAGCACACTGCTGACTCATATCCAGCTTCCCATCCACCATGACCCCCAGGTCCTTTTCTACACTGCTGCTACTTAGCTGAATGTTTCCCAGCCTGTAGCAGTGCATAGGGTTTTTTGGTCCCAAATGCAGGATTTTACACTTATCCTTACTGAATCTCATAAGATTTCTATTGGCCCACTGTTCCAATTTATCTAGGTCTCCCTGAATCCTGTCCTTGCCCTCCAACGTGTCTACTGGTCCTCCCAGCTTGGTGTCATCCGCAAACTTACTGAGAATGCAGTCTATTCCATCATCCAGATCATTGATGAAAATGTTGAACAGAACCGGCCCCAGGACTGACCCCTGGGGCACACCACTCATGACCGGTTGCCAGCTAGACATGGAACCATTGATTCCTACACTCTGAAACCGTTGATCTAGCCAGTTCTCTATCCACCTTATAGTCCACCTATCCAACCCATACTTCCTTAATTTGCCAATGAGAATGCTGTGGGAAACTGTATCAAAAGCCTTGCTAAAATCAAGGTATAGCACATCAACGGTGCTTCCCACATCCAGAAAACCAGTTATCTGCTCATAGAAGGAAATGAGATTGGTCAGACATGATTTACCCTTGGTAAATCCATGCTGACTGTTCCTGATCACTTTATTTTCCTCTAAGTGTGTGAGGATGGATTCTTTGAGAATCTGCTCCATAATTCTTCCAGGGATTGAGGTGAGGCTGACTGGTCTGTAATTCCCTGGATCCTCCTTTTTCCCTTTCTTGAACATAGGCACTACATTTGCTCTTTTCCAGTCCTCTGGCACCTCCCCCGTTCTCCATGAGTTTTGAAAGATAACGGCCAGTGGTGTGGCTATTTTGTCGGCCAATTCCCTTAGCACCCTTGGGTGCAGTTCGTCCGGCCCCATGGACTTGTGCACTTGCAGCTTCTTTAAGCAGTCCCTAACCTGACCTTCGGTCACCAAGGGCCTGTCTTCTTCTCTCCCATCTGCCACACCCATGGTAGTGGGCTGGGAGCTGACCCTGCCTGTGAAAACTGAAGCAAAAAAATGCATTGAGCACTTCAGCTTTTTCCTCATCCTCTGTCACAAGGATGCCTGCCCTATTCAGCAAGGGGCCTACACCATCCCTGATCCTCTTTTTGTTACTAATATACTTGTAGAACCCCTTCTTGTTATCTTTTACATCCCTTGCTAGCCGCAACTCCATTTGTCCTTTGGCCTTTCTGATTTTATCCCTGCAGTCCCTAGCAATATCTTTATATGCCTCCTTGGTCATCTGACCAAGCTTCCACTTCCTATAAGCTTCCTTTTTATGCTTAAGCTCAGAGCAGAGTTCTCTGCTAAGCCATTCTGGCTGCCTCACATGTTTGTTCTTTCTCCTAACTGGAATGGCAACTTCCTGTGCCCTTAGCAGAGTTTTTTTAAAATATAGCCAACTCTCTTGGACTCCTTTCCCCTTCAGATTCGCTTCCCAAGGGATCCTGCCCATCAGTTGTCTCATAACTTGTTTTGTAGTCAGGTAACTGGGATAGGAAAGCCAAGACCAGGAGCTCATAGAAGCTAAGATGGTTCATCCCACACCATGACAGTCAGTTTAAGGTGAAATATTGTCTCACTGTGCGTATAGTTCACCACCATGCAGAAGTTTAAGCCAAGGCTCATGCACCACTAAGTTTCGTTAACTCTTCTTTGAGGACACAAGCAGGTAATTGATGAGGTATAGGTCTTTTGTTGGCCTTCAACTCATTGATCAAATGCCATGTTAAATTACATTTCACTGTCAGCTATACTGTAGCCAAAGGATGATCTCTTCTAGCTGAAAAGTCAAGATGGGTGAAGAGTCCAATTCATGTTCTACAGCCTTTTCCCCATATGTGACAAATGGTTCCTTGAAGAAAGTACAGCTGCTGGTTGGAATGCTGTACTGTTTCTTTTCTCCTCTGTTTCTCAGCCTCTTGAGCAAGATCGTTCTCTTCACCATGAACTGAGGTTTGATGCATGATGTTATTCCATTGCAGCCTACTGCCAGCCAGATCCTCCCAATTCATGAGGTTAGTGCCTCCCTTCTTCAGACATACTTTCAAGTGTCCTTTTAGTGTTTCCTCTGTCTTCCCTGGGACCTCTTACCATGTATAAGCAGGTGCAGCATTCAACCTACCTGGAGTGCACCTCCTGCTGGTGTTTCTGGGAAATTTGCTCAAGTGGTCCCTCTTCGGGTGGTCTGCGCACTGCTTCTTCACATGAGGACTCCTGCTCCCAAGTCCAGTTCTGGGACCTTAACCTTCCAGGGTACTGACCACTAAAATTCTTTGGCCCAGATCACCCTTGTTCTGGCCACTAAAACAGTCAATGGTCAGTGAACCTGTGCCACTCCTGGCATGCTGAGGGGAGCAGGGAGGGGCCTGGGCCCACCCACTTCTCCAGGCCCCCGCCCAGGCACCATAAATGCCTCCACTGAGGCCTCCATCTCTCTCCAGTCTCTCCACAGTTTACATCAACTCCCTGGGCCACTTTTCCCCAGCCTCAGCCACATGCAGTCTCACCACTGGAGTCCAGCTGCTGTCCACTCCTTGGCCTCCTTATCCCAGCCCACTGCTCCAGCCACTCCCACAGTCCATTCTCCTGGGATCCCCAGCTACAGTCAGCTCCTAGGCCTGCTCCCACTCAGAGCTCTCCAGGGTGCTGGCTCCCACATCCAGCCTGCCAGGAGGAGAACCTCTAAACCTCTCTTCCAGTACAGACTGACTCTAGCTAGCTCTGCTGCTCCCTTATATACCACCAACCTGCCTTCTGATTGGCTCATAAGCCCTCTCACCTGATTAGCCGGTGGCTATACACACCTTTTTAACTTTTGGTGTGCCATAGCAGAGTCACTGCACTGCTATACCATGACTAAGTTGAGAAAAGAGGAATTGCTTTGAAAGACAAGAATCAGCCATCTGCATACAATAACCAGCTCAGCAAAGTTGACGTTTCATAATCCTCACCTTAGCACTGATGATGTTAGCTGCAGATAGAGTGCTGGCTTTGGTACAATGGCCTTTCTATTTGATATGGAGAATTTTCCTTCCCTCTTTCCTGAGAATATGAATGAAATTTAATGGACAGCCAAAACTAGACAGCACCTTCCATAATGATTTGTGACTGATGAAATCAAAGGCCTTAGTTAGGTCTATAAATTCCATAAACAATGGCTGGTATTGTTCTCTATAGTTCTCTTGGACATATCATGCAACAAAAATTATGTTGGTAGTGTCCTCAGATGATCTGGAATCACTCTGGGATTCTTGAAGAGCATCTTCTGCAAGAAGGAGAAGATGGTTCAGAATGATGAAAGTGAGGATTTCCCAGAAATGGAGAGGAAGGCAATACCTCAGTAATTTCTGCACATTGACTTGTTTCCTTCCTTAAAAATGGTCACAAAATTCACATTCTTTGGGTGAAAATTCCTCAGTAACCAAAATTCTAACAAGTGGTTGGTGAAGTTTTTGCCAGAGTGATGCACTACAAACTTTGAAGACCTCCCCTAGGATGCCATCTGGTCTTGGTGCATTGTTGTTTCCAGTCTGAGTGATGGTTTGCCGAACTTCCTCAGAAGATGACAGGTCAGCAAGAGGTTCTATTACTGGATGCTAAGGAAACAACTAGATGGCAGCAGCTGAGACTTCATATTCATGGTTCACTAGAGTCTCAGAATGATCCTTCCAATGTTGTGTGAGTGCTACATTATTGTTAAGAAGAGTGGAGCTATCTTTGGATCGCAGAAGGGATCTGCCATTTAACCTTGGAACATTGATGGCTTTTGTTACTTAAAAAGAACTTCTTGTGCCATGTTGATTGGTGAAACTCTTAATCTTCATGCTTACCATTGATGCTTGAAGCTGTTCAATTTCCTTTGAACTACAACATTAAGCCAATCATAAATCTCTCATTTTTTATCTGATTAGAGAGCTCATTTTGCCAAGTTCAAAATATGCTTCTCTTCTCCTGAATAAGTGCCAAGATTTTCTCACTGATCTCATCAGCCCAGTCCTAATGGTGGTGAGTGGAATATCCAGTTGATTCAGCACACACTTTGTGAATAATGGTCTTGAACTCCTCCCAATGGCTATATCTATACAACAGGGCTCACTTAAGTAGACTTAATAAGGTCTACTTAAAGTAGTAATTCAGCTACTTAGTAATTCAACTTAGTGAGGCCACATTGCATTAAGTCAACTTTATAAAGTCTACTTAAGTCAAGGGACCCATATAAAGTCAATTTATTAAAGTTGACTTTAAATGCATCCCCTGGCTTAAGTGGACTTTATAAAGTTGACTTAAATGGCCCCATTCCACTAAGTCGACTTTATTAAGTTGACTTTAATGTCCACATTGTGTTAAGTTGACTTAATAAAGTTGACAACCCTTAAAGTCCAGTAATCATTGTTACCTCTTATGGGTCATGTAATATGAATGCCAATATGATTCTGGGCTCTGGCAATGACAGAGTAATGAAGATGCCCATGTTCAGAATGTGGATGCTTCCAAAGGGTCTTATATTTGTCCTTTTGTTTAAATATATAAGCATATCATACTCCTGTCTCCTTGGACAGCTACCTTATTGTGATGGAAAGGCTTGTGTCTTCCAGTGATCCTTAGAACTATATCATCCAGAGTCACATACTCCTGGCAGGTCATCCGAAACAAAATGTAGTACAAACATCTCAAAACTCTAACAGTGGAACAGATGCATTCAAAGATTTGGTGATTCTCTGCAGCTGAGAAGGTAAATGAAGGTTGCAGCAAGACAGCACCTCTGGTTGACTTGGATTTCCCTGCCACTGGATCCCAGGCTCCTTCTTGTCAAATTTTGCACATCAGCTCTCCCACATTAAAGGATTTCATATACAGGCCTCTGCTAAGTGTATAAATATCTTCCACAAACAGAATACTGCAGTGATGGATAAGTGGTGATGGGGAAAGGAGCAGTGATCTCTGAGACTCCCTATTCATAAATCTGCACGTAGGTAGGAGTTGTCTTGTGCTTGGACTTGTGGGACAGAAGTGCAAATCACCATCAGCAGCTTCAACTAAAAAGCCCTTTTCCAGATAACCTCTGCTCACCTGCACAGGAAACAAGCTAGAAAAGGTATCCTAAACATAGGTTGTCCCAGCCCCTCTGTTTCCTCCCCAAGCTGGATGGCCAAGTCCAGCAGGATCACTTTACCTATCGTCAGAACATGCCAAGCAAAGTAATGAAGTTTGTCACTTGGAATTTTTTCACTTTCTTGAATTCCACAAGCAGGGACTGTCCTGAAAGAAGTGCCATAATAACTAGAAAATTTGCAAGATCACATCAGTATTGCTGCTCTAAATGAGACCTGTTGGGCAGGTGAAGGCCAACTGAAGGAAGACGGATATGGCTATTTTGGAAAGGAAAGCCATCTGAAGAAAGGCTTATTCAAGAGGTTGGTTTTGCCATCAAGAACAAGATTGTTAGCCAGCTTTTAGAACTCCCTATGCATATTAATAAATTTGACTCTTGTCTTAAGATTAGTAACAACCATTATGCCACAGTCATTAGAGTGTATGCTCCCACACTTGATGATGACAAAGACAACAAGGGACAGTTTTAGTGTGCCCTTGATTCAGTTCTCATTGCCACAGTGGAGAAAGACAAACATATCCTCATGGGTGACTTCAGTGCAAGAGTTGGGCAACATCCAGAACTCTGGAGAGGCACCATTAGGAAAGAAAGGCTGCGGAAAGTTAGTTCTAAAAGCATTCTTTTCTTTAGCATCAGATTAAATGGAAACCCAAGTAAATCTGGTATGTATTATAGGGGCAATCTATTAGGTTGCATGACATATCCCTTTACAAGACTCTATCTTCAAATGCTTATAACTTTGGAATATCATTGATTATCTGGGCTGAAATTTTTCCATGTTGGGTGTCTGCCTCAGAATGGATTTTGTTGGAAACTGTGCTAAGACTAAGATTGGTGAAGACTCAGAGAGAGGAGAGATTGATAAGACAAGGAGCCAGAGGTGTTGGATCCAGGATTGGCTGGGCAAGAAGCCTGGGGACAAGGCATGAGGGCAGAACAAGAGAACTGAGCCTGGCTGCATAAGGGGATTAATACTGGGGAGGGGAAAAAGACTGTATGGGAGGGAGACTGGGACTCAGATACCAAGCGTGAGATTAGAAGCCTGAGGAATGGAGACTAGCACTGGAGACCAGGAAAGTGGAAATGGGACAAACACTCAGGGGTAGCAAGGAGACAGGACTGTGAAGGACAGAATGGATGGGATGGGACAGAAAATTTCAAGCTTGGGTTGAAAGGAGCAGAAGAGTTCCATGGAGAAAATAGCATGTCGCTAAAGCCAGTATCATGATGCAGGCACGCAAATGGGACGAATTAAGGTAACCTTGATTTTGGCACTTCTTAACATTTGAGTGCTTGAATTTGCAATCTTAATAATGTTCTTTTCACATATATGTCACACACACAAACTATTTATCTATGTGAATTCAACAGAACTGTAGATTGAAACCAACTAAAAACCGGAGCCAGCAGTGAATACACTTTTTGATGACTAGTATTGAAATGCAGCACAACAGAAATACTTTTTTTTCCCTATTTCTGGTTTCCTAATAGCTTTGCACCTTACATTTCCTTATAATCTGAAAGACAGTCTTTACACCAAAAATAAAGAAAAAATCACACAAACTCCTATCGGTAGCATCTTGTTACAATCAGTGTCTAGAGAAAATGGCTGCATTTTATTTCTGTGATACGGAAAAGGCTCCAGATTCATGTTGAAAGGGCACATAAGTGCCTTTGGAAGTGATCTGGTGTGTTTATTGTATTGATTTTACAAACTGTGGGGATGTATAAACAATAATTCAGGGTTACTTTTTGTACCAACCTGATTCTCTCATACTTGCAACAAATCTAGTCTGCCTTCTGCTGATGCTTGCATTTCTCTCTGGCTTTCTAAATGAAAACCTTTCCCTCAGTGACCAAAATGACCACTTTGTATACTGCATGAGTGATGTTTTTAATTTCTTTGTTACTTCAGACCTGTATTGGAAAACAAATGGCTATAACTGTATAGTATGAAAACATAAATAAGCATGTAGACTCCGCTAAAAGCATCCAAAGTGAAGTAATACTTAGTAAATTAGGTAGATCTTGGTGACCTTGGAAGTGAGTGACCACTGAGCCATGGAAACTAACATATGAGATATGATGTTAAATATAGATATAGATATAGATATATAGAGATATAATTTTTTTGAGTTCAACCAGAAGCCAAATCTGATCATTTTAAAAACTGATTATTTTGTGTTTTCCTCTTGCACTTTTGAATATAAATGTGCTGTAAAAAACAAAACCAGAGTTTTGTTACTCTCTCACCAAGCGAGAAAAATGGAAAGACCATTCCGTTATTTAATTTGTGTAATTGTGGCTGAAAATGTTTAATTATATTGGCAGTGCTTCAACAAATCTAGCAGAACTGGGTTTCATTGTAGCACATGGAGCATGATTTGGAGTGTCTGGAGTTAATTGGAATGCAAAGAGGATTCAATAACTGCACTCCACCTGTTTCCTTGACTACAATCATGAAGGGCAAAATTATGCACTTAGATACACATACATAACTCCCACTGAAACTGAATAGCCAAGTTATTCCCTCAGTTATATATGTCATCCCCCCATACTTTGAGTTATGCTTCTGTAATTTCACTGATTGCTCTGATATAACTGAGATAAAATTTGGCCTATAATTTGACTCTTCATTTAAGGACATTGAGCAGAATTCTGCATTTATTTATATTCATGTAGCCACTTTTGGTTGCTCTAGTGTAATTGAGGGCATTATTTGAATCTGTCCATTGCAAATATAGCTGCCTTGCTTCCTTAAATTGATATCCAGGCTACTCTTAACAGCACAGAGATGCTAAGCAAAGAAATTAGATAAATTAACATGCATTTTGTATGAGTGGGATTACTGCTAGATATATCTGTAAAACCTACCTCTGCTGAACTGTAATCTACCACAAGTAATTAGATTATCTCTTTTTACTAGTGAAAAATATCAGTCTATTTTCACTGCACTTCCTTTTTAAGAGAAAAAAGGGTTAGTGATCCATCTTGTTTCAGTGCATTCAGGTACATGTTTAATTTAGTGGAGCTGTCAAAATGCATTACTGAGAACTGTACCCTTGTTTCTTCATTTTCTGGATCTGCACCAGAGGTGCAAAGACTAATGCTGTCACAACACAAAGATACTGGGAGAGCTGTTTGTAAACCTAATCACCAGACGGCAGCATAGCTGACTACATAATAACACTGACTTTAGAATGTTTCTCTAACATTCTTGTCTGTTGTGTGACAGAATGTTAACTGCACACAGATTAAATATCACTGTGAAGTGCTTGTTTGAGCACAAGAAATGTAACTAACATATAAATGTTCTACTGAACAATAAAGATTTCCATTGGGTCTGTGGTTTCAAAGATTAAAATTGTAATCATTCAATTTTCTATCTTATGCCTTTTCAAATTTAGGTGCTTTGTTTTTACTTCTGGTACTATTTTCACATCATATAGTTGCCTCACCATTATACTGGAAAAAATAAGATCAAAGCATATGTTTAGTGATGATGCAAAAGTCTGCTTTCTTAGGACTTCATTCTGCTGTTTTGAAGAGTTACCTACACAAACTCAAAACATGGTCCATAATTTTCATAAACTTTGTCTGGATCAGGCTCTTAAATCTGTATTTCTTCCTTCTTCTTAGACTTCAATCTAATCATGAATGGCACATCTGCTGTATATGAATCTAGAGAAAAAGCTTTTCTTTAAGTCAGCAATATGTTTTAACTTATTTCTAGGCTTCCACCAAGACACTCAGTAATTTTTCATTGGGCATAATATAAAACAGTATGTGAGAAGAGGATTGTAGCATCAGAAGCTCCCCAATATTTATCATTTAGGGAAAATGATCTCTCTCTACACTGATTGAGTGTAGACACGAGCCATTTTCTGTTGTGCTTTATCAGTGATTTAAACATCGACTTACAACACATAGCTGGGATGGCATGCAGAATACTGACAACCAGGGAAAAGTTTTCAACAGTGGAGAATTTTGCAATGGAAATGAGCAATGATCTAAAGAGCCTTCCATCAATGTCACAGAATCATGATGAAAACCAGTTGTGAAGTTCAGTCATCACATATGCAAATATTCAGCATGGGTGGACAGTAAAGAGAAAAAGACTAGCTGAAGTATATCCACAAATTGTTCCAGATTATGTCACTGGTATCTTCTATTCATTCAACTACAACAAGATCTATCTGCTTCAGATAGAAAGATGCAAGCAGCCACCTAGATGGATAAATGCACCTACTTTGGGTTTGGCTTTTCTCTTATAGGTTTTCAGTCAGACACAGTGGTTAACACATTGATCATCCAGAACCTTGGCTTGAGCATGGAAGAATCAACAGAAATGGACTGCAGACACTGAAATGCAATTGCCCACAAATTTTGACTAGTGCAAACTCACTACGTGATGGATAGGCTGATAAAGCCTTCACATTTTCCTTTTGCACCATGTGCTGACATCTCACTTTATCATTTTTGTCTCTTTTTTTCTGAGTGTTTTTTTTTTCTTTTCTGATTGTGTGGGTTTTTTGTTTGTTTGTTTGTTTGCTGATGTGTCTTTTATTGACTCCTCAGCTCTAATAGCTCCAATTCTCAGCTTTAGAAGGCTGCATGTCCCTCCAGACAGAGCTGAGTACTTAGGAGGGAAATTTGGGCTGGCAGACTGCTTCCAGAATCTATAGCTTGTACGTGAGAGCTGCTTCTACAGCCAGCTACATTTTTGGCCACAACAGGAAACCAGGGAGAAGACTTCTCCCAAGGATCTACCAGCAGTGTTGTCTTCAAAAACAGCAGTATATGTGCAGTGAGTAGCATGGAGTTGTTTGGATCCTGTGGTTTTTTCCACCTACACAAATCCTGTCCTCTGTCCAGTATATCTGCCTGAACTGGCTTTGTGCCTATACCTTAATAATAAGAATAAGAATAAGAATAAGAATAAGAATAAGAATAAGAATAAGAAAATACTTCAAAAGTTATTCAAAAGTCTCATCTAGTACAAAACAAATGTGGGGAGACTAATGAGCGCTTTGATTTTTATCTACGTATGTGAGTTAATGCTTTGTAGAGTGAATGCAGCAGCACATTTTCCAGCCTCAAACCATTTAACTGAGCAATGCAAAGTATTTTTTTTTCTTTTTAAGCAGTCCTCACATCCATGTCTCCATAAAACACATACATAACTTTCACTGAAATCAAATAGCCGAGTTATTCCCTCAGTTAAATCAGATGTCTTGGCTTGGCGGGTAACTCTCACCCTAACTAATTGCAGGAGAGCAGTCCAGGTAGTACTTGATGCATGCCTATGCTACAACAGCATGACACTTGGTCCACAAAAGGAATTTAGGGTGTGTCTATATTGGAAATGCTACACACTTCAGTATACATGCTACAGCTGTAGGGAGGGGTTCTTCCATCAGAATAGGTAATCTGCCTCCTTGAGAATTCCTATACCCAAGAATTCTTCCGTCGACATAGTGCTGTTTCCACCAGTGGCTAGGTCAACTTAACTACACTGCTCAGAGATTTGGATTTTTCCAGCCCCCCTTTTCTTTTTTTTTTTTTTACTTAAACCCTGTGTAGTGGGTGGGCACAAGCCCACTCACTGCTAAAAACCTTCCCTCAGTCAAAGGAAGGAGTCACTAGTCCTGGGGATCAGCTCATTACAGGGGACAAATAATGAAAAAACAGGAACATTTGTGGGGGGGGGGGTGCCAAAGGAACAAAAGCAGGGAACTGGAGGGAGACACCAAGCAGAGAACCCTGGACAGCGCCTACTGCTCCTGAAAGGTATTGAGGGAGTCAGCGGACGCAGCCCAAAGGAACTCTGCTCGGATAACTGAACAGACTAAGGAATGGAAATAAGCCCCACACTTGCAGGATACCTCCCCCCCCCCCAGCCAACTTCTCCTCTCTGGTGCTATAGATGGTGATTTTGACCAATGCCAGGAAGAAGTTGACCAGGAGGTCCTGCAACCTTGTGGGGTCACAGATGGGGTGTGTGTAAATAAACAAGTGAGGAGAAAAATGCAGCCAGAACCTCAGCAAGAGGTTCTGGAGGAGCTGGAAAATGGGCTGCAATGTGGCACACTCAAGGTAGACATGTGCCAGAGTCTCCCTCATGCCACAAAAAAGGTAAGTGTGAGGATGAGAGGTGAACAACACCAGGTACATGTCAGTGCTCTTGGCTCCATGCATTTCCTGCCTCTTCGTGATGTAATTAAGTAGACTTAATTATCTGTTTTAGACTAGACCTTCGACAATGTGTGGCTCTGCCTAATGCTTAATAAAACAATCAAGAAGTTCTGTGGCATTTAAAGATTAACAAATTTATTTATTGCATGAGCTTTCATGGGAGAAAATCCCACTTTGTCAGATGCTTTGACAAAAGTTCATGCTAAAAATAAATCTGTTAGTCTTTAATGCTATGTCAACACTAGCGGGGTCAGGTAAATTGACTTAATAAGGTCAACTTAAAGGCTCCATTTGTTTAAGTAAACTTTATAAAGTCAACTTAAGCACATTTAAAGTTGACTTAATAAAGTAGACTTAACCCTTAAAGTTGACTTTAAAGGTGAGAGATATTAAGTCAACTTAAGTAAGTACTTAAGTTGACTCAATAAACTCCAAATGTGGCCAGGGAGTTGCTTAGTTGACTTTAGCCTGCTTAAGTCGACTTAAGCCTCCAGTGTAGACATAGCCTAAGAGCCATGGGACACCTTGTTTGTTTTACTGAACTAGACTAACACAGCTGCCCCTTTGGAACTTGGCCTAATGCTCAGGCTGCATGCCATCTAAAGCAGTACTTTGATCCATGTTAGGGGGCCAGATTTCATGTAAAATTCATAGGAAGAGTTAGGCACCTAAGAAGGGGACTGAAAAAAGTCTGCATATGGAGAGGGAACTACTTAAATTTGCCACGGGAGAACACCAAAGAAAGGGGTGAGGGCCTAAGTCTTGCCTCTCAAAGAGAATTAGGCACCTACTTCTGAGCTGGATTGAAGGGCCTCTCTCTGCTCAGGATTCTCAGCCTTGAGCACTCTGCTGGGATCAGGGGCCTAAGCCAGGTCATCCCTTTCTCACAAAAAACAGGAAAGAAGTGGGGTTCCCTTCACTTCTACCCTGTAGCCTAATGTGCGAGTATGGATTCAAATCTCTGCTCTTCTTGATTCAAACAAGGGACCTGAAACCAATTTTCCCACATCCAGCTATGTGCACTAACCACTGGGCAACAGGGTGTTCTGGAGTGGGGCAGGGAACTACATCTCTGCTGCTGAAGCTGTTAAACTTTATATAAAAGACTTTAAAACATCATTGTGTCAGAGAGAGATGCTCGGGGCACTAACCTGTGGGACTCCCGGTCCAGAACTGATGCTAATTAATATCAAAGCATTTCATAATAAGTAGAACAGTGTCAAAAAGAAAGATTACAAGAGACGTACCCAGAGCAGTGGTTCAGGCACTTACATGGTGGGAGGGTGGGGCATAGAAGACTTGAGTGTGCAACCACTAATCCACAGCCACTAATCCTCAGCCAACAAAGCACTGATTTGAACCTATGCCTCCTACTCCTAGGGCAGCGGTCTTCAAACATTTTTTCTTGGGCCCCTGTGGAAAAATAGCATTTATGCTTCCAGCCCGACAATTACCTCTTTGAGCAATGCATTCCAGTTTTTTGCGATGGCAGTAAGAGGCACTGGAACCCGGTACTGGGTCCTGAACCTATGTTTGAAAACTGCTGGCCTAGAGGAGGGCACCACCCACTTGGCCACAGAAGGTGGAAATTACCATGTGTTCCCTCCTCTATCTTTTCTTTGGGTTCTGATCCAGTACTTGAGCCTACATACAGGATTGGAGCTAGCAGGTGGGAGATTGCCTGCTTGCATGATTTTGCCAGGGCTTAAGCCCAAATTGCTTCAGGACAACAGGACTCGGCAGCTCTGTTCATGGCTATTAGCAGAGGTCTATGGCAGCTACTTACATCCATAGCAAACTTAGGTGCTTAAAGGATCACCCAGTGGATAAGCAGCAGGTCTAAGGATCTCAGTTTTAGATTTACATGCCTAAACTGTCACTTTTGGTGCCTGAACCCCTTTGTGAATCTAGTGGTGAACCACTACGATGCCAAATGATGACCTATTGCTGCAAGATGATGCAAATGTCTCACTGCAGTTTTCAGACTGTGCATAGTGATCATTTGTGGCTCATTCTCTTCTGTTTGTTTGTTCATGCACAGCTCTCTGAGGCTGTGCCACAGGTCTGAAATGGACAGAAAACATGTTTCTAGCATTATTTTGACTGCACATAGGCTGAACATTTTTTTAACAAATGGGGCAAGAGTTGTGTTGAAACAAAAATGTGTATGCATTAAGCATTATCCACTCTCCCACAACAAAGCAATTTAAGTATAGAAGAGAGACTGAATTTCCTGAAAATAGAAATGAAACTATAAATCTGTCCACCAAGTAACCATGTTTACACATAATAAGAAAGGAAGGAAATATTTTTCACATATGATGTTGAAAAATGTATTTTTAAAGCCATCTTTATGTCTTGTAGAAATGAAAAAAAAATCAGTTATGGAGCAAATCCAGCAATTTGAAAGGCAATTAACAACTCTGTGTTGCAGACTATTGATTCCCTGTAAGAACATGATCCAGAATCAATGATGACCTCTTAATGCTGACTTCCAGTACATAATTCTTTTGGTGCCTAAAAGAAATTCATTTAAATGACACACCAAGCAAGGTAAACAAAGGTAATTTTCAAGACTATCTCTGACCTTTAGAGAAAAAGTACCTACAGACTATGTATTATTTATTTATTGATTGATTGATTGATTGATTGATACTATTTGTATTTATTTTACATCATGTATATATATACAGAATTCTAGTCAAATGAACCTGACCCTGCCAGCCATAGAACAGACTTCCTAACTACTGTGTAGCTCATTTCATGTCTTTGATTCAGCCAAATGTACACTAGTGTCCATATAAGCAGCCAGGTCCTAAGCCAGGATTGAGGTTTTAGCTAGACAGTAAATATGAGAAAGACACAGTTCAGAAATGGGATTTCTCGGTGCCTTTTAAAAAAAAATATTTTCCCCAAGACTTAGATTCTTTACATCCATATATTCATTAAGTGGAATTCACTGTGAGGGGGTGGCCTTCGGATCAAATGCCACACCACAACTGTATGTGAAAAGGAGCTATTTAACATTAGAACCAATCACAGAATTGGTAGCTATACATGCCAAAATGAAGCTTGCAAACCTCCATGATACTGTTCAAAACTGTAAAAAAAAAAATGCTGTCTATTTTTAATTCTGAAAGACAGTATATCTATCAAATGTTTTTCTTATTTTCATGGTAAATGTTTGGGAAAAAAAACCCTTCTAATGTTTTCTGTCTTCTGTTTATCATAATTTCCCACATGTTACAAATGGAGTTTACATTAGCATGGCTTTTATTAATTCCTTGTTGGTATATTAGCAGCTTCATGATACTGGGACAAATTTCAACTCATCTACACAGGATGGCTCAGGAAGGGTAAACTGAATTAACTAAAGTGTGAGTTAAAAATGGATGAGTTAAACTGCATTAAATCCCTATGCAGACGTTCTCATTCAGAACTAAAATGGTCTTAAATGAAGTGAATTAAACTGAACCAAATTAAGGCTACTTTAATTCTGAATGAGAGTATCCATACAGGGATTTAGTGCAGTTTAACTAATCCTTTTTTAATTCATACCATTAGATAATGTTTTTTAATTTTCCTGAGCACACCTGTGTAGATAAGACCTTTTCCTAATATTTGATAGATGTCTTGTTACTCGCTAAAATGAGACAAATGTAATGGTTCAGAAATTGTTTTCTTTACCATTTTTTTAATAATAGTTCCATTCAGAGGTTTTTCTATTGCAAGAGCTACTCTCTGAGGTCAAATTAATTGATATTGTAACAAAGGTCAAAACTTAAGGTGCTACTCTAATATGAGACTTCTCTGCACTGACAGAGGAAGGGAAACAGACCTCTCAGGAGGCTGTGTGGGAAGCAGCCAATAGAAGAAGGGATGTGAACAACAGACAGTCATGTCTTACCTTGGGCACATCTACACGGCTCTTTTATTTTGAAATTACACCCGTTATTTTGAAATAAAAAAAATTTAGTCTACATGATGTTTCCTTATTTCGAAAGGACGGATCTCATCCGTTCGAAATAAGGATCGTCCTTCCGAAAAAGTAAAACCTACCCCCCCCCGAAAAGACCATTATTTTGAAATGGATGTTTCAAAATAACGGCTTTAGACCCGTTGTTCGAAACAGCGGTCCCATTGCCGTTATTTTGAAACATCCATTTCGAAATAACGGTCTTTTCGATCCCGCGGTTTCCCTTATTTCGAAAGGAGCCCTTTCGAAATAAGGGTTTTATTTCTAAATCGGTCCTTTCGAAAGGACCGATTTCGGAATAAAACAGCTGTGTAGATGTGCCCAAGGAGTTGTGTGGCACTTGAAAACTAACAGATTTATTTTTTGCATGAGCTTTCGTGGGAGAAGATCCCAGTTCCTCAGATGCTTCGAAGATGGGTGAACTTACAGAAAGGAGTGAAACGAAATGCAAGGGGGTGTAAAACATAGGATCAGGTTATGACTGGACCATACATACCATAACGCAAAATACTACAGCACTCTTGTAGCATTTCAGAGTGCTGTGTATTTGAAACTCCGCACTGCATTACCTCTCTCTGTCTCTGTAAGGGAGAGAGTGTGGCCTCACAGAGCGCAGTCTTGCATACACAGAGCTTCTTGATGTTGTGAGACCTGAGACTCTCTCATGGCACTGCAGAGCAGTGGGTCTGTGAGACCACACTCTCTCTGCCTCTCTGTTAAGGAGACAATGTGGTCCTGCAGAGCACAGTCACAGGCCAAAGGGAAGAAGTTCGTGGGTTGGCCTCAAGTTTAACACCCATGAGCTAGATAAAAGATGGTTCTATTATCAAATTACTCTCATGTAGTCAGTGTTGTCAAGTCACTCCTTAAATTTCTCTTTGATAAGCTAAATAGCTTGAGCACCTTGAAGCTATCACTATTAGACTTGTTTTCCAAACCTTTAATAATTCTCATGGCTCTTTGTTGAAACCACCCCAGTTTATCAACATCCATCTTGAATTGTTGACATAAAAAATGCACATAGTATTTCAATGCTGGTCACAGTAGTGATGTATCTAAAGGTTAAATAACTTCTCCCATCCTACTTGACATTCCCAATTTTTACATCCAAGGACTGTGTTAGCCCTTATGGTCACAGTATTGCATTAGGAGCTCATGTTCAAATGATTATCCACCATGAACTTAAGTCTTCTTCACAATCACTTTTTCCCAAAACGGAGTCCCCATCCCATAAATAAGGCCTGCATTCATTGTTCCTAGAGATATGGCTTTACATCTGTTTGTGTTGAGTTACATATTGTTTGTGCCCAGAATACAAAAGTGATCCAGATCTGTGTCTCATTGACTGTCCATTATTAACCATCCTCTCAATTTGTTGTATCATTTGCAGACTTTTAGTGACGATTTTATGTTTTCTTCCAGGTCAGTTATCAATGTGTCAGATCAGTTTATAGCATAGAACAAATCTGTGGAGGATGCCACCAGAAACATACTCATTCAGTGATGATTCCCACTTTATAATAACATTTTGACACTTAAAGACTTGAGTCAGTTTTTAATCCATTTAGGCTATGTTCACACACAGGGGGTTATTTTGATACAAGTTGTTTCCATACAAGCTGTTTCGTCCCCACATGGGGTTTAAGTTGTTTTGAAACAACACTGTCGTTTTGAAACAACGGAACCCGTTGTTTCAAAACAATGGTGTGTCGTGTGAACGTGGCCTTTCTTATTTCAAAACAACCTCTGTTGTTTGGAAATAAGACTGCTGTGTGAACACACCCTTAATGTGTGCTATAATGAATTTGTATTGCTCTAGTTTCTAATCAAGATTCTGTAATGTACTAAGTCAAATGCCTTATGAAAGCCCAAGTAGATAATAGCAACATTATTATATGTATCAACCACACTTGTAATCTCAGAAAAAAACAATGTTTTTTTGAAAACGTATATTTTTCATAAGCACATGTTCACTGGCATTAATTAAAGTACCCTTCAGTTTTTATTAGTGAAGTCCCATATCAATTGCTCCAGTATTTTTCCCAGCACTGGTGTCAATCATGCAGTCCTTTAATGAACCAGGTTATTCCAACTACCCATGTAAAATATTAACATCAACCTAAACAGCCCAGGCAGCACCTCAGTCTGTTTTTAAAGATCTCTTAGGCTATGTCTGCACTTAGAGCATTAATTCGAAAGGACTGAAAATGAACTAACCAGTTTGAACTAATAATTATTAGATCAAATTCACTCAATTAGAATTAGCATGGCCACATTAGAAACTCCACTTCAAACTAGCATTTCCATGGACTAGACTTGCTAGTTTGAATTGGAGGAGGGAACCATGGTAGGTATGGCAACGTGGTTCCCAAGAAGGGCCATGCCACCACCCAATTTCCTGCCAGGCTCCAGCCCTCTCAGTCTGGCACAGGGAAAAGCAGGCCCTGCCCAGCTCTAGCTGCAATGCAGCTAGAGCTGGGCAGGGGATGCTTCTCTCTATGCCAGGCTCAGAAGGCTAGAGACGAGAGGGAGATGTGTTCTCTCCATGCCAGGCGCAGGGAAGGGATTCCCCCTGCCAAGCTCCAGCCCTGCTGGCCATGCGCGGGGACAGGAGCCCCATGCAGCTGCAGCTGTGCTCCCCTGGTGTGGGGATGGGACCCCTGTGCTGGGCTGGAGCCCTGCTGGCCGTGCATGGGGACAGGATCCCTGCGCGTGGCTCCAGCTCCACCTGGTGGCAGGCAGAGCTAGAGCCATGTGCAGGGGTCCTGTTCCTGCATGCAGCCAGCAGGGCTACAGCCATGCAGAGGGGTTCCTACCCCAGCCTGAGGAGCACAGCTCCAGCCTGGTGGGGATCCCTTCCCCAGCCGGCAAGCAGGGCTGGAGCCACCCACAGTGGTCCCTGTACCCAGGCAGGGGACAGGAACCCATTTGCCCACCAGCCTCATCTGGCTGGGTGGTGGTGGAGGCACCTTTGGGGTTGCTGGGCCCAGGTGCTGGAGGGCTGGTCTTCCTTCCAAGTTGCCATGCACCCTGGGAGGAAGGTCAACCCATGTCAATTCGAAATAACAGTGAGTTTGAATTGACATGGCGACACTGGGTCAGTTCGAACTACTGGGTTCGAATTGACTGGGACTTCGAAGTCAAACAAGGTTTGACCACTTTGAAGTCAGCTTTCATCAATTCAAACTAGGGAGTTCCTCAGTTTGAATTGAGAAAAGTGAGTGTGGCCATGCACTTAATTGACTTTGAATTGATTGTCATCAGTTTGAATTCAATTCTACGTGTAGACATACCCTTAGATACAAGTTGTTTCTGAACACTCCCGCACACATGCATGTTGGGCACGAAAACTTTCTAACAGGTGGATCTAACAATAACTAATAAATCCCATGCATCTCTGTAATTGTAAAAAGCATAATGTGACCATTACATTTAAGTGCTGGAGAGACCCTTAAACCTGCAGCATCCTGACCCAGCTTTTGCAAGTGGAAGGACATATCAACAGGTCTATGAAGGAAGTGTCCTAGGCAGACCAGATGGAATGTGTTAGCTGTCAGTTAGCAGAGATACACTCTCTCAGCATTTTTTCTCAAGGAAGAAGTTATAACAGGAAGCCCTTTAAAGAAATAAACATCTCAGGCATGGTCTAATCCAAGTTGCAGTGTTCTGAAGCACTGTCGTTCATGACTTTGTTCCTGTTAGTTAAGTCTTTGAAAAGGCTATGTACAAGCAACCACTAGAAAAGTAGTGAGTTGCTTCTTGTATGCTGCTTTTTTTTCTCCCCCCCCCCCACAATGAGTGGATATAACTTTATTAAAATACTGGTTTAACAAGACTGTCATCCGTGGTACGAAGAAGAGTTAGCTGATATCCCATGTCTGTTTTGGTCATTTAAAATCTTGATATTATACAGATGTCCTATTTCCCCAAACACACTTAATTCAAATATCTGAAAGCCTTTCCCTCTCTCAGAACTCTGGGAAGTTGACTGTAAAAGATTCAGAACTCTATCCTTGTACAGATTCTGATTTTTCTGATCTGATACCCCCAAGCTAGCTTAGACAGAAGTGCACATATACTAGCCAAATTAGCCTCCTCTCCCAATTCTCTTGGGTAGAGAGGCTGTCTCTGTTGTCAATAACAGACCTTCCTCTAACCTCAATGGATCAGAAAGGGGAAAAGTCTGCCTGCATGGCAGTTCCAGGAAGACGAAGAAGCTTGAACAGATTGTTATTTAGATACATAGTTGTTACAAAGTCACTCCAAATGATCTGAGAATTGGAATCTAGTGTAAGATGCTTGAAGGAATAGTAAAATGTTGGATACAACACGCCACTTATCACCTTTGTAATCTGGATCATGCTCATATAAGTACATAATTGACCAGTAACTAGCGTATTTTTTTTCTGTAGCATTTTCTGAATTTCACTTGATTAACTCTTGATTTAAGAGATATTTAGGATAAATTTAGTAAAATTAAGATTCATTCTTATGGAATGAGAGGCATGGTAAAAAGGTTAGATTTGAAAGCATTAGAAGCTAAATTATCTCATGAGCCCAATTTTCAGTTACCTTATGGACCTCATAAAGCCCAAGTAGGGGGGCTGTAGACAGGACAAAGATGACATCTGGTGATTACTCTTGATACAACCATTTCCCTTTGTTTTAATTATTTAAATCTTAAATTCACACAAGTGTTGGAAATGCAGACATTAAAACCCAGGAATAGTAATACGTTTTGAGCTGTCTGGACAGTGGAGAATGGGGAAAATAGATTAATTTTTTTATAACCCTTAACCAAATTTAATCATGTTAAAAATTAGGGCTACAAATTAAGTGACTTATTCTAAGACTATTGTTACTGCATTGTTGCTGTACAAAAACATAATACAATTGAAATGGAAGGATATATGCAGCTCTTTGTGTATTAATGATTGGAAAGACATTTCTGGGTGTCTTGGCTGTCTTAAAAAAAATATGGGACAAGATTGAGCATGCCACCTGAGTGGATAAGGACCAAAATTAAGTTCTGCTGTTATTGGTTTAAACTTCCCAAGTCTCTGATTGGGAGTGAAAGTTTAAACTTAGACTCTGATTTTTGTCTCACTTTTTTTCTCTGTTTCCTTCTATAATCCTTAAGTAGCAGGATTTGTCATGCTTTTGTATGAGGGGGCAATTCATATTATTTTGAGGCCATATTTTTCATAATGTGATAAGATCTACATAGAATTTGAAGATTTCAGAGCACAGCAATAGAATTCCATGTATGGTTTTTAAGACTTTGATTTACATTAAACTATTAACTATTAATTAAACTATTGCATTGATTTACAATAAACTTACAATAAATTGATTTACAATAAACTATTGTATTGATCTTTGGAAAAAGCAATTTTAAAAATTTTAAGTAGAAAAGAGTTAGTAGGTTATGGTCCCACTCATTACAAAAGCAGGACACTTCCATGGCTGACTGGGAGCTTTGTCAAGGTTTTTTTTTTGTTTTTGTTTTTTTTTTTTTTAATATCATTGATGTGACTCCTACCATTTCTCTTGGGAGACTGTTTCACATTCAGACTCTGAGATCTCATCTGCTCTTTACTGATATTCAACCTCCATTTTCATTTGCTCAGTGTAATAAGATTGTTAATTAGTCTTACTGATGTAACATATCTCCATCATTGGTGTTTACATCTTTCAAATACTTCTATCTCCTCATTCATGAGGCGCCCATCACCTTGTATCCTGTAGACATAGTGTTTCATAAGTTGACATCTATCACAATCAGCATTAACACAACGGTGTGCTGACATCCATGCAAACAAAGCCACTTCCACAAAGCATATCCCTAGTGACAGAGACAGAGACTATAGTCCTTTCTCGGAGCTGCTCTTTGGGTTTCAGAAAATAGTTTGCTTTTTTACTAATTGAATTTTCTTATGAGTTGTGTCGGAAAAGTTCTCACTGGCTATGTCTACACTAGAGGGCTCAGTTAAGCCAGTTTACTTTAAGCCGTCTTAAAGTAGACCTTATTAAGTCAGCTTAGAGAGTCCACACGCAAATGCCAGGAGACTGCCCACATCCACACGGACAGCTGCTAGGCCACGCTAGGAGTGGAGCATTGTGGTTAGCTGGTACACAACAGCAGAAGTGCTCTTGTCTCCCAATCACTCCTTTACAGCAGGAAGTAAGTGACCACACCACCCTCCACTGTACAAGGCAACAGGTAGCCCGAGGAGGTCAGGAACCCCAATGTGCACCAGCAACATGCCACCACACCCTCCCTTTCTTGCCCAGACTACTGTGGTTCTGCACCAGGTGCTGCAGGGCAACTGTGAGCACGGGGGCAAGCCACAGCAGGCCAACCCTATCACCCTCCTAGGTAGCTGGCTTTGACAGGGTGCCCTCCATGCACCCATGCATATCAGCATGGGAAACCAGCAGCAACTAGTGGTAGTGGAGCAGTCTCACCACCTGGGATGATGACCACTGGCTGCAGAACCTGCAGATGAGGAAGAGCACCTGCCTTCAGCTGCTGTCACCACCCCCAGCTGCCTATTTCTGCCCCATCACCCCCTCCCACCCAGTTCCCCCCATCCCCAACACAATAAAAGGATGGACTGCACACAGAATGATGGCGTGGATGTGTTTCATTTATGGTGGAACTGGTGGGGAGATGAGAAGTGGGAGCTCTGGGGGTTGGGGAGTTTGGGCAGAGTAAGGGTTTTTGGGGGG
>ML681979.1:17006887-17021535 GCA_007922195.1 Podocnemis expansa
TGGAGGCGCGGCCCCGGCGCGTGGCTGCAGCCCGCCGCTGCCGGGGCCGGAGTAAGCGCGGGCCGGAATCCCCGGCCTGACGCGCCGGCAGGGGGCGCATCAGGCCGGGGATTCCCAAGGGCGTGTCGGGGGGGGATGCCCCGACACGCCCCCTGCCGGCACCCATGGGATGCAGTGCCCCTCTGCACTGCACCCTGTGGGTGCCTGCAGTCCCCTCCCCAGGCGAAATAGCAGGTCCACACTGTGGACCTGCTATTTCACTCCCTTATTTCGCGGACATGGTTTTTCTCCAGCGAAATAAGTTGTTTCGAAATAACATATTATTTCGAAACAGCTTGTTTCGAAACGTGTTGTTTCGAAACAAGCACTCCCCATGTAGACATAGCCAGTAAGGCATAGTCTTGGGTGGGGCCCTCTCACTTTTTTGTTGAAACTGTTCTATTTCATATTAATACTTAAATGTATGCTACAATGCAGACACGTCACCTCACATCCCAGATGAGCACTCTAATTACTGGTCTAGAGAGTCATTCCCACTCTTTCTTGAGACAAGTGATTGAGAGGGAATTTAAGTGCTTACAGGGTATAGATCTACACATACAGTGAAAAATTCGCAGTCGTTAGATTGAACTTTCTGATCAACTGCGTGGACCTGCAAAGACATGCTCAATTGATCAGGAAGTCGATCCATGATGATTACTCCCTCAAGTGGAGTAGTGTTGAGTTGACAGATGGACTTTTACTGTCAATCCAGACGCTGAAGACACTGCAGTGAATATATCTACAGTGGAGCCTTAGGTCGATTTAACTTCCCTTAAATTAACCTAAGGAACTCCACGGCCAAATTGGGCTGTTAGGCTTTTATTAAGTTGACAAGCTCTTGCTTAAGTCGACTTAATAACACCTGCTCCTAAGGTTGACTTCAGCAAAACTTAGTTCAAACTAAAATTTTTTTAGTTCTAACTAGGCAAAGCCCAGTTGATACAGAGCTCAAATTAGTTCTGATTAAGCCTCCTTAATCCAGACTAATTTTCTAGTGTAGACATAGCCTTATTGTATAGAGATTCCGTTTAAGGATAGGGTTTGACTTTATAATCATCTGTTTCCCCTGTAGTTTCAAGAACAGTTTTCCATAACAGCATTAGGCAAATTCAAATTCTGTGACAACTTCCCAGCTATTATACTGATAGCTGACTTTGGATCAAGTCAGAAGGCTATAGACTTATAAGCTGATCTATCTAGGTGGACTCCTGATCTTGTGCAGATCCCCATTGACTACGGTGCGGCTGCATTCAAGCGCAGTCCAGCTATGTGGATCAATCTGCAAGACCGAGGACAGTCCCTCAGCGGGTGAAAGCTGGGATAGAGCTATTGACTTCAGTAAACTACATCCATTGACAACCAGAGTGAAACTGATATGTGATGTCTAAGGCCTTGATCACACAACTGCTTTTGTATATGTTTAAGTTCTAGTGGCCTGCTAAAGCTTACTAAATTTAATGAGTCATTCCATGATGGAATAACTCACATGCCTAAAGTTAAGCAAGTGTATAGGTCTCTGCAGGATTAGCGCTTTAGTTCATACCTTAAATTAAAGCAAAAATATGTGGTTTGTTTGTTTTTTTTTCCTGGAAGAGTTTATTAGATCCAAAGAAAGGCTTTACTGGATATTTTCTGACTTTTTAACATTACGCTTGCCTGAAATGTTCCTTACAAATGTCTTGAATAAGCAATGTAAATATTAGCAAATTGATGTGCAACTAGCCTCCATGATACAATGCCCTTGCAGTGTTATATTGTGAGCTGCAAATTTCAAATAAATTGCTCAAAGTGAGAAAATACATGCAATGTTAAAGAAATGACTTTTTAGATTAAATGAAAGGTTGAAAGAAAATAGTCATAAAGTTTAGAAGTTTTATTATTAAAACTGTTATCAATTGTTAAGGATTTTTTAAAATAAATAATAGATTAAATTATCATTAATTATCAAATCACTTTCTGCATGGAACAACACAGTTGCCAACATTCTGTAGGCAGCTGGAAACAATGTGTCAACATTAAGAAGATTGATCCAGGCCCTCCTCTACCACATTATTTCTTGAAATTGAAACTGTGTATTTCTGGCACAAGTTAAAAATTCTCAAGAGCACAATACTTCAGCAGATGAAGAATTTGCTACCAATACTGGCTATAGAACTCAATGTCCTACAGGAAGTTGTAATTTATTAAAGACTGCTGTAAAATATGCCTTAGCCAATAGAGCACTTAATAAAAACCCTTTTATTTGGCCGCAATAGCTTTTCTCTGAAATCAGTCGTGTGATTTTACTTGCAAGAAACTGTAAAAAAAAAAAATTGACTATTGCCCAAAAAGAGAATTTTTAATTAATCACTATAACGTAACTAGCTAGCAGAACCATTTCTCTTTGTGCAGACATTTTTGGCCATTGCAAAACATGACCTTTTCTGAGCTAATTATATCTATAAAGCTGGTAGTTAAACTTGACTCTTTAATTTGGTGCATTTTTATTAATATGACTATTAAAATCCATCTTACAGTTTTAAATACTTTCCCTAAAACCTTTGATTAAAATAAATTTTCAGTCCCTCAGGCCTTTTCTCCATCTGATCTAGGCAAGATCTTAAAGTTTTTTGTCACCGCTTGATTTCTATCACAGTATTTCTGGACTCCAACTATGAAGCAATCTTCTCACAGAAACATATGTAATTATTTTGGGGAGTTTTTTTTTCTATATTGAATAATGTCGTAGTTTAAAAATGATGAAATCTCCCCCTGCTGTCATGCATTCTGTATATTATTTTCTGTAATGATTGTTTTGCCTATAATTTTACGTTGCCAACCACTTCCAAATTAAAGGACTTTCTTTCCAGCAGCTTATAACTTTGCCAATTGTAAACTATTCAAGGTGAAATTTTCTATGCTGAATGATGTCCTTTAAGTGATATTGTCAGAAAGCTGTGAACGTAAATGGTAGCCGTGGGGTTTTTTGTTTGTGTGTTTGTTTTGTTTTGTTTTGTTTTTAAGTCAGTTTGTCGGGAAACTCTGACACTTGGAATAGGGACTTTAAATTACCAGGTGGCTTCCCTGATGTCAGGGAAATGCTTTTTTATTATGTCTGTGGAAAACTGATCTAAATTTGGCCAAATTATAAGCCTCTGAAATCCCTATTTTTATTCCATGATAGAGGCTTGCTAAAGTTTAGCATGTACATTTTCTTCTGTAATAGCATTCTCCAGAATGGGTATACAAAGCTGAGCAGGATATTCCCTACAATCGGTCTTCCATGCTGATGTGGAACTAGGCACAAAAACTGAGAGCAGGGAAACATTTTCCTGTACTCTTAATAGCTGCTCTGCTGATACCAGGGAGGAGGGGAAGGTTGCAGTCTGAGTTGAGTGCAGTGTGGAAAGCAGATGGTGTTGTAGGAATCAGGGTAGGAGGAGGAGAAGAGGTGGTATGGGCATAGGTGGCAAATGGCTAAGGCTAGAAGAGGACTCAACCCTTCGCCCAAATCTATTTCTGCTTTATCATTTTCTAAGCCTCTCAGCTACCACATGCATGCTGAGTTTGGCATATGAAACCCCACATCAGTTGATGGCAGGGGCAGACAGGCACAGGGTGAGGCGTGATGGGGGGAAGGGCCTTGTCTTTTCATGGTGACATGCATAAAATAATGCAATGGCTCCTCTAAACTTCTGAGTGGCAAGAGCCAATGAGCTGGAACAGGGAGCCAGGGCCAGCCCCACAAGGTTGGAGTCATGGTCGCAGGGTGACTACAGAGCAGGTTCAGCCCCTCCTCTCCCAGAATAATACTTGCCAGATCTCTATAGGCTTGGATAAGAGCAAGGGAGGAAATGAGATATGGGTGTAGAGGGGGAAAGGGTTGGAGTTAGGGGATTAGATAACAGCAGATGGGAGAATTGAGCCAGTTGAAGGGAACTTAATAGAATCAAAGGAGCCAAGAGGGGCAGAGTGGAGAAACAGGTGAGAAGGGTTTATAAACCCCAAAGCACACTTCATCTCTGGAGTCTGGAATCGAATTCCTGAGTCCCCATCTCTACATTCCTCCACAGTCAGCAAATAGCTATAAGGCCTACTGTTATAGCGTCTCATCTCCCACTGGTAGCTAGTCCACATAGGGTAATAGTCAGCTACTGTTACCGTTTACTCTTTCAGTCATGTGGTAGTGATCTGTGCTGTTGATCTAAAAATCCAAACCCTGATGATGACCCACTTGTCGCAGATCCAGTCACCTCCCACCACCCCCTCCAGCCACCCACAATGTTGCTGTGAAGGGCTCAGCTTGATCTCTGGGTGTCTCAAGCCTCCTGGAGCCTGGTCGTAGACCAGACACTTCTCGCTCCTGAAGTTCTTGTTGTATTTTCAGGGCACAGACTTGCTGTCTACATCTTCTCCTCTGAACCAAACCCTGCTGGACATCTGCCTCACCCCTCTGCTGAGCCTTCAAAACCTCACATTGTTTAAACACACCCTTTTTCAGAACTCTGCCCCTGGGTCTGAGATTTTTGATTTACAGCTTAATTTTCTCAAGCCGTATGCACACCATCACTTACTTTGGTATAACTTATATCATTCAGGAATGTGGAAAAGGCACCCCCTGACTGACACAAGTTAAACCCACCCTTGCGCCAGTGTGGACAGCTTCTGCTGACATAGGTACAGTTGCTTGGGATGTGGAGTAATTATACTGATGGGTACAGCTGTGCTAAAATAGCCCTTTTAATGTAGTCTAGCTCTCAGGAGATATGGTTGTTTTAAGCATGTAAACTGCAGACCCTTTGCACAGAAGTATAACGTTGGCTTTATGTTCACAGCATACACACAGAAAAGGCTGATTAAAAAAAACACATACTCTTGCTGGATGGTTACCACATAAAACTACGTTTTCTAATGATTTCAGAATAACACTCAAGAACCTCAAAAAGGAGAAAGAAAACAGACTGATCCCAGAAAGAGACAGGTACATCTCACTCCACGTTACTATCTTCTGTGAGTCCACAGACAGGTTGCTGCTCCCAGATGCTTCTCTAGAGAGCTCACTGATCTGTCTTCCCGCAAACTACTAAAGCGATGATAAAATTTCCATACACTCCTCAATAAAAAAGGAAGTAAAATCTATTTCTTTATGTCTGAATATTGATGATGCCATAGAAAAATTTTCAGAAGAATGTTTACTCCATTGTTAGTTTTGGTGTGTCAGCAGTGAACCTCCCAGTGATCTGCCACATATCATTTATCCATCTCCTTTCTGACTGTACCCTTCCATGATGACCAACCATCATCCCCTACATAATAACTCTCAAGATTATTTTCAACCCTAGGCCTGTTGTGATCAAAGTACATAAATATGCACAAGTTTATTTCTGACAGCATGGTCTGCTTCCCTCCAGTCATATTTCCAACATAACTTGTCTTTTCCATCCAGGAGACAGGGATAACTCTGCTCAAGCACCACATCAAAAAGGCTTTAATTTGCTTCTTGTCAGCAGCATTGATCTCCCACAATTGTCATCTGTGACTTGCTTTGGAAAAAATAAGATTTTCACCAGTCAAATGCTTTGAAATGCAATGGTGTCCCCCACCCCAAACTCTAATGAAAGCTATCATTACTGAGCAAACTCTTTCTAGTCTTCTGATGTCTTTGGAACTGCCTCCATGGCTGAATATATACAGTTCAGATAATCAAATTCAGCTGCTGCTTCCAAACATGAGGGTTAATTGTGATGTCCACCTGACATTTGTTTTCAGTTGATGATGTCAACATGACTGCATTTTTCTTTTGTTTCATGCAGAGATAGTCCATATTTTTTGCTAACATTCTTGCATTGCATCATGACTGCACCAAAGAACATCAAGTATGAGTGTATCTGAAGTCAATTAAGAGGCGTTCCCCAAAAGAAATCCCGGCTCTTTTCACTTTATTTAAAGCTTCCAAGACTTGTCTTATAATTAAATCTTGAAAAAAGGGTGGGGTCAATATACACTCTTCTCATACCTTGCCCAGTGGAAAATTAGTTAGTGTTGCCTGCTGCTATTTGCACCATAGTCTGTAGTTGACAACAGAGATTTGCAACAAGTTCTATGACATGTTTTGGAAATTCCATGTCCACCAGTGTCCTTCAAAGACTGTTTCATTTGGTGGTATTGAATTTTCTTAAGTAGTCAATTAAACACACGATCAATGGATGATTATGCTCCCTGCTTTTTCCAATGATATGAAAAATGTTCATAACAGCTGTGTCTACACTACCAAAGATATTTTGAAATAGTTATTCTGAGATAACTATTTTGAATTTATTGATAGCACTTATAGCATAATTTATTCAGAGCATTATTTCACATTTATTATTTTGAATTAGAAGTCTAGTGAAGACTCTCTACTTTGAAATAAGGTAGGAATTATTTCAAAAGAAGACGTCTTTTCCAGATTCTCTATTTCAAAATAGGGGAAGGCAGGGAAAAGTATAGGGCCATTATTTCAATAAAAGCCAATTCTGCAGCTTGGAATGGCTTTTTTTCAAAATAACTATTTCAACATAATTGCTCTTTCATAATAAAAGCAGGGTTAGTTATTTCAAAATAGTGCTTCATTTTTTTCAAAATAACAAAGTACTTATTTTGAAATAACAAAACTCCTGCATGGACAGGTAAAAAGCTTTCTTTTTAAATAAGCCTCCTTATTTCGAAAAAACTTTTCAGTGTAGACATACCCAATTTGAACATGTGTGCCTCATCCCTCCATGAAAACACCTTTTTAGGGTGGTATTTTTACTTGTGACATTCCCTTCATGTAATCCTGAATTATGTAGAATTGAATTTGATAATTCATGGTGTCTCAGAGACAACATGACTGTTACTATATTCTGTCTCTTTTCTTTGGTACGGGCAGAAATACTTCCTTCATCCAGTCATCTGACCAATTTTTGTTATACTTCTGTCAGTAACAGACAGTTGAGGATGGTTCATTCCAGATTTTGGACTTCACAGTCACAGAGCAAATACTTAAATATTACATGGGATACATGTTAATGCATCAGCAACTCAAAAGGATTTAATAAAATCTATTCATATTTTGATAAATCTAATACTTATTTAAACAATGCTAACAGACAGGTGAGCGGGGGGGGGTATTTGTTTGCTTCTTTGTCTGTTCTTTGTTTTGTTTTGTTTTTCCCAGCTATACATTTGTCAGTGTTCAGTTGAGGCCTAGGGTCCTTGGCAAGAGTTGGCACTTGGTCTTGCAATACCAAAACTCTTTGACCAATCCGTCCTGAAGTGGCTTTCACTCAACTTGGATATCTTGTAGCTGCATTTTCATTAGTTAGTTTGTCATTTAATTTAGCTGTACATTCCTATTCTACTTTTGGTGCCTCCTGAATCTGTTTTCTTTAACTGATTGAAATAAAGTGAGGGCTCACTTTCCTCCTTCGTTCAGTGTGCACCAGAAGTAACTATGTTTTTGAGGTATAAAAGTAGTGAAAGGGAGAGGAGAATCAGCCTCACTGTCCTTGGAGAACACCATTTGCCAAAATCAGGAACTGATTTGTGGTACGTTAGTTTAGCAGTTTCTTAGTCTGCATGGTGTTTTTATTCATTCTCTCAGCGACCTGTAGTAAAAGTCAATTACTCATGTGCATGCTCCTTTAGTACAAGAACAGAATCAGCTTGTTAATCAAAAGCAAAACTCTTTCTGAAACAGTAAATCTCTTCCACTTCTCTCACTGATTCAAGCTTGAGAACATTTCATGTTCTATTGGGAAAAGCTCAGGCTAAGAAACAACTGATAAAACTATACACTGGCCCTTAACAATACATTATTTACTACCTTGGGTAAATTGTGATATGGTAAAAAAGGCTGTAATTTGCACATCCGTTACACATACTAAATTCAAAGGATGTTGTATGGATACCTAAAGGCAGAAGTTTGCACATAGAGAGATCCTGTCACATAAACATCCCAGGAAATGGTCTGTTGAACCTAACTGTACGATTATTCAGTACTACAGAATTTGTTTGCATTTCTTTAGTGAACAAGAATTGAAATTTATTCTCCTTTATTTTGTCGAATGCTAATGGTTTGAACAGATTTTTGTGAAATCTATTACTGGCCCTCTGCATCAACACAGTGATTTTTTTCACAAATATGTAATTCTGAATAGAGCCAAGGAATGCTACCATAAATGCTGACCAATGAGCACAGATGCAATTCACCAACATTGGCTGCTTTTGACCTTTTTTATTACTGCTTGTCATGTACTATTAATTCCCCAGTGAATTAATCTTTCCAGTGAGACCACTACAGGTTTCTTGAACTGTTTTCACAGAGCTTATGTATGCCATATACATAGGTTGATGTATGGTTTGAAGACAATTACAGTTCCAAGCATAAAAGCTAGGGGTGAGACCACAAATTCAAGAAAATCCTGTGGATTTTTACACAGACTTAAAGAAACTTGGTACTGACTCTTGAGAAGAAGAAAAAAGCAACAATTCAGAGGATCAGCTTTCCTGGACAACCATATTACCAACTGTCACTTTTACTACAATACCTACATTTAAGAGAGTCAAGTGAAAGGTTGATTTGATGCTTAGGCTGGCCCTCTGACATATAAAATGATGGTCTATTGTTAATCTTCTACCTAGAGATGTGATTAATTTTATTTTGGAATCATTGGAAGCTAAGAGCTAAAGTCTTAAAAGGTAGATTACCATTGTCCTAATTTGTATGTGCAATTACTGATTTTCTATATCCATAAAGGCCTGATCTGCTCCTAGACAGGGGCATTTAGATATCCAAAAACTGATGTAATGGAATCAAGCCGACATTTATGTAAATATGATTATTACTGCTCTTTATGGCATTTGTTTGATGTAAGATTATAGTTTCCTTAATAGCTTCTTTCACAGAAAAGGAGGTAAACACAGCTGAGTATCTTGTGGGAATTCAGAAAAGGCGAACTCTCGTCAATTAGACTGTAAGACAAGAAGAGTATAGACAAGAAGCACAAGGAAATACAGCCAGATTTTCAGTTACTGATTGCAGTTGTTGATTCAGTTCCAAACCCAAAATATTTTACACTTAAAATCCAGCACACACAAAATTGGAGGCCTGAATAGGACCTGGATGAAAATTGCACTGAATTTGAGTGGACTCTGATATCATATATATCTCCCAATGTTTTAAAAACCAGTAAATGAAGTAAAATCAGTAGTGCAAAAGTTGACACCTGCACAATGAAAAGAATTCAGTTAGAAAAATTGCACATATAAATACTAAATAAATCAGAGGCCTGAGTCCTGTGGGCAAGTGCATGCCTAAATCTGAACCAGATACACCATGTTAGGATTTACCTACTCAGATTATTGCAACTGTGCAGATTCCTGGTGGATAACTAACAGCCAAAGGGGCGTTGTGAAGAGCATTCATAAAACAATGCCTGATTCAAATTAGATGCCACCTAGAATAGAAACTGTCTTAGATATTATTACTCATAAAAAAAGAGAAATGAACTGAGCGTGAGAACAATGTACATTAAAAGGTTGTTAGTGGATAAATTATAACAGAAAAGGTGTTAAATTCACTTAATACTTCAGCTCTAAAGAATTTCTTTGCCCAGCTCTTGCCATATGTAAAACAAATAAGGAAATTCCTCTGTATGTGCCATTATTTAGGTTTCATTTGGTGTACCACTTTCATCTTTGACTACTACAGTTTTAATTGGGCACTGAAAAACTGGAGAGAGTTCAGAAAAGAACAACAAAAATCATTAAGCGCATGAAAACTAAGACCTATGAGGAAAGGTTAATAGAACTGGCAGGTTCAGTCTAGCAAAATGAATGGAGCATGATACCTGTCTACAAATACATTTAAATGATGTGACTAGGATCAATTACTTTATAGTCAGAGAGAAAAGAACAAATTGTAATACGCCTCATCTTCAACAGGAAAAAAAATATTAAATAAGACTAATAAATCTGACAATGGAGAAGACTGCTAGAAAAAGGCGTGGTTCCACTATCCTTGTGGACATTAAAGTCTAGAAAAGACACTCACATGTTAGGGTTTGTGCAGGGTTAAATAAATAATCATATTATGATGCAGACAGAGACCAACACAGTTAGTCTTTCTTCTCCTCATTCTTCCATAGTTCTGTGGTTGCTGGATTATAAATTACATTAATTCTTGACTAGAATGCCTACATTTTAATATTAACGGTGTTGTGTGTTAATTGGTATTAACTAAGTTTTGATATTAACCAACATGATAATTCAAGGATGGACTGCTGCTTTTGAACAATCACAAATTCAGTGCTTATGTCTCTATACTAAATGAACAATGTCCTATATTGAGGAAATACTGTATTCATTGTTTTTGCTTTTGTTAGATTTGTGGAAGTACTGTACTTTTAGTCTTCAATTTAGGTTTACTCTGAAGTCCATTTTTTCTTGCTAAAAGCAAACTAAATTGCATAAATCTGATTTCTCCCATCCCTTACACTAGATTTAACCTGTTATCCCTGAAAGTCATAATTTTTCTTAATTGTACTCAGTCTACATTGATTAAGGCATCTGACCAAAAGGTAGTTCTAAAGAATCTGTATCTGACGTAGGGTATGTCCACATGCATGCTTTAAATCAAAATAACACTGGACCCGCTGCCCAGCCAGCTGTTGGGAAGTGTGGGGGGGGGAGCCTGGCACCCCAGCTTCCCTGCCCCTGCCCCCCTGCAAGCAGCGGGGCATGCAGAGCATGGGGGTATCCCTGCCCTGAGGGCTTTTTTCCCTTGCCTGGCTCTCTAGGTGAGAGCCAGGCAGTGGATTGGGAGGCAAAATGGCCCTGCCAAGGAGACATGTTGCCACACCTTCCAGGGTGCCACTCTCTCAAATCAAACTAGCAAGTCTGGTGTCTGGAAATGCTAGTTTGATTTGGGGTGTTTTTTTTCGATCTGGACATGTTAAATCAATTTTACTTAAACTGATTTAACTATTTTTAGATTGATTTGGTTAAACTGATTCAACTAGAATCGATTTAACTGGCTGTATGTGGACATAGCCATAGAGTCTTTAATTTCTGGTTCAAATGCAGTAGGAAGGTCAATTTTTCTTTCTAGCACTCAGTGCTTTCCTTGAAGACTACTAATAGGTAATAACAAGCAGAAGACAAAAACAAACCTAAACCAATATTTTGGACCCAAAACAAAAGAGCAAACAAATATCTGTCACAAAGCTTCTGTTCTGAGATACCTTTTTGTTCAAACTCTGCCCAGGAACCCTATTGCTATTATATGTGTGTAAAGTGTCTGGCTCTAGATAATGACAGTTACCATAATGCTCTGCCAATAATATATGTTAAAGTCTTTGCCTCTATAATATTATTTACTTAAATAAAATTTGAAAAGTACTCTCCAAAATCTAACTGCCTATTTATTCAGTTAAATCAGACCTGTAAACACATTTATAGTATTGCCATCTGGTGCCTACTCTTACAATTACAAGATAAATTCCCAGTTGTTTTTTCAGAGGTAGTATGAATAGAATGTGAGAATGAAAACAATTTTTTTAATTGCATTCTGTTGGAATTTTCTAAGTGGAATGGATAACACAATCATAAACAATTTGTTTGTTAGATTTGGGTCAGTTTTCTGTTAATAACTTTCTGTGAATTCATTTTTAGTCATCTTTGTTGGATTAATTGCTTTTTATGTATCTAGTTAGGCCTATAGTTTTCTGTGAACTGTTCATAGTCAACACACAAACTTCAGCATTCTGTCTGCATAATTGATCTGCTAAGCCACCTGTTCTTGTTTTCAATTCTGTTGTTGATCCTAAATTTTGCAAGCCTGAGGAGTTCTTGACTCAGAGAGAGAATAGAGAGAACTTTTTAGGAGAGTACATTGGCACCAGATAAGCAGGCTTCAGATAATTTAGAATATCACTTAGCGAAAGCCACTGCAACATTGGCTCACCCATCTTTTCTCTGGTTGGCACTACTGTTTACTGGTGCCTTTGGTGGCAGCATGACTGACATCTTCCATCCTTCAAGAAACTAGAGATGGACTTTGGGGTCACCAAGCTCCCACACTCACTCCAGGACTCCAGAATCAACTACCCTCAAATTAGGGCACCTAGTTGTCCTTCTCACCCTTTTCTTTCCTGGAAGTGCCTTGGACAATGCAAACCAATTGCTGGGATTAAACACCTGTTATTGAACATTTTTATAAAATCACACATCATTCAATCACTCTACATCCTTGCTGGATTAGACTTCGGAAGGGGAGGGGGGTCTAAGAAAACATGGCTACAAGACCCTTCATTTTTGGGAGGACTCCAGACTTGTGTTCAATTGAAGGGACAATGTCAGCTTGCCTGGCACTGAGGCTGCTGCAAACTTTCTGCAATTGGCCGCCAACAGTTGAGTCACCAGTGCTGAACATGGAGTGCTAGCTGTGACAGTGAAGATGGGCACATCAACAGTATGAGAGGAAAATGTGTAGTCCACCTAACTGAGGGCTTGTCTACAAAATGTTTTACTTTTCACTAGTGCACCTTCAGGTTCCACATGGACTAGTTAGTGAATGGCACACCAACATGGATGAAATCCTACAACCATCTAAAGCTCAGTGTAAACAAGCCCTCGAGATCAAGGAACTCATGTTCTCATCATGACTTTCCTGTCACCCCCATCAAGTAACTCTTTCTTAATTTTCCATTCTGTACAACAGTGATAATGATATTTCAGCTCCTACTGTGTAGTTGAGACAATTAGCTGATGTTTGTAAAATGCTGTTTAATTGTCTGAAAATCACCAGAATGTACCTACAATCATCCTTTGGCTGGCTGGCATTCTAGCACCTCCAAATGTTCATCTTTCAGGGCAGTGTCCCTTGCACTTAATTTTAAAGAATGTTTACCACGTTTGGATTCCAGCTCAACCTCATGAGCAAGAGCTGAAAGTCTTCCGCAAGCCATGACAGCTAAACTGACAAGGACCTGCCATGGTCAATATACACCTATCACTGCTATTTTCAACTTCATTGCAAATCATATACTTAGGATTCTTGAAATCATTCAACTATCTGTAATGTCAGCAACTACTGTTTAGTGGAGTACAGTAGCTATTATAGGCTTTAATCAATGTACATATGTATGTTGGAAGGGAGGTCTCTCACAGCTATTGCTTGCTGAAAGAGAAGGCAATATAGCTTTTCCTTGTTCTCCCTGATACTCAAAATGACACTGGCATGCTACTGAATTTTTAAGTGCAGAATACTCTGCAAAAGAGATTTTACTACTGGCTCTAAATCTGCAGTTCAGTGTTTCTTCATGTACAGTTTTGAAACCCAGAAGTACAAGGTAAATATTACAAACAAACAAGGCATCCTATGGCACTTAAAGACTAACCAATATATTTATTGCATAACATTTCATGGGAAAAAATCCTACTTCACCAGATGTAGATTTTCTTCCACAAAAGCTCATGCTGTTACCCCAAAAATTTGATCCCCAAAATCCAATCACTTAATTTATCAATTTTCAGACCGTCCAGCAGTCTGGGTTTAAATTACAATCTCAGGAGGTAACCCAAATTAGGTTATTTCACTTAAACGGACAAATACCCACACCCTGGATAAATGTCCCAAGTTGAGGACTACGGCTACAGCCCACCGATCAAGCACTGACTCACAAACAGCAAAGATGCAGACACAGTAATTCGTTTTGATCAAAAGCGTCTTTATTGTAACATATATTAGAAGCACTGGCTAAAGCGCTCCTGTCTCTTTAAGACAAACCGCTACTGAACATCAAGTTCTAAACGCGTCAAAATTACTCTAGGAAATTACAATATAAAGACACTGCTTAACTTATAACATCTATAAGTTACAGATACAATTAACATATATGCAACACTTTAACTTATAACTATAACACACAGACAATGAGGTAATTAAAAGAACATTCAGCGAGCGGGGATCAGTCGCTGGCCGAATGGAGAGATCTCAGTTCTTAATATTGCTCCTTAAGGTCTAACTCTGGGTTACTTGTCTTACTTAACTTGGATAAATTGCTTTAGGAAGTTGCTTAGAAAGGGCTTAGGCTTCCTCTGGTACTGTTCCCTACGGGCATTCCTCCCTTCCTTGGGACCCTTTTCGCTTACCCCAAACGGCTGGAAAACGCTGCGTTGGAATGTAGGACCTTTAGAAAAAGCGACAAATGGGGGTTTGGGAAAAAGGAAAGAAGGAAGAGGTGAGAAAAAGGCAAAAGGTGGGACGACGGGGAAAAGAGCTGGCTACTCCAGCAGGCCTCGCACAGCTCTGGGCTGGTTGCCGTGGCACCGTGGCTTCGGAACACTCGGAGCAGGCCGGGGTAGCTGATAGACGAGCGGAGCTCAGGCGCGCGCTGGATCGGTCAGCGGCAGGCAGGCTGGAACACTGGGTGAGCGGAGCTGGAGCGGCAGGCAGGCTTGGTTACTGGGCGAGCAGAGCTGGAACAGCAGCAGGCAGGCTGGCAGGCTGGTTGGAGAGGCCTCAAAGGCAGCGGAGCTCACAGACCTATGGGCAGTACTTAGTTGGCTGCTCGGCTGTGAGAGAGAGAAGGCCTCAAAGGCAG
>ML681979.1:17021545-17110512 GCA_007922195.1 Podocnemis expansa
GCTCACAGACCTAAAAGGCAGGACTTAGTTATCTGCTCGGCTGTGAGGTCTTGGAAAGCCCTTTAGAAGCCAGGCACAGAGACCCAACTTCAAGGATAATGTCCTGAGTCACCGCTCAGAGACACGACCCTGTGCCAGAGACTAAGTCAGACAATCAGCTTTTAGAGACTGAGTCAGAAACCCAGCTCTCAGAGCCTAAGTCCAAACTTAGCTCTAGGCTCCTAGTGCAATAGGTAACACAGCCAAAAGGCCATTGGAACCCAGTAAGGAGCAGGAGAGATCTCCGAAGAGCTGCTCTCTGCACTGCCTTTTTATTTGCAATTTCTGCCACTCCCAGTTTCTTCTTGACCAGTCCCAAAAAGGTGAGTTCATCTTCATCCAATCAAAAAGAGTGACTTCACTGTCCACCTGCTTGGTGCATGGACAGTGCATGACAAAAATCAATACTTTTGACGGGTCCTTTTGACAGGTGGGTGGATACCTAAGATACTTGATGGGAGGGGGACCGAGTGAGTTCAAAAGTTCAGAGGCTTGCCTCCATCTTGACCTACTTAGAATTTCCTGTCAAATCTGATAGTGGAGCTATGTAACTTCCCCTTTATGATCTCTCCATTTTGTCCCTTGCTGAATGCTCCTTTATTTATTTATTTATTTATTTATTTAATTATTTATTTAATTTTAAAACACTGTTAAATGATTGATTTATGAGTTCTTTACCCCTAATTATTGCATATTATGCCATTTTCTAGCTTTGCCATGAAACCTCTGCTAAATTGCCTTACCATTTCTCACTTATATGAGTTTTTATATTTTCTTAGTATTTTTATTTATTTATTTATTTGCTTTTCTGTGATACTAAGGAGATGGCAAAAAATCTCAGGCTACAATGCAATAAATAAATTTGTTAGTCTTTAAGTGCCAGAGGACTCCTTGTTTGTTTGTTTTACTGAACTAGACTTACACAGCTGCCCTTTTAGATCTTGGCAACATGCAAGGCACTGAATTCACAATACCCCTTCTTTTACTGATTTTTCTATTCCTTTCTCTTTTCAACAAAGTGCTTAGACATAAACAGCTTAGCAGAACAAATATAGTTTGCCAGATGTATTTGTGCTTTACTTGATTGACAGTGCTCTTAATTAGGGAAGTATTGTAAATACATTTTTGGACTGTTTAGGCATAAAATTAGTCAGTTTTATTTATCTGTACATGACACTCCTCAGTTGTTACATCTAGTGCAGATTATTTAAAATTATTTATACTTCAACTATGAACATGCACAGGGCCAGATCAGTACAGAAGCTATATGGGCTGAAGCCCCCTGGCCTGATCAAAAAAGGGGCCCCAGGCCCCAGGACCTATGGCTCCTGAATGATATGGGCCCCAGCACCACCCAGCTCAGCCTCCACAGCACAGCAGAGTTTGGGGAGCTGCTGGAAGGGTCCCTGCCAGTGCTGGGCAGTGGGGCCCTGGAGCCAGAGGACAGTCTCCATGGCAGTCTTGCCCCAGTCTTAGGCTGGCTGGTCTGCCGCACATGGTGTGGCCAGCTGGTGTCTGGTGTGACCTACAATACAGTCTACCAGGGCCCATGGTCCTGGAGAGCTGCACCAATGGCCTGATCGGGTCCAGAGTGGAAGTACCCTCTGGCTCTAGGGCCCATCTCCCCAGCAATGGCCCACCTGCAGGCCTCCATTGTGGGGGTGCAGGCCTCAGGTGGGGCCCCCACTGTGGCTGGGCACTGGGGCCCCAGGCAAAGGGATGGGCATGATGGTGAGCAGCCCAGGGTCCTGAGACCATTAAATCTGCCCCTGCACATGCAGCTTGATTCTTCATTCCTTGCAGGAGTCAATGGGCATCTAGGGAGTGCAAAAAATGTAAGATGAGGCATATGTTGTATGGCATGTCAAAATTGAAGAAAATAACTTTTTGTCTTGTCCTCTATTTCCCTTTCCACTACTTCTGCATGCTGAACTTCAGTACACACCAGGTTGGAAAGAAACAAAGTGTTTAAACAAAAAACAATCTGTTCTACCTGTGTTGCTATATTTTAATGTTATTGATTGGCAGAGCCAGTTTTTTTCCCCTCAGTATAATTTATGTTGAAACATGTAATACTTAAAATTTAAAAACATAATTACTGTGACAATAACTGCTGGAGTTAGTGTCTGACAGAAATATGACCCAAGTCTTGGCAACACCGTGTGTCAGAGACTTTCATAATAATTTCATAGAACCTTATATTTCATGCCAGAAAAACCCAGTAGGTTCTTCATTAGCACTGTATATTAAAATCTGAAAGTAAATAACGTCTACTAATGTTGCTTTTAAAAATAATTTTCTACAAGTTTATCCCTGTGATGAATTCGGTTCACTTACTGGCCTTTTCAGATATCTGTTTCATTTCCCGTTATGGCTAAGTTTCCTTTAATTTTCTAGGAATGAAATAAGTCAGGTTTTATCAAAATTAATCTAAAACTATACAGACGCTAAAAAAATCACAGCCTTTCAATAAACACTTTAAATTGCCCTGTAAAAATATATGTTGAATACTATAGCATAATCTCTAAATTGGAATTTAAAATCTAGAAGAAAGTGAGTTCTTTAAAAATCTGTAAGGTTTTCCTTATGAGTTGTCACATAAGGGCTATGTCTACACTGATAAAAATATTTTGAAATAGTTATTTTGAAACGGTTATTTCAATTTAAATTCAAAATAACTATTTTGAATTCATCCTATTTTGAATTTGTTATTTTGAATTAGGAGTCCAGTGAAGACTCTCTAATTTGAAATAAGATAGGAGTTATGATTCAAAACAGAGAGCCTTCACTATATTCTAGATTTTGAAATAGGGGAAGGCAGGCAAAAGAATAGGGCCATTATTTCAAAATAAGTCTATTCCACAGCTTAGAATGGCTTATTTTGAAATAATATTTTCAAAATAAGCAGTATTCTAAAATAAAAGGAGGTTTTATTGTTTTGAAATAGTGCTTCATTATTTCAAAATAAGGAAATGCTTATTTCAAAATAACAAGTTGCCTGCATGGACAGGAAAAAAAAAATTTCAAAATAAGCCTCTTTATTTCAAAATAACTTCTCAACGTAGACATATGCAAGGATCTAATTTTTCATTTTCAAGTAGGTACTTCAGGTGCACAAGGAGTATGGTAAGAAAGCCAAAGTAACCAACAACTAGTAATCAAAGTGTTTGAACCAACCATTACTAACATAGGGCTACAGTATTCAAGGGGTATGTCTACACGGGTACGTCTACACAGCGTTCTTATTTTGAAACAACAGAGCTTGTTTTGCAATAAGAAGCGGCATGTCCAAACGATGTTCTCTTGTTTCAAAACAACAGGTCCCGTTGTTTCGAAAGAAGAGCCGCTGTTTCAAAATGGCTTAAACCCCTTCTGTTGTGAAACAATGGTTATTTCAAAACAAGTTGTTTTGAAATAACCCCGTTGGGACATGCTGTTTCGAAACGACAGTTATTTCAAAACGACTATTTTCGAAATAACAGTCGCCTAGACATGTTATTTCGAAACAACCATTGTTTCAAAATAACAGTCTGACCTTCTTCCCAGGGTGCTGTGCACCCTGGGGAACAGTAAGTTCCTGCCTGGGCATGCCTGTCAGGCAGTGTGCCTGGACCCTTCTTTAGGCATGGCATCCCAGGCAGGCACTGCTGCTGGGAGACAATGAATGGCCCCTGTCTGGACCCCTGAAGAGGTTCGCTGCCTCCTTGGGGTCTGGCACTGGACAGACATCATCTCCCAGTTCTGGGCCTCCCATCAGAACAGGGACATTTCTGCCGACATTGCTGTGGCAATGTCAGAGCAGGGCCAACCCCGGACGACCGAGTAGGTCTGAAGTATGGTTGAATTCTTACACCAGGACCATGCCCGAACCCGGGCGGCCCGGGAGCTCCAGGGGGCAGGGAGCTCAGTCACCTGCCCCTACCATGAGGAGCTCCACTCATTCCTGGGTCCAGAGCCCAGCAGTCTCCCCACTGAGGCTCTGGACGCAGGAGTCCAGCGGAGCCCCTCGTTGGGCCCAAAGGCACCGGGGACCACATCAGATGTCTCCATTGGGGGGCCTCCAGCCACAGCACCACTAGTGGCGGAGGCCACCCTGAGCAGCCTGGAGCTGTTCGCCAGACCCGATGTGGGGAGCAGCCCGGAGACCCGGGGGCCCAGTACCATCTCGGCTCCTGGGTCCGACACAGAGCCCAGGACATCGTGCCGGACCTCTGCAGCCCCCGTGGGTAAGTATTCCCCTCCCACTGAGGCACACACAGCTGGGCCTGTCCAGCAGGTCACAGGCAGCGAGGGGGTCCAGGGCCAGGCACCGGGGCAGGTAGGGCACAGGGTTGGCGCGTACAGAGGCACCCCCTTGGCCACAGGTCCCAGACAGACGGGTGGCACCAGGGTCACAGGCCCCTGTGTGCCTGGGGATGGTTCAAAGGGGCTGGCTGTTAAAGATGCAGCCACATCTTGGGTGGGGTGGAGAGCATGCAGGCTGCACCACTGGCAAGTGGTCTTGGGAGACCCCTAGAGCAAGGCATGGCTCAGTCCAGCTCACCCTTGTGGGCACCACTAGCATGTGTGCCTCCAGGGTACGGTTCCCAGATATCCAGCAAAAGGAGAACATGGTCCCCTTTTTACTGTCCTGTTCTTCTTTTTACCCTCACATTCGCTGTCTGGCAGGCAGTTTAAAATACAGGATTTTGTCAGGCTATTTCCTATAGGGGTTGAAGTATCCTGGAATGTCATAGAACACTGATTTGTACAGGCAAGTGTTCCAGGGCCCCCTAAACCCCGACGAATACCACAGCCAGACAACATTTTCACCCAGTGTCCTCCAATGTCCTCTGTTGGGTACTTTCCTGGCCTCCTTTCAAGGCTTTGGGGGCCGGGAGCCCTACCACAGGGCAATGTCCCATGGGATCCTGGGAGCCGCTGACAGTCAGGGCAGAGGTATGTGCTGCGGACAGGCTGCACACAGAACAGGGCCAGCAGGCGGCAAGAGCCAACTGTGTTTTCTGCTTCCCTCCAGCAGGTCGCCCAGCCGCTCACCAGCCACCACCACCAGCAGCCCGATGCCTCAGCCCCAGGGCACCACGGCGGAGGAGAATGGCCCCACGGTCGCAGGCCGAGCTCCTTGAGAGCCTTGAGGAGCTCGGTGAATGGATGGAGGCATCCACCCAGGCCTGGCGTGTAGAGTTTTAAGGGGAATTATATTCCAATAAGGAGGACAACATATTCACAGCTGTATCAGAAGTCTTTATTGAAGAGAACTGAGAGAGAAAGAGAAGACAGACAGGTTTTCCTAGCACCTAAATGACTCTCCCATTTATCACTATGACAACCCCAATGACCCTAGATAGTCCAAAACACCACATATTCCTCCCCCTCTAATGAACACCCCCCCACACCGAATAAAACCCTCCCCCCCCAGAAAGAATAAGAACTAAACTAGGAGATGAGGGTAGACTGCCCCACCTCCGGCGAACCCCCGGGGAATTATTCTGCCCCATGATGAGGGGGTCACCACTAGCTAAAGATCCAGCCGATTAGGAGGCCTTCTGTCACGAGGTGGATTACGGCGAACTTCTGGTATGCCCACCCCACAAGGTGGTATTGGTGGTGGTGGGATCACAGGTACTGGGGAAGTCGCCGGAACCGGAGAGGATGTTGTGTCCGGTTGGTTCAGGGAGGCTGAAGGCGTTGAAGGGGTGGCTGGAGCAGGAGAGACAGAAACAGTCGTTTCATGCTCTGATGTTGTATCATCAGAAAGGGTGAAGTCAGATATGTCTGCTGGAGATGCATCTTCTGGGTGGATATGATGGAGAAGCAGCTGATCTACATGCCGTCGCCAAACTAGGCCACTCGCTGTCTGGACAGAGTAGGAAACAGGTCCTGTCTGGGCAATGACCGTTGCTGGGACCCATTTAGCTCCTGAAGCGTAGTTTCGAGCAAGAACTGGCTGTCCAATACTGAAGGTCCGGCCCTTTGTTCTTGGTGAACGTCTGCTGACCTGGTCCTGCTGTTGGCGTTGAACCGCTTGCCGTGTGTCTTGTGGTTTCAACAAATCAAAGCAAGAGCGCAACTGCCGTCCCATCATAAGAAAAGCTGGAGATGCCTTAGTTGTAGCCTGTGGAGTATTTCTGTAGGACAACAAGAAGTTGTCCGGATGCTTATGAAGAGGAGAACGTCCCTTTGCGGATTTTAGAGCTTGCTTCATAGTCTGTACAAACCTTTCAGCAAGTCCATTGGTGGAAGGATGATATGGTGCTGACCTGATATGATGTATTCCATTGGCCTTCATAAAAGTTTCAAAATCCTGAGAAATGAATTGTGGTCCATTGTCGCTCACCAGCTGTTCTGGAAGACCGTAATGACTAAAAAAGCCACGCAGGGTCTGAATAGTGGCTTCTGTAGTAGTGGACCGCATTACAGAGACTTCTGGCCATTTGGAATAGGCATCCACAGCAATCAGAAACATACATCCTTCAAACAGGCCAGTAAAATCAACATGGATACGTTGCCATGGCCTTTCAGGCCAATCCCATGGGCGAAGAGGTGCCAACTGCGGTGTGTTCCGGACGCTCTGGCACGAGGTACAAGCTCTAGCCGTTTCTTCAATGGCCCTGTCTAAGCCCGGCCACCAGAAATAGCTCCATGCAATTTCTTTCATGCGCACTATGCCGCAGTGACTTGAATGGAGCTGTTCCAACAAACGTGGTCTTAATGAAGGTGGGATAATGACACGCATACCCCACAACAAACACCCAGATTGGGTCAATAACTCTGTCCTCCTAGACACATAGGGGCGGAGGTCAGGAGAGACCTGAGAGTCAGGTAAGAATGTTCCATGCATCACGAAATCCATAACTCGTAAGAGTACTGGGTCGACCCGTGTTGCTTTCTTCACTTGAGTAGCCGTGACAGGTGTGTTTTCCACCTGTTCAAAGTAAAAGATTCCTTCCTGGCCCTGATCCTGCGGGTGTGCTGGTAAGGGTAGCCTTGAAAGGCCATCAGCATTGCAATGCAAAGAGGATTGCCTGTACTTGATTTCATATGTGTATCCAGAAAGTATCAATGTCCATCGTTGCATCCGACTAGCAGCCAAATGTGGGATGCCTGTGTGTGGCCCCAAAATTGATGTCAGGGGTCGATGGTCAGTGAGAAGTGTGAACTTCTTTCCCCACAGGTACTGGTGAAATTTCCGAATGCCAAAAACAATGCCCAGTGCTTCGCGTTCAATTTGGGCATAGTTAGTTTCGGCCTTGGTCAAGGAGCGTGAAGCAAAAGCAATAGGCCTCTCTTCACCAGAAGGCATAATATGTGACAATACAGCTCCAACTCCATAAGGGGAGGCATCACAAGCCAACTGAAGGGGCAAGGATGGGTCAAAATGTGTCAGAACCTTAGAGTTTACCAGTGAGCGTTTAGCTTCATTAAACGCAATATCACAAGCTTCAGTCCAGTTCCAGGCCTTTTTCGGCCCCAGAAGCTCATGTAGGTGTTTCAGGAGTGTCGCTAATTGTGGAATAAACTTGCCATAATAGTTTAATAAGCCTAAAAAAGAGCGAAGTTGGCTTACGTTCTGAGGTAGCAGAGCATCCACAATAGCCTTAACCTTGGCTGGAGACTTATGGAGACCATCAGCATCAATTATATGTCCTAAATATTCAACTGAGGGCTGGAAAAACTTACATTTGTCTCGGTGAACATGTAGACCATACTCTTCCAGTCTTTGCAGAGTAGCTTCCAAGTTCGTGATGTGTTCCTCCTCATTTTTGCCCGTGACCAGGATGTCATCCAGATAGCACTGTACTCCGGATAAACCACTCAAAATCTGATCCATTGCCCTTTGGAACAAAGCTGGGGCTGAAGTAATGCCGAAAGGTAAACGACAGTATCTGTACAACCCCTTATGTGTTACAATTGTCAACAATTCTTGAGATTCTTCTTCAACATGCATCTGTAAGTACGCTTGACTCAAATCAATCTTGCTAAATTTTTGTCCTCCAGCCAGACCTGCAAAGATGTCCTCAATGCGGGGAAGAGGATATTGTTCTGCACATAACACTGGGTTGACAGTGACCTTGAAATCTCCACAACTCCGAATGGAGCCATCCTTCTTCACTATTGGGACAATGGGTGTCGCCCACTGACTGTGAGTAACTGGCACCAAGACTCCCTCTTTGACTAACCGCTCCAAGTTTTCTTCCACCTTGGGTCTGATGGCAAATGGCACCATCCTGGCCTTCAAACATTTTGGTCGGCAATCAGGCTTTAGATTTAAGTTCACAGTGATTCCCTTCATACTGCCTAAGACTTCACCAAAAACAGCAGCATGTTTCATTAGTATTGCTGCTAGATTCATTTCTTCTTTAGTCAATTGATGCACTTGTGACCAATTGAGTTGGATTTTCCTGATCCAAGATCTTCCCATTAGGGCTGGGTAATTCCCCTTTACCACAAACAGTGGTAGCTTTGTGGTCTGTCCATTGAGTTCTACTTTCACATCAATAGTACCCAGCAGGGGAACAGTCTCTCCAGTATATGTGTTCAAAACGACTACTGTCGGCTTAAGTGGCAGATGTCTAAAGTCCTTCTCATACACAAGATTAGAAACTAATGAAACTGCTACGCCAGTGTCCAGTTGCATGCGTGTAGGTTTGCCTTCTAACACAGGTGTTACCCAGAATTTACGTGGGCCAGCTGTTATAGACAAAACATGGATGGAATCTTCATCTTCCAATTGGGTATCACTATGATCACCAGTATTCTGCTCTACTGCATGCAGAATTTCCCTCTTAGTCCGCCAACCCAACGGCCCATTTTTGTCAGGTCTGCCACTTCTGTTCGGCTCACCCTTCCTTTGTTTGCAGGCACGTTCAATGTGCCCTCTCTTACCACATTGTCGACACCGTAGTTCTTTAAACCGGCACTCTGATGCGAGGTGGTCCTGCTTCCCACACCGGTAACATTCTTGTCTCCCCCGTGCCCTGGGAGCAGATTGTAGGGATACTTTACGGACACTGACCCCGATCTGTTGCATGTCTTGGGTGACGCGTTCCATGGAGACTGCAATTTCCACAGCCTTCTGCAAGGTGAGTTGACCTTCAGTCAATAGGTGTTTTCGTGTTGATTCACTGTGCAGGCCACACACCAGCCTGTCACGCAGCATTTCCTCTAACATGTTCTTGAAGTCACAGTGTGCTGCCAGCTTCCGCAGAGCTGCTACAAATTGTACAACTGATTCACCTTCCTCTTGGTTCCTTTGGTAGAACCTATACCTCTCTGCGATTATTAGTGGCTTTGGGGAAAAATGTGCTCCCAGAACTTCCACTAGGTCCCCGTAAGGTTTCTTCTCTGGCTTCTCCGGATAAAGCAAATCACATAGCAAATTATAAGTCTTAACTCCAATGACTGTTAGAAAAACTGGTACCTTCTTCTCATCAGTTATGTCGTTTGCTATTACAAAATTTTGAAATTGGGCTGTATATGTCTGCCACGAATCTGCCGAACAATCATATGCTTCAAAGGGGGTAGTAAGTAAAGCCCTGATGCCCTCTTGTGGTTATTGTTTGTCTCTTCCCTTAACAGCAGGCAGATCAGCTTTCAGAATAGCCAGCCAGCCTTATCTCTTCCTTGTACTTAACAACAGGCAGATCAGCTTTCAGAATAGCCAGCTAGCCCTTAGGCAAACAAATCAGCTTTCACAGCTACCACCCAACCCCCATGCAAGCAGTAAAATAAAGTTTTGCTTCTTACATTGTATTCTGGTTTTCCAAAGTTGCCAGGATTGTTAAGGATAGCTACTCCATCACATATCCCATCCTCTGTCGCCAGATGTAGAGTTTTAAGGGGAATTATAATCCAATAAGGAGGACAACATATTCACAGCTGTATCAGAAGTCTTTATTGAAGAGAACTGAGAGAGAAAGAGAAGACAGACAGGTTTTCCTAGCACCTAAACGACTCTCCCATTTATCACTATGACAACCTCAATGACCCTAGATAGTCCAAAACACCACATGGTGGAGGAAGCAGGCCCAGCGCCAGGACGCAGCCATCCGGGTCCTGCAGCAGGTTGCAGTGGCAGATGACAGGGTGGCCACGGCCCTGGAGCGGCTGAGTGAGTGCCTGCCAGCAGCCGTCAAGGCCCTCGCCACCACCGTCCAGGAGCTGAGGGAGAGGATGCTCCCACCACATCCTGCAGAGTGTTCGCCACCTGGCCCTCCCTGGAGGCGACGCTGGACTGAGGGCGGCTGCGGGCATGGGTGGGGTACGCCACCCCCCGGACCCTCCTACAGGCCCTGCCTGACTTCCTTCCTGACACCCAGACTCTCTCACCCCCTTCCAAGTTGCTGGCCCCTCCCCTGGACTGCGCCCACATTGCCCCATCCCGTAACACCCCCCAGCCCTTCCCTGACCCAACCCTTGTATTGTTCAATAAATAGTTTGGCACTTATTCTTGGTTGTGAGTGGTTTTATTGGGGGTAGTTGACAGTGCAGGTGGATGGGTGGTGGGTGGCTGTGGGCGAATGGGGGAGAGGGTGGTGTGGGGCAGGGCAGGCCTGGCCCTCACAGTTCCTCCTTGGCGAAGGTGGTCCAGAGTGCATCATGCACGGACAGGGCTCACTGGGACAGCTGCACCTGTGTGGGCACAGGACGGGGTTCCTCATAGTCCCTGGTGAGGACCCGTGCCTCAGCTTCCCATAGAGGTGCAATGGGCTCACCGCACTGCTCACAGTAGTTGTGGAAGGCCATGCATGCGGCGATCACCTGTGGCAGTGTCCTCTCTGCAAGGTGGAGGCGGGTGAGGAGGCACCTCCAGCAGGCCTTGAGGCAGCTGAAGGCCCGCTTGACCACCTGGAGGCAGCGGGTCAGGCGGCAGTTGAAGATCCGCCTGGAGGGATCGAGGGGCCTTGCATATGGCCACATGAGCCATGGCCACAGGGTATAGCCCACATCCGCCACAATGAGGACGGGCATCTCTATTCCCCCAACACTGATGTTTTGCTGGTGGAAGAAGGTGCCCACCTCCATGCCCCGGTACAAGGCAGAGTTCCAGAGGCCCCTGGCGTCATGGGCCCTCCCTGGCCATCCCACGTAACAGTTTTGGAACAGGCTGCAGTGGTCAACAAGGGCCTGCACGATGATGGAGTGGTACCCCTTCCTATTGCAGTACTCCACGGCTCTGTGCTCCAGGGCTCGCACAGGGATGTGCATGGCCCCGAGGATCCCCGCAGAATTGGGGAAGCCGAGGTTGGCCATGCTTGGAATGGTGTCCTTCAGCTTCCCCCTGTCTCACCAGGCATTGCAGCAGGACCTGGTTGATGGCCCTGGTGACATCCACAAGGATGTTGCTGGTGGTGGACCTCCCGACACTGAAGAGGTGTGCCACAGACCTGTGGGACTCTCAAGTGGCCAGCTTCCAGACGGCAATGGACATTCTTTTGTCCATAGGGATGGCAGGCTTCATGGGGGTGTCCCTGCGGCGCAGCAGCAGGGCGAGTTCCGTGACCAGGAGGTTGAAGCTGGTGCTAGTCATGCGGAAGTTCTGCCTCCACTGGTCATCCCCCCAGGTCCACAGCACGACCTGCTCCCATCAGTCTGGGCTGGTCTCCCAGGCCAAGACCTGGCGAGGCACGGAGGGGGGCAGTGGCAGTAGCTCTGCCCTGAGGACCAGCCGGATGAAAGCCTCGGGCAGAGCCTGTGCACCCTCTGGGTCTGCGAGCACAGTGGCCCACATGAGCAGGACACTCTGCAGACAGTCAGAGTGGCTTGGTATCGCACGGCGCTGTCTGGGCAACTGGGCAATGTCCATCGCTTGCAGAGTCCTGCTAGCCAGAGTGGACAGGGAAGTGAGGTCGGGGCCAGGTTTTATGAGATTGGCTACCAACATGGCCGCTGACATGGCCCATGGAGGTGGCCATGTTGCCACACCTCCCATGGTGCCCTGCCCCTGAAGCGAAATAGCAAGTCCACCGTGTGGCCATGCTATTTCGATTCCTGCTTTTTTCCTTATTTCAAAATAGGTTTTTGTTATTTCAAAATAAGTCGTTTTGAAATAAGGCCGTTATTTCGAAACGGCTTGTTTCAAAATGACGTATTTTGAAACAAGCGCTTGTGTGTGGACATAGCCCATGGTAACTGTTATTTCAAAATAACCCATTTCGAAATAACTCATTTCGAAATAAAATCCTTATTTCGAAATAAGTTAATTCGAATTAACAGTTTGTTAATTCGAATTAAGGGAAAGCCTGCTTTTGAAACAGCTGTTATTTCAAAATGGTTCTTTCGAAATAAGGCCATTCAGACATGTTTCAAAACAGTTGTTTCAAAACAATGGTGTTGTTTCAAAACAACGTGCCCGAACGCCATTGTTTTAAAACAACCGTTTTGAAATCACAGCTATTTCCATTTCCTACTAGGTTTAACAGTTTCAAAACAACGGCCATTATTTTTAAACAACGGGTCCCATTGTTTCAAAATAATGGTATGTCGTGTGGACATGAGACATTTTATTTTGAAACAATGGCTGTTGTTTTGAAATAAAACTCGCGTCTGAACACAGCCAAGAACTTCTGATACAAGGGAAACCCTCCCCCATTGAAATAAATGGAAGAAGACCCACTGAGTTTAGTAGGATCTAAATTTCACTTAAAACTCTTCTAACATTACTTAATTTTTGCAACAGTATAAACCATAAATGTTACCCTCCAGATTATACCTATTAGCTTGGCCTATAAGTATTACTGCATCTATCCACTTTTCAGATGTAAATGTCAAGGGTGTAACATTTTCTCTTTCTTCTTTACTGTATAATAAACTACAAGGTTATAGATTAACCGGTCTGATAAAGCCGCTGATGGTTTTGTGTTTCTGTGATATGTGTGCAAAGATTTTTATAGCTCAGTAAAACTAGGAACAGGTTTATAATGTAAGACTTACTGTGCTGTAAAAGGGGAAAGAATAAACAAGGAACACACATTTAAAAAGGAATCTTTTAAAAAGTTCATGGAGAGATTGTTTATACTAATAACCCTTACAAGATATTAAAACACCTCTTTCATTAAATGAAAAGAATTAAGAAATTAATGTAACCCGCTGCTCACAAGAAACACATTACCTGAAATGGTGCTAACTTGCCTCTGTTTAAATGGGAAAGTGTTTCAAGTCAGTGCCTGCACCAATAGGAAATTCTGAATCCAAGTGATACAATACTAAATGTTGTATGATTCTAAGGCATCTGCAGGTATTGAAAATCAAGAAGGAAGATAGTAAATGAGTACATGAAAAGATTTTTGCACTGCCTAACATCACTGATAGGATAAACATTTGAAATGTTTTCAAAGCTATTTTTCATCAGCTATCAGAGTTGGGTGTGTTCACACAGCCCCCTTATTTCGAAACAATGGAGGTTATTTCGAAATAAGGTTTTGGCTGTTCACACGATGCATGGTTGTTTCAGAACAACGGTTCCCATTGTTCTGAAACAACCGCGTCATTCCAAAACAAGTTAAACCCCATGCGAGGAAGAAACAACGTTGTTCTGAAACAACTTGTTTCGAAACAATGCTGTACAAATGTGTTGTTTCGAAACAACAGTTGTATCAGAACAATCATATGACCTTCCTCCCAGGGTGCCCAGCACCCTGGGGAACAGGAAGTTCCGGTGTGGGCACATGGCCACCCAGGCAGGCTCCATCTATGTCGGATGCCCAGGGAGGGCCCATGACTCCTGGGTCCTCCAGAACTCCTCCCTCCACCGGGACATGGAGGCGGGCACCTTCTTCCCCCGGCACGACATCCATCTCAGGGGCATAGTGGTGCCCATCCTCGTCGTGGCCGACGCGGCCTACCCCTTGCAGCCCTGGCGAATGCGGCCATATGCAGGGCCCCTGGACCCGAGCAGGCAGCTTTTCAACCAACGCCTGACCGGCTGCCGCCAGGTTGTGGAGCGGGCGTTTGGCCGCCCCAAGGCCCGCTGGTGGTGCCTGCTCACCCATCTCCACCTTGCGGAGAGGACCCTGCCCCACATCATTGGGGCATGTGTGGGCCTCAACAATTACTGCGACCTGCGGGGAGAGCCCATCTAGCCAGCGTGGGAAGCCAAGGCCCGACTCCTCGCCGCGGACCTCACAGAGCCTGGGCCCATGCCCACAAGGGAACAGCCATCCTGACGGGCCCTCGCCGTGCGTGATGCCCTCTGGGTCGAATTCACAGAGGGGGACCTGTGAGGGCCAGGCCCGCCCTGCCCTACACCACCCTCTCCCCCATCCACCCACAGCCAGCCCCCACCCGTCCACCCGCACTGTCCACCAACCCCTATAAAAAGACTGAAACACAAAAAGACGGTGCAACAGGAGTTTATTAACAACGGGCGTTTGGGGCATGGGGGAAGGGGGTTCCGGGGGGTGTCAGGGAGGGGGCAGCAACTTGGGAGGGGAAGGGGATGTAAAAGTCCAGGGGGAAGGCGGGAGGTCAGGCAAGGCCCAGGAGGGGCTCGGGGGGGGGTGGCGCACCCCAGCCGCGCCCACAGCCGCCTTCCAGCCAGCGTCGCATATGGGGAGGTCCTGGCAGTGAGCCCCCCGCAGGCTGTGGTGGTGGCAGCCATGCGTTGAGCTCTCTGATGGCAGCCGGCAGCTGGTCGGCGAGGTGGCCCAGGGTGGTGGCTAGCTCGGTCTCCACCTCGATGACACGTTCCAGCCGCTGGCGCTGTCCTGTCGCCAGGCCTGGGTGGAGGCCTCTATCTGTTCGCCCAGGTCCTCCAGGGCCTCGAGGAGCTCCAAGCGGGTCTGTGGGGCCCTCCTCCGCCGCTGGTGTGCCCGGGGGCTCAGGTGTCTGGCTGCCGGTGGTGGTGGCAGCTGGCGAGGGGCAGCCCTGCGACCTGCCGGAGGGAAGCAGAAGACACAGTCAGCCCCTGCCACCTGTTGGCCCTGTCTGTTTGCACCTGTCCGCTGCACACAACCCTGCCTTGACTGCCAGAGGGTCCTGGGATCCCATGGGGGAGTGCCCTGAGGTGGGGTTCCCAGTCCCCAAGGCCTCGGAAATGAGGCCAGGGCAGTACCCGGTGGGGGACATTGAGGGACCCTGGGCGGCGACTTTGTCTGGCTGGGGTAGTTGTCGGGGTTTAGGGGGCCCTGGACCACCTGCCTGTACAGACCAGTACTGTATTCTATGGCAGTGCAGGCTCCTTCCACCCCTCCGGTCAGATGCCTGGCAAACCCCTGTATTTTAGACAGCCTGCCGGACTGGGACTGTGAGGCTAGAAAGAGGCACAGGACGGTACAAACGGGACCGTGTCCTCCTCCTGCCTGCCATCTGGGAACCGTATCCAGGGGGCGGACATGCCAGTTGTGCCCACAGGGGTGAGCTGGACTCGGTCACACCTCGATCTAGGGGGCCCCCAAATGGCTAGCTGCCAGTGGTGTGGCCCGCATGCTGTCCACCCCACCCGGGATGTGGTCACATCTCCACCGGCCGGCCCCTGTCCACCGCCCCAGGGCGCACGGGCCCCTGTGCGCCCGGTGCCACCCGTCCCCATGGGACCTATGGCCACGGGGGTGCCTTTGCACCCACCAACCCTGTGCCCTACCTGCCCTGGTACCCAGCCCTGGCTTCCTCACTGCCTGGGACCTGCTGGACAGGCCCAGCCCTGTTTGCCTCGGTGTGGGGGGTACTTACCGACAGGGGATCCGGACGTCCGTCGTGCCGTCCCCGGCTCCGTGTTGGACCCTGGGGCGGTGGTCGGCCCCTGGTCCTCCCCACTGCTCTCCACCTCAGGCCTGGCAAAGAGCTTGGAGCTGCTGGGGGTGGCCTCTGCCACAGGTGGTGGTGGCACGGCCGGAGGCCCCCCAACTGACACGTCGGAGCCCTGGGCCTCTGGGCCTGATGAGGGGCTCGGATGCCCTCCTGAGTCCAGAGCCTCAGCAGGGTGGTTGCTGGGCTCTGGACCCAGGAAGGCGTGGAGCTCATCATAATAGGGGCAGGTGATGGAGCTCCCTGCCCCCTGGAGCTCCCAGGCCTCCCGGGTCCGGTCATGCTCCTGTCGGAGCTTTTTGCTTTTGCTCCGGACCTGCTCCAGGGTTCGGAGGTGGCCCACTGCGGACATCTCCGCTGCGATGTCCGCATATACGTCCCGGTTCCGGTACAATGACTGGAACTGGGACAGGATGTCTGGGTGTTGCCAGATCCCCAGCAGGCACAGGGTATCTAATGCAGGCGGGCAGAGGGTCCCTGGGTGGCACGGTGCCGTCTGGGCTGCCGGGCACTGTCTATGGCTTGCAGCACGCTGCTAGCCTGGGTGGACAGGGAAGTGAGGTCAGGGCCGGCTTTTATGGGACTGGCTAGCAACATGGCCGCCGACATGGCCCAGTGAGGCGGCCATGTTGCCACGCCTCCCATGGTGCCCTGCCCCTGGGGCAAAATAGCATGCCCACTGTGTGAACCTGCTATTTCGATTCCCGCTTTTTTCTTATTTCGAATTAGCATTTTGTTCATACGAAATAAGTTGTTTCGGAATAAGCATTATTTCGATATATGGTTGTTTTGAAACAACCGTATCGAAATAACCCGCTGTGTGAGAACACAGCCGTTTTCACAATGGCTATGTTCACACGAGAATTTTATTTCGAAACAACACCCATTGTTTTGAAATAAACATTCTCATCTCCACACGACATACCGTTGTTTCAAAACAATGGACCCCGTTGTTTCAAAACAATGGGCGTTGCTTTGAAACCGTTAAACCTCCTTTGATACCAAAATACCTGTTGTTTTGAAATGGCTGTTTCAAAACAATGGTGTTCCGACACATTGTTTCAAAACGGCTGTTTTGAAACAACACGTCTGAATGACTGTTTCGAAACAACGGGTCCAAAGACGCATTGTTTCAAAACAACGCTATTTTGATAACGGCTTCAGTGACCTTCCTGCTCCCAGGGTGCTCAGAAGTAGGAAGTACCCTGCAGCATTCTTCCTCATGCTGCCAGCCTCAGTGTCAGCCCAGCGAGGATGGCAGCAGTCACACAGTGGGCAGATGACTTGAGTCCGTTTGGACCACTGAGGAGACCCTGGCCCTCATCAGGATCTGGTCCACTGAGGATATCAGGGCATGGTTCCGAGCATGCCACCAGAACGTCAATGTCTATGCAGACATCGCCCAGGCCCTGGCGCAGGAGGGCTTCGAGCGCACCACTGAGCAGGTGTGCTCGAAAGTCAAAGGCCTGCGCCAGGACTATGCCCGGGTATGGGATGCCAGGCTCCTCCACGGTGCAGCAGCTGCTACCAGCTGCCGGTTCTATGAGGAGCTGGATGTGTTCCTCAGTCAGGAGCCGGGGGCCCACCACAACACATCCAGGACTCCAGCGAGCTGCGTGCCACCCCGACATCAGCAGAGCGAGAGAGGACCTCGGAGCCCGAGGAACCCCTTGAGGTGGTGGAGACCAACCAGCCCAGCTCGACTCGTCCAGTGAGCCCGGAGCTCCTGCCAGAGGAGGAACCCCAACCCACCAGCCCGGAGGAGGAAGCCAAGGAGGAGGAGGCAGCCACTGATGAGGGGACATCACGCCAGACATCAGGAGTCGCAGTCGGTGAGTGTCCCCTCTCCCTCCCAGACAGGGAGGCCCAGGAGTGCAGGGACTGGGTCCTGAGGGTGGGATCACCCTGGGATGGTGAGCCTCAGGCCTGAGGGGTAGGGTGAACTGGCTCCTCCATGGATGTAGTTTGCAGAGGGCATGTGGAGACAGCGTCCCATGCCCAAGAAGGATGGGGGTCCCTCAGCACAGGAGGGGCAATAGGCAGGCATGGAAGCATGCAGGGCAGAGAGCTTGCAGCCAGCACTGCTGTCACATGGCCTCAGGAGACTGCCCGGGTCACATGCTGCCAAGGGCAGCTCAGTACTGTGGGCCACAAGGTGACGTGCCCCCTGAGTGCAGTGTACACAGCACACGAATGGGAATCCTTTTGGCAGTCAGGGTAGGGGTTTGCGGCTCATAGGCCGCACACACCACCAAGGCCGATAGGCTGACACTTAACTGTTCTCCTTTCTGTCCTGCAGCTTGTCCACCCATGTGCCGGACTTCTGCTCTGGGCCTGCCAAGCACCACACGGCGCAGGAGAAGAGCCCGCCTGAGCCAGGATGATATCCTGGCCAGCCTGCTGGAAAGCAGCCAGCAGGTGACCGAGGCGACCCGGGCGTGGCGTGCCGAGCAGGCCAGCCACCAGCTTGCCACTATCCAGCAGTTCCAGCATGCTGCTGATGCAGAAGAACGCATTGTGACAGCCCTGGAGCGGCTGGAACAGCAGGTGACCTTCTTCGACCGCCAGGCAACCACTCTCAAGGTCCAGGCAACCGCCCTCAAGCGCCAGGCGGCTGCCATCAACCGGCAGTGAATGGCCCTGAAAATTCTGCAGGCTGAGGTCCGGCGGATTGGGGATCACCTTGAGGGGATGGACCCTCTCCCTCCCAGGGACCCAGCTGCCCCTTGTCACTGGCACTCCGGGACCCAGGGTGATTAAAATAAGGCTTAATACATAACATTTTTGAACCAGGCTGCTTAGGCATGCAGAGTATTATGCAGCCTACTTAACTCTGTCTGTGCTAAATTATAGGCATGTTACAACAGATCATAGTAGATAGATATGCACACCACTACTTTCAGAGCAGCACTGCTTTATGCAATAAGCAAATCAGGCAAGTTCATCTACCCATAGATGTGCAGCTCCTGCAGTGATGCAGTGCACTGTTAATTGGCTTGTTTTGATTGTCTTCTCCCAAGCGATTATCTTCTCCCAAAGATCACAGGAACATGTGGATCCAGGCCTGAAACCCTCAATCTTGCAAGTACCCCATACTCACAAAACTAGTTCCATTACCTCCACCAACACTTTCAGTGAGACCAACTGACTCACTACTGACTACATAATGTTTAGAGTTGCAGGGTCAATTTGGCAGTGTATTAATTGTTATAAAACTGTAGTCTTATAATACTATATGAAACATGGAATGCATGGCTCACACTTATATGGTCAATTACTTGGCAAAATCTAATGATCAGTTATACCTATAGTAGGCAAACCACATGACATCAAGAATAATCAAGACACTGGTAAAATATTTCAAATGCAGAAAAGTGATGTGCAATGTGAAGGTAACCATTCCAATGCCTCGTCTCTCTTGCCACCGCCCCCAGAAATGATATCTTGGATTTTTGTGGTCTCAAAGGTGGTAGGGTATGTGTGGCTGGTTTTCCCAGGGAGCAGTCTGGACTGTGGAACCGCTGAGCCCTCTGTCTCATCAAGCTGTGCTCCCTCTCAGACAGTGATGTTGTCTGTGTCAAGCCACAGACTTCTGGTAGCTACTATACTTACACATATATCCACATGGCCCTCTCTCAGAAGTCTTTATTGTATACAGTTCCTGAGCGCAGATCTACTCTGCCTACCCTTTTTTGAGGTATTCAAATGTAGATGCGCAAGTTATCTAACATAACTTGTGTATCTATGTTTGGCTTCTCTACTCCCTGCGCACACTCTTCATTGGTTCGAAGTTAGGGGGCCTCCCTTCAAAACAGTGCTACCCAGTTGCTGGTGTAGTGTTGCAGGATTAAGCTTCCTGATCGACTGAGCAGGTCATCACAAACCCAAGCAGTCAGCCACGAAGTTTGTACTGACAGTAGTGAATTTGCCACTGTCAATGAAGACTTGCCCTCAGATAATAGATTATTTCCTTGACTGGTCTTGGTGAGCCAATACTGACTAGCTACTCCATTGCTATATGCAAAAGATTCCCCATGGGTATTCCTCTCAACCTCCCAGCATATTTCAATAACATACATAGTAGGACTTCATAAATTCATGCACAGTGATAGCACATACAATTCAGCAGGACATTAATGTTCATCAGATCAAGACTTTTTAAATGATTCCTCACAAGGCATACTTTGTACAAAACATATCATAATTGTATGATGCTGGTGAATTCCAGAGTGCTGCTTTAAGACACAGAGTACCATAGGATGATATAATACTTTATTTTTAGTTCTACTTTCTGTATGTTTGCTGTTAACAGAAAACATTCTCCAAATAAGAACAGATCAAATCCTGTGATCCTTCCTCGAGAAATAACTCTTGATGTCAATGGTTCATTTTGATTTTGTGGATTACAAAAGGCTGTCAGACTTATCAGTCAAATAGGTGGTAGTCTCACTTAAATAACACTTCTATACATCTATTTTCTGAAAAGAAGGGGAGCCCAAACTGATTGTCACAAATGTGGCTTCAATGTTCATTGCTTAACAGTAAAATTTGTCACCAAACAAGGCAAAGTCACACCTAGCCATAAAGCAGGGGTCTGATACACACGGCCTGTGGGTCATATGCAGCCCTAAAGCTATTTCCTGCAGCCAGCAATGACACTATCATTTCCAACATTTGCAATATTGTTGTATGAAAAGGTTAAAGTAGTGCGGCCCTTGGGCTAATGTACTAGTCCTCATGCGGTCCTCTGCTAGCCCTCATGTGGCCCTTATGGTGATTTGACTTTGAGACCCCTGCCATACAGGTTAAGAATTAGGTGGAATGTGAAGACAAGTACTACCTTAAAGGAATGTTGAGATCCTCTGGGAAGAAATAAAAATTTGAATTACACCTGAAGATACAATGACTTTATAATCAAAGGTGTCTGTGAATGATGTAATAACATAGCGCTTCGTAGGTAACAAGAAAAGTAACATGGTATTGATATCTATTTTCATGTTCATCCCTCAGACTACACCACAACTAATGCACTCCTCAGCAGTGGTAAAGAACTTTGATGGCATTACAACACTGAATGTGGCCATATGAAGAAATGAAACTTTCTTTTGGAATTACACATTACATTCCAGTGAGCTCTGTCTATGTATCCATCTTCTCCTCTCCTCTGATGCAAATGAACTAGGGCTCACTCCTGACTAAAACAGTCAATGCATCATTCTGAAAAGGAATCTCACCTTTCTCCTTCAAACATGAAATAGCCTGACCAACACTGAAGAAACTCATCTTGGCTACACCTATTCTAACCATCTATCTTCCAGTGCCAAAGCCCCCTTTTATGAGCGAACTTATTGAGAAGTTGCACAAAGGCCACTACAATGTCATTGAAATGAAGCTAAGGCTCTTGACCTGGCACAATCTGGAGTCAGGCCTAGATGTAAAATTGAAACTGAAATCAAACAGATCAAATAGAACTTCAGGATGAAAACACAGCTGATGACTCTGCTCCTCTGGCTTACTAGAATGCTAGACTAAGGCCATGTCTACACTACACAATTTTGTCAACATAAGAGGCACCTTATGCCTATCTAACTATGAAAGTTTACACAATGCCCCTTCTGTCACTTTAACTCCCCTGCTATGTCAACATAATAAACTACCTTGAGAACAGGCACACGGCTTAGGGCAAGATACAGTGACACATTGGCAGTGTAAACATTGTGTTGCTTACGTTGCCCAAAATGGACTCCAGGAGGTATTCCACAATGTCCCCTGTGATTGCTTTGGTCACAGTTTTGAGGGAGAAGCATGGCATAATAGTGTAGTAGCTAGCACCTCTGCTTAATGTGCAGAAGGTCCTGGGTTCAATTCCCAGGGGGTTGGACTCAATAATCTCATGAGGTCCCTTCCAGCCCTATGATTTGATTGATTGAACTCCCCTGCCCTACTGCCAGGTTTACAACTACACAATTCTCCCATCTGAAACCCCTAAGAAGTTTTGAACTCACTCTTCCTGCTTGCTCAGTGTGGAGAGCACACACAGCAACCACCCACTGGAGCAGGCCATCACCACACAGCAAATGTGCACCTGCCTGGAATCCATGGTATGTGGTGTATCTCCTGGGTCTGTGGCGAGAGGAAGCTGTGCAGTTACAGATCCAGTCCAGTTTCAGGAACTTGCTTGGGGCATGGAGGAGGAAGAGGCTGTGATATGGACATAAAGTAGTGCTGTATAAAACATAAAAAGCTGCAGCAGGCATAGCAGAAGGCAACGATCTGTCCCTAGTGCAGCACCACAGACAGGCTGCGTCTACAAGGAGTGGACTGGGGTGAGAACAGCTCTCCCATTGAGCTCCTCATATAGCCCTGTGTTCATAAAGTATAGCACAGCATTGAAGACCAGTACAGAATCCCTTTCTTCTGACACAAATGGCTGGCTCACAGGTTGCCACAGCAGTTGATAAGCAACTGGAAACTAGTAGGGCACCCATTGAATGATACTAAATTCCAAAGAGGTTGCCATGTTAATCTAGTCTAGCAAAACAAACAAGGAGTCTGGTGTCACTTTTAAAGACTTACAAATGTATTTATCACATGACAGAATCCCACTTCCTCTGATGCTTGAAGATTGGGTGGGATTCTCTCGCCTGAAAGCTCGTGTGATAAATAAATTTGCTAGTTTTTAAAAGTGCCCTGCCTTTGAATGATGGGATTAAGAAACTGCATCATGTGACACTGAACATGCCCTCAATGATCCATTACAAAATCTTCCCAAACACTCTGTGAGCAATTGCATAGGATAGCTACCCATGGTGCACTGCTCACTTTGTTGGTGCAAGAGCTGCGACTGCGGATGTGCTCTGTTAACACAAGGATCGTAATGTGGACATGCAACCACAATTTAATTACAGCAGGTGCTGTACATTGATGTAACTTAAGTCAACTGAACTTTGTAGTGTAGATCAGCAATTCTCAACCACTATGTTGTGACACTAAAGTGTGTCTTAGCACAGGCTGAGTGTCTCATGTGAAATCAGCCTGCTGCTGACAGCCTGACTGTCAGCAGACTGATTTTATGCAGCAGCAGACTGATTTTATGCTGTTGGCCTTTTAAGAGCTAAAGCCAGTCAAGCCTCCTGCTGCAGAAAAATCTCTTCAGAAGGAGATCTCTTTACTGGTGGGGATGGAGAGCAGCAGTGGCATGGTGTGTTGTGCACAGCTGGGAGCCTTCCTAGCTGTGTTGCAACTGTGAAGGTGCTGAGAACCCCTGGTGTAGATATAGCCTGGGACCTAGGCTTAACTGTATGAAAACACAGTGGTCTCATAGACTGGTTCAAGATTAGCCATTACAAACCTCACTCCCTTCCATTCAAAATGCAAAGACACATTTCTGTGGTGTCAAAACCTTGCAGAAAGTGATAATAAACTTTTAGGAAGCTTCAGTACTTTAACATCAGGAAATTGAGGAGGAAGCTGTAGTCAGATTCAGGACCACTTAATTAATGCCAAGAATTAAGTAACGTATAATGAGAATGCAAAAAGAATAACAATCTTTAAAACAACGTCATGTTGATAGTGCAATATTTTCATATTATTAAGGCTTAGTCTCTGAAAATTACACATTGGTGTAATTCCTGAGTATGTTTCATAGTATCATATTTTCCAGTGTTAACTAAGATGAACAAAAGCAAGTTGCTTAGGTGAAGAATACCTTAAATGTACTAAACTGAATAATTGAATAGGACTGGCATTGAGTATCTAAAGGAAGGAGGGAGGTCAGCAACTAATCAGAGATCATGACATGGTTCTGCTTCTTGCACTGCTTCCTTCAATGAATAACATAAGGACTTCTGTGGACTAGTTTCTCTAGCAGTGCCAGCCACCTCAAAAGAGGCACAAAGGACACAGGGGTATATTCTGACTTCTGACAGGGCTTTGTAGAGCTGGAAAATGGAAGGATGTTTAGTGCTTAGGGCTTCTACGCAGAATGCTGTGATACAAGGATTAGTTCCTTACCCTTCCACAGAACTGTTGCATGACCTTGGGCAATTAACTTAGTATCTTTATGCCTCAGTTCCCCAACTGTAAAATGGAGATAACAGCCCCACTTTAACAATGACTTTGTGAAGACAAACACATAAATGATTGTGAAGCACTCAGACATAACAGTAATGGGGTCAATATAAACAGCCCATACATTAGATAGCTGCTTGCAGATTCAGCAAATTTATTGTGCACAATATTGAACTCAGACATGACTGCAATGAGTATAAGACCCTAAATTAGAAAGTACACATTTCACGCCCTTATGGGACATAGCAGCATGTATCCAATACCTCCACAATTGTCTGTGAAAAGCTTTCTGTGCTTGTGATTCAAAATGCTCCACCATAACTCTGTCTTGGCAAAGAGAATCTAGCACACAGAAGGTTGGATTCATCAGGTGAAAGAATCACAATGCAGAGCTGGGTAGTTAGATCACCTTGAGCATATAGGATGTAAAACCTGGTAAGTCAAGAGAAGTTAGAGTATTCATTAACGTTTTTATATATCATTCAACTCTGTAAATTATTTCCTTAAAATGTAATTTCCTGTTCAAACTGTATATTACATTCTATGTGTCTAAAATGATTTATGCTATAAAGAAAAGGCCTCTTTAATTTATATATATACAGCACAACTCGTTGCTAGGAAATGTGTCAGAAGCCAGAATCATGGATGAGAATTAAAGGGCAATTATGGTTAACTAGATCAAATCGCAAACAGTAGTTATACCAATTTTGTGAACTTCTTTTAGCAGCTATAATGGTAAGTGGCATGCAGAAAAGAGAGCAGAGAAAGAATACAGGAGGTAAAAACACTGTTATGTGACAGAATGAGTTGTACAAAGAGAATAAGAATTTGAAAACTGGTGAAGCAATTCATCTGATAGGCTATGTCTACACAAGGAAAAGTTAGTTCAAATTTGTTAGTTCAAACTAATGAGTTTGAGTAACTCGAACTCATTAGTTTGAATTAACACTGTCAACTGATTTGAATTAACATTAATTTGAATTAGTCCACTTTAATTCAAACTAACTGCCCTTAGTTCAAACTTATTAAGTTCAAACTGAGAGTTAATCCTTGTCTATATCATCCATAGTTCAAAGTAAGGATCAAACTAAGGGCTTAATTGGAACTAACTGGGAGGTCTTACTAGTTTGAACTAAGCTTTCATTATTTCAAATTAAGGAATTCCTTAGTTCGAACTAATCAAAGCCTCGTGTAAACAGGTACTAAGTTAGTTCGAATTAAGCCTCAATTTGAACTAACTTGCAAGTGTAGAAATATAGCCAAGTGTTTTGCCCCTGAAGGAATCATACATTACACCTAAATGGTTGTAGTAACGACAGAACTGCAAATGGTTGAGGATGTAGACCTGCCATCTGGTCTTAAGGAGCATTCCCTTTTAACATCAGTAGGAACCACATGCATGAGTCAGGGTTATATTATATGGTCCTAGAATCTATCTTGATAAACTCCAACTAGTGAGCTTATCTAAATACTAGATAAAGTTAATGGGATGGAAAGAAATTTGGGATGAGGTGGGGGCAGTGAAAAAAGCCTAAAAAGGTAAAGTACTAGGCTATGTCCACACACAAGTGCTTGTTTCGAAACAGGTCATTTCAAAACAAGCCATTTTGAAATAACGCCTTATTTCGAAATGTCTTACTTTGAAATAACAAAAAACTATTTCGAAATAAGGAAAAAAGCGGGAATCAAAATAGCATGTCCACACTGTGGACTTGCTATTTCACTTCAGTGGCAGGGCACCATGGGAAGTGTGGCAACATGGCCACCTCCCTAGGCCATGTCAGCGGCCATGTTGGTAGCCAATCCCATAAAACCTGGCCCTGACCTCACTTCCCTGTCCACTCTGGCTAGCAGGACTCTGCAGGTGCCCAGACAGCGCCTTGCGACACCCAGCCACTCTGACCGCCTGCAGAGTGTCCTGCGGATGTGGGATACTCTGTTCGCGGACCCAGAGGGTGCCCAGGCTCTGTCCAAGGATTTCATCCAGCTGGTCCGCAGGGCAGAGCCACTGCCCCCCCCCCCCGTGCCTCGCCAGGTTTCAGCACGGGAGACCAGCCCAGACTGGTAGGAGCGGGTGGTGCTGTGCACCTGGGGGGACGATGACTGGAGGCAGAAGTTCCACATGACCAGGGCCAGCTTCACCCTCCTGGTCACGGAACTCGCCCCGCAGCTGTGCCGCAGGGACACCCCTATGAGGCCTGCCATCCCTTGGACAAAGGAGTGGCCATCGCCTTCTGGAAGATGGCCACTCCGCAGTCCCACAGGTCAGTGGTGCACCTCTTCGGTGTCGGGAGGTCCACCACCGGGAACATCCTCGTCGAGGTCACCAGGGCCATCAACCAGGTCGTGCTGCGATGCCTGGTAAGACAAGGGGAGCTGCAGGACACCAATTGGGCGGGGATCCTCGATGCCACGCACATCCTCGTGCGAGCCCTGGAGCACAGGGCTGCCGAGTACCACAACAAGAAGGGGTACCACTCCACCCTTGTGCAGGCTCTTGTGGACCACTGGGGACTGTTCCAGAACTGTTATGTCGGATGGCCAGGGAGAGCCCATGATGCCAGGGTCCTCTGGAACTCTGCCCTCTACCGGGGCATGGAAGTGGGCACCTTCTCCCCCCCTCACAACATCAATCTTGGGGGAGTAAAGGTGCCTGTCGTCATTGTGGCGGATGCAGCCTACCCCCTGCGGCCATGGCTCATGCGGCCATATGCAGGGTCCCTCGATCCCTCCCAGTGGATCTTCAATCACCGCCTGACCCGTTGCCGCCAGGTGGTGGAGCAGGCATTCAGCAGCCTCAAGGCCCACTGGAGGTGCCTCCTCACCTGCCTCCACCTCACAGAAAGGACACTGCCCCAAGTGATCGTGGCGTGCGTGGCCCTCCACAATTACTGCGAGCGGTGGGGTGAGCCCATTCCACCTGCATGGGAAACTGAGGCCCAAGTCCTCGGAAGGGACGATGAGGAAACCCGACCTGTGCCCACACGGGAGCAGCCATCCCAGCGAGCCATATCCATGCACAATGCACTCTGGACCACCTTTGCCAAGGAGGAATCCTGAGGGCCAGGTCTGCCCTGCCCCACACCACCCTCTCCCCCATTCGCCCACAGCCACCCGCCACCCATCCATCCGCACTGTCAACTACCCCCAGTAAAACTACTGAATACCATGAATAAGTGCCAAACTATACTATTTATTTAACAATACAGGGGTTGGGGCAGGGAAGGGCTGGGGGGGGGGTTACGGGATGGGGCAATGTGGGGGCAGTCCGGGGGAGGGGGCAGCAACTTGGGGGTGGGAGGGTGTCTTTGGGGAGTTCGGGGGGCAGCTACTTGGGAGGCGGAAGGGGGTGAAAGAGTGGTCTGCGATGACTGCTGGCAGCCGCTCACTGTGGCGCTCCAGGGCCGCAGCCACCCTGTCATCCACCGCCATGACCCACTCAAGGACCCGGAGGGCGGCGGCCTGCCACTGGGCCTGCTTGCATCACCAGGCCTGGGTGGAAGCCTCTATCCTTTCACCGAGCTCCTCAAGGCTCTCAAGGAGCTTGACGCACAACCGGGGTGACCTCCTCTGCTGCCGGGGTGCCCTGGGGCTGAGGCATTGGGCTGCCGGTGGTGGTGGCTGGCGAACGGCTGTGCGACCTGCTGGAGGGAAGCAGAAAACACAGTTGGCACCTGCCGCCTGCTGGCCCTGTCTGTGTGCAGCTTGTTTGCAGCACACACCTCTGCCCTGACTGTCAGCAGCTCCCAGGATCCCATGGGACATTGCCCTGGGGTAGGGCTACCAGCCTCCAAAGCCCCGACAGGAGGCCAGGACAGTACCCAACGGAGGACATTGGAGGACCCTGGGTGAAAATGTTGTCTGGCTGTGGTCTTCATCAGGGTTTAGGGGGTCCTGGAATACTTGCCTGTACAAATCAGTATTCTATGGCATTCCAGGATACTTCAACCCCTATAGTAAAAAGCCTGACAAACTCCTGTATTTTAAACTGCCTGCCAGACAGCGAATGTGAGGGTAAAAAGAAGAACAGGACAGTAAAAAGGGGACCATGTTCTCCTTTTGCTGGATATCTGGGAACCGTACCCTGGAGGCACACATGCTAGTGGTGCCCACGAGTTTGAGCTGGACTCAGCCACGCTTTGCTCTAGGGGGTCTCCCAAGGCCACTTGCCAGTGGTGTGGCCTGCATGCTCTCCACCCCACCCAAGATGTGGCTGCATCTTTAACAGCCAGCCCCTTTGAACCATCCCGAGGCACAGAGGGGCCTGTGACCCCAGTGTCACCTGTCTCTGCGGGACCTGTGGCCGAGGGGTGGCCTCTGCACCCGCCAGCCCTGTGCCCTACCTGCCCTGGTGCTTGGCCCTGCACCCCCTCACTGCCCGTGACCTGCTGGACAGGCCCAGCTGTGTGTGCCTCAGTGGGAGGGGAATACTTACCCACAGGGGCTCCAGAGGTCCGGCACAATGTCCCGGGCTCGGTGTTGGACCCAGGGGCGAGATGGTGGTGATCCCCTTGTCCTCCAGGCTGCTCAGCACCTCCAAGCCAGCGAACAGTTTTGGGCTGCTTGGGGTGGCCTCCGCCGCTGGTGGTGCTGCGGCTGGAGGCCCCCCAATGGAGACATCGGACCCCGGTGCCTCCGGACCAGACGATGGGCTCCTCTGTACGTCTGTGTCCAGAGCCTCAGCGGGGAGACCGCTGGGCTCTGGACCCAGGAAGCTGTGCAACTTGTCAAAGTAGGGCAGGTGGCTGAGCCCCCTACCCCCTGGACCTCCTGAGCCTCCCGGGTGCATGCATGGTCTTGGTGCAGGGCCTTGAACTTGCTGTGTACCTGATCTGTCGTGTGGGGCTGGCCCACCTCAGACATTGCTGTGGCAATGTCAGTGTAAATGTCCCGGTTCCGGTGGGAGGCCCAGAACCGGGACATGATGTCCGGGCGCTGCCAGATCCTGAGGAGGCAATGAATCTCCTCAGGGGTCCAGACAGGGGCCCAGCGTCACCCCTCAGCGGCAGTGCCTGCCTGCGCAGCCATGCCTGATGAAGGCTCAGGCCACGCTACCTGACAGGCACGCCCTGACAGGAACTTCCTGTTCCCCTGGGTGCTGTGCACCCTGGGAGGAAGGTCAGATGGTTATTTCAAAACAGTGCTTGTTTTGAAATAACATGTCCGGATGACGGTTGTTTCGAAACGGGTCATTTTGAAACAACCATCATTTCGAAACAGCATGTCCCAACGGGGTTATTTCGAAACAACTCATTTCGAAATAACTGTTGTTTTGAAACAGAAGGGGTTTAAGCCGTTTCGAAACAGCGGCTCTTGTTTTGAAACAATGGAACCCGTTGTTTTGAAACGAGAGAACATCGTTTGGACATGCCACTTCTTATTTCAAAACAAGCTCTGCTGTTTCGAAATAAGAAGTCTATGTGGACATACCCCTAGAAACCTGAATGGAAAACAAGAGACATCAGAGGCTTAATTCTATGTCTGGAGAGCAGTGATGGACCAGTTCTACCTGCTAGTTAATTTACAGATAGGAATTATCATGTTCTAGTTTCTAGCAACATTCCTTGCTCTAGATTAGAATGCATTGGAAGATCAAAACTTAAAGCTTGCTGAAAACAAACATTTTTATATATAGCATTGCTCCTTGGTCTCAACCAATTTTAACTCCCTGACCACTCAAGCAAGCAATTCAGCCCAAAGCAAAAAGATGTTCGGCATTTTAGACTACCACCTAAAACATCAATATGCTAGCTACTGAGAAGAATAAATCCAAAACTGCAACAAGCTAGAGTTATAGCTCCCTGCCCAGAATTGCCATACAAACAGCCTACCTTACCAAAATAAATGTGCAAAACTAAGACAGATTCTTGCTAAATAGAAAACTGGTAACCACAGTCCAGACATGTTAACTGGCAGATACAAGCCACAAAAATACAATCTTTACCTGTGCCTTTGTCTAGAAGCAAAGAGCACAGTCTGCGACAATAAAGAGATGGAGACACACTTTTTTCTCCACCATCTGAATTATAAGAGTGTGAGAGTTCTTCTCCAATATTTCGGAATTATAAAAGATAACTAATCAAAACATTATGAAAAACCATCTGACCATGGGAGAAAAAGATGGCATTGTGCTTCATAGTAACCTGTCACCAGATCAGGAATGAATAGTATTATCAAACGGATTCAGAATCAAACTCAAAAGATAATGTATAACCATATTCTGGTGAATCGTACCAATCTCATTGACAGGTGAGGGGATCTTTTTTTTTTTCTTTTAGTTTATCAATATTTATGTAGTTTGTCAACACTGACTTGAAAACTGAAATTGAGAGAGCAGAGACAAGAGAGATATTCTTACGGGATATATAGAAGGGAACCTTAAGAAACCTACATGGGTATGTCCACACGTCTCTTTTATTTCAAAATAACACTGGTTATTTTGAAATAAAAAAGATTAGGTCCACACGATGTTTTCTTATTTCAGAATGACAGGTTTTGTCATTTCAAAATAAGAACCGTCATTTCGAAATAGCTTAAACCCCATTCATTTTGAAACAGCTATTATTTTGAAACGGTTATTTTGAAATAATGCCATTTGCATATGTTGTTTCAAAACAACACCATTGTTTTGAAACAACATGTCCAAACGGTGTTATTTCGAAATAACCATTTTGAAATAACAGCCATTTCGATAGCAGGCTTTCCCTTAATTTGAATTAACTTATTTCGAAATAAGGGCTTTATTTCAAAATAACTCATTTCAAAATAACCTATTTTGAAATAACAATGTATGTTGGACATAGCCCATAGGTAACCCCAAAGTATACTTAGTTCTGTAGTTACACAGAATAATTTCCCATATTTACTTCCCTGGCTATGCTGCCAAGTAGTTTGAATTGCATAAGTAGAACTAAGAAGGACTTACCACAAATGAGAATACTACTGTCCATCTGTTCTTTTGTTGTGATATTGTCATATCATCAGTCATATCATCACAGTGATATTTGAATGACTTTTTCCAGAAGCTGATGCTCTTGAAAAAATGGTAAATACTGACACTGTGACCATGGCCAACAGCTTTAGAAACAGAGACTAAAAAAGAAGGAAAAGAGTTCACACACTAAAAAACCTCAACACGTTGATCAGAATGCAGCTGACTGAAAGACAAACACATGGATGGATTTAAGCAGCAGGCCACAACTTTATTAACTTAACAATGAAAGATGGATGCTACACACCCACTCTACTCACACAATAGCCATTTAAGTGGGTCCAGTGTGGCTTTACAAGAGTTCCCATCCATATAATCAATAACTCAGGGTTGACTTATCTCAGCCAACCCTCTAGGGCTCAGCTTGCGCCTGAATCCCACTCCCCCGCCCCTTCCTTCATGTAAGAGGTACAAGGTACCAAAGAGGAACTCTGTGGAAACTTTTGTTTACCAGAAGCTGTGAATGGGCAATAGGATGAATCATTGTTCTGTTCATTTCTTACATTCTTATGTCTCCTCTTTCTACAAACAGAATCTCTAACAGCCACACCCTGGACACCAACCATAAGTTGTGACATACCTTCCTATCTTGTTTCCTAACACTAAGCTTCTTCTTCTTACTTTTTTAACCTAAACTCGGCCTACACAGTGCTACAAGGAAGGTGAAAAATGTCTAGACCATTGCTAATTTGGCCTAAGAGCAGGGTTGGATTTACACACTCGTAGGTACAGCATCTTCAGCTCTCTCCCTGACTACAGCTGATTTGTATTTTTCACATGAGAACAGGGGTCAACAGGGGAGAGAGAGGTGTGTTGGACTAGCTCCCCATGGGAGGACATGGGGAAAGTGCACAGGACCTATAGGCGCATGTGGTAATCCTCCACTGTTTTAAGCACGCCTAGAACATCAGCACCTCTAGACATGCATCCACTGTGCCTAATTTCTTCCTGATTCCCAAAACAGGGAATTGGTCAGACTTACAATATCCTGGAAACAGAGCTCAACATACGTCTGGTACTGCACAAAGGGTGGGGGGAGGGGCTGAGGCAGCAACAAGATGGAAAAATGGCCCCTGGACATCCAAGAAGACTTTAAATTAAGAAAATGGAAGCTGAGAGAGCCATTCAGTTCCTCTCTATGGCTATGTCTACACTACAAAAGCTAAGTCAACTTTATTAAGTCGACTTAATAAAGTCTACTAAAAGTCCACTTGATTAAGTCTACTTATGGAGGTCACACTTCTCTTAAGTCAACTTAACAAAGTTGGTTAAGTTGACTTAAGAAGGGGGTCCTAATAAAAAATGTGTTTGCTTAAGTCAACTTTACTAAGTTGACTTAAGCAGGCACATGTTATAACATAGGGCTTCTTAAGTCACCTTGGGGGCCACATTGCATTAAGTTGACTTTATTAATAAAGTCAACTTAATGCCTAGGTCAACCTAACGAGTGAGAATCATTAAGTCAACTTAAGGAAGCCCTTTAGTCAACTTAATGAACCCCAAATGTGTCTAGGGCTTTGCTTAAGTTGATGTACGCCTCCTCAAGTTAACTTAAGTGCATAGTGTAGACATACCCATTTAGCCCTCTCCCCCAGCTGGTCAACATGTGGTGGAGAAGTCTCTGACCCCAGTAATACACCCATGTGTGTTTTGAGGCAGGAGAAGGGGCGTGTCAGGACATGGACACTCTCTTCTCCCTCCTAGAAATTGACCATCCCCACTCACCCACTGAGATGGGGCAAGGCCTATGGTAGCAAGATTCCCACCAGCGTACAGTTTCCAAGTATCCTGAAAAGCAGTGATTCTCCCTGGCTGCAATTTTTATCTACTTCAATTAAAAAGATGACAACAATCTGTTTTTTTTGTAAAGCAGTGTCAGCAGAGGGAAGGAAGATGAATGTATACTGAAAGATGTTGCTGTTGCCGACATTTAAATTAACCATGTTGTCATGTGGGAGGAAGATCTGTGCAAGGTACCTCTTGAAGCATGTGAACAGCCATTACAGTCACCAATGTTTTCACACAAACTGTAATGCAACTCTCAAGAATATATGATGCATAATTCAGAATGGTTTAGCTTTAGGTACTTACAGGGTGTGGGCCAGGATACTATCTGGGCCAGGTGGTTAAGCCTCATCTTGAGTATAACATCAATATATAATACTTTGGAACTTACAAACACACCATTTTTTTTAATCTGCTTCTGGTCATTTATCTTCATTTCAGAACCAGATATTTTTCATTAGACGAGAGCCTGGTCATAAGTCTAAATTTCAAATGGTTTCTTCCTTTTTATGGAAACTGCTTTCAACATGTTCACTCAATTAAATTTACACACTATATAATGCCCAGTGCATGCAGAAACTTAAGTCACAGGCATGGTCTAAAAAGCTGTCAGAGGCTAGCTCTTCACAGTGGTAAAGTAGTCTTTTTGACGCACAGAAGAGTCCCCTAAACTTCTCTGTGCTACCTGTATGAGAATGATTTGATGCTGCTCAATGAAGCAAAAATCTGAAACTTTGGATCCTACTCATAAAGAAATTCTTCAAAGTATGTTCAATGGCTCATCTTTCTTGAACTATTTAGCTCTAATGTGATATCTTCTACTTGTTTTTAGGAAACTTTACAATACACTTTGGTGGTCAATCATTGTCATAAACAAACTAGTATCAGGCAACATTTCTACACAGGGGATAGAAAACTGAGTAGAGGTACACAAGTTCCGGAGGGGTAGACGTGTTGGACTGTGTACAGCAAATACAACAAGAGTCCTATGGCACCTTAACAAATTTCTTTGGGCATAAGCTTTGGTGGGCTCCAGCCCAGTTTGTCAGGTGCATGAATTCACGCACATACATCTGACAAAGTAGGTTGGAGCCCACCAAAGCTTATGCCCAAGGAAATGTATTAGTCTTCAAGGTGCCAAAGGACTTTCATTGTTTTTGAGTAGATGTAGTGACAAAACAAATGTGTCTGATAACCAGCTACTTTGTGACAAGCTAAAGCTCTTGGAATTGTAATAAAGCACAGGCAGTACATTGTGCTACAGATCAGTATTTCCAAAGAAAAAGAAAAAAAACGGAGAACTGATTCTAAGTACACTAACTGTTTGTCTACATGGGGATTTATTCCAGAATACCTATTCCTGATTGATTATTTACATTTTGGAAGTGGATTAATCAAATTTCAGATAAGCAATTCCTACTCTGGAATGAAATGTGTCAACATCTGGAATTAATCAAGAACAGTTGAAATGTTTTAAAATCACTTACAACCATAACCTGAATTAATTTCATATTTACACAAGCCCTAAACCCACTTTACATTGCTCCAGCAGAATAAAGGTTACTTAAAGTGCATCAACCTTGAGTAAATACGTTTCTTAACTGACTCTTCTACTGTGCTAGTGTTTAATGAAGTGTTGCCATTACACAAAGAAAATATTCATGAACAATTATTTTCACAAAGCAGAGTCAGAGAAATCAACAAAAGGATTGAAAGACTATGGGTTCTTTTCCCATTACAAAAGGTAATTTGACTTCAGGCTTCCCAGGGTTTGACCCTAACAATTGCTCTGATTTGCTGTTACTGTATGACCTGATCCTATGTTTTACACCCCCTTGCATTTATCTTTATTCCATTCTGTAAGTTCACCCATCTTCAAAGCATCTGACGAAGTGGGATTTTCTCCCACGAAAGCTTATGTGAAAAATAAATCTGTATAGGGTATGTCCACACATCTTTTTTATTTCGAAATAACACTGGTTATTTTGAAATAAGAAAATTAGGTCCACATGACATTTTCTTATTTCGAAATGACGAGCCCCATCATTTTGAAATAAGAACAGTCATGTTGAAACAGCTTAAACCTAGTAGCTGAGCGAAATAACCCTTGTTTCGAAAGGGTTGTTTTGAAACAATGCTGTTAGGATGCATTGTTTCAAAACAGGGGTTTGACCTTCCTCCCAGGCTGCATAGCACCCTGGGAGGAAAGGCCACCCCTGCTCAGCACCCTGGCCAGGGTACTGAGAAGAGAAGCAGCCCTGGCCAGGTGTCCGCAGGTGCTGCAGTCCCTGGTGGGGTGGCTACAGGCAGGGCGGCTCACCCCACCACCAGCTTGAGGGACCGGCTCCCAGCGGCTGCAGCCCCAGCGGCGGGGAAAAGCCAGGTGCCCCGCCACCCCTGCTGCCCCCAATGGGAGCAGCCCCTCAGAGCATGGTGGGGTGAGCCGCCACAGCTGTGGCTCACCCCGCCAGGGCTGCGGCCCCAGGGATCTGGGCGCAGGCTGAGCCGCCGCTGCTGCGGCTACCCCGCGCCCTTTGCAGCTCCCCCAACCTGGGCAGCGGAGCCTGGGAGTGCCGCAGCTCCTGGCAAGCCCTCTCCCCCCATCTGCCCTGGTTGGTGGCAACATGGCCCACAAGGGGCCATGTTGCCACACCTCCCAGGGTGCCCCTCTCCTGAAGCGAAATAGCAAGTCCACACAGAGGACCTGCTATTTCGCTTTCAGGGTTTCCCTTATTTCAAATTAATTTTTTTTTTTAGTCTGAAATAACTGGTTTTGAAATAAAGGTTTTATTTCAAAATAAGTCATTTTGGAATTACTTATTTCTAAAGAAAACCATGTGTGTAGACATAGCCTTAGTCTTTAAGTGTCACACAACTCCTTGGTTTGGGTTTTGTTTTTTTTTTTGTTTTTTTGCTGGACTAGACTAACACGGCTATCCCTTTGGAAATTGACAAGATTATCATAAAGTAGAACTTTTCTCTAGTTATTTTTTTTTCCAAATCCTAGCCAATTGCATCTGCAGTACCTTTTTTTCTTGTGTCCATTAAGAATTTTCCCATTTCCTATTTTTGCAATGGAAGTGTCATATGTTTCATTTTTGCTTCAATTTCAGTTCACAATAGTTAATGCATAATATAAATTCTCTTTCAAGCATGTTTTCTTTTGGGGATGCTCCAGAGATTGGACATCACTGAAGTCCTGTCATGTATGCATAGTATTCTCTTCTATCATAAAATACATGAGATCTATAATTTCAGCTTTGATGCATGGCAGTAGAAATGCTAAGATTGAAAAGTCTTGAGGTGATGTTGAGTTCATTACAGGAAGCTGGCAGGGCTTTTTCCACCAGATAAAAGAAATTTAATTATTGACATCTATAGGAGACAGTTGTGTCTACTTTGAATGTTATGATTTCTTCTATAAACTAGCTAGTTATAATTTCTGAGCTGTGACTTCTCCCCAAGTGGAACTAGTACTTCAGTCAAGCTTTTCAGCAAGAATTCATCTTAACAGAAATGTCTTTTCTTTACTTCCTTATCATAAAAATAAATATTAATCTGCTGATTGAGAGGCTTCAGAAGCCTGATAGTAGATTTTTCAAAGGTCTTCTTATTTATTTGAAATTTTCAGCAAAACTCTGTGATTATGATGGTGTTCATTGGGTCTGTGGCTAATGTGGCTAAGGAATAGAATCTGAATTTTTATAGCAATTTGATTGTATTTATAATTTTCACATAGTTCTCTATTATAAAAATCCTGAAGTATTTAAATAGATGTTCTTAGGGTTTTTTGGTGGTGGGTTTTTTTTTTGGTTGGTTGGTTGGTTTGTCTGTTTGTTTCTTTGTTTTGCTTTGAATGCGTGAGGTAGAATCAAGAGACACCTGCAGACAAACTGAATGTCTGATAAATGAAATCTAAAGGAAAATATAATCTGATAATCTACTTTTCTTAAGGGAATTAGATTGATTATGTTATATACTTTTAACTCACTCTGTCTCTCATGAATATACACAAATAATGAAAGTCCCATCAAGAAAAAAAAATAAAAGATTGATATTCAGAAACTATAAAATAATTCCTTCACAAACTATGATGTGTGGGGGAAATAAGTTTCAGTGTATTTCATTATAGGGTGTGCATATGTGAATATATGTTCCTTTTCTGTAGCACCTTCTAAGAATCTCAAAGCATTTTAGGGGATTCATTTACCAAATGACTCAGGTGATTTAAACAGGGATAATCTTAAACATGCATTTACATTCAAGCCCAATGTTTTTTGTTGTTTCTTTTATGAGTGTAATATGCACATTGACCAGATTTAAGTTAACATAAATATTCTAAAAATGAAACAAAAGTTTTGTGGCACCTTAAAGGCTACCTAAGGGATAAGCTTTTGTGGGCTGCAACCCACTTCACCAGATGCATGAAGTGGAAATTACAGTTAGGAGGTATATATGCACAGGGCCATAACTAGAAAGATTGGCACTCAGGGAAGCAGCCCCAGACACATCCTCCCCTCCACCTGGGGTCTGATCTGGCCCAACCAGTGGCAGCAAGCTGGACCCAGACCCTGCCACTGCCAGAAGCCCCCTTCCAGGCAGCTTCCCCAGCTGGGCACCTTCCCTGCCGATTGGCAGGGCTCGCGCTGTCTGCTTTCTTCGCCAGTTGGCAGAGTCCCCAAGCAGCTGCTTTCCCCGCGGTCAGCAGGGTCTCCTGGAGTCTGCTTTCTCCACAAGACAGCAGGGTCCCCCGACAGAGTGCTTTCCTGCAGGGGCGCTTTTGCCACCAGCCTCCTGGCTGGCTTCCCCAGCAACTTGGTCCCCCAGTGGGGAGCCTTCCTTGGTGCCATCTAAAATTTGGTGCCTGGGGCTTTGCCCCATTTGCCCTGCCATAGTTACAGTTCTGCATATATGCTTGCAAGGGTAAGAAACAATAAAATGGGGAAAGCAAGTCCTAACAAAGTCAATTCAGTTAGGGTAGATGAGGCCCATTCGCAATTGTTGATTAGAAAGTGAGAACGTGTGAACACAGACAATTACTTTTTGTAATGAGATAACCATTCCAAGTCCCTATTCAGATCCAGTCTGATTGTGTCAAGTTCGCATGTGAGTTCCAGCTCTGCTGTTTCACTCTGAAGTCTGTTTCTGAAGTTCTTTTGATGAAGTGTGACAACTTCCAAGTTTGCTACAGATTGTCCAGTGAAACTGAAGGGGTCTCCTACTGGTTTATGGATGTTACCATTTTGTATATCTGATTTTTGTATCTGATTTGATATCTGCTGTATTCTTTAGCATAGAGACAGTCTTGTTTGCCCAATGTATATGGCAGAGAGGATTGATGGCACATGATGGCATATATCACATTAGTAGATATGCAGGTGAATGAGCTCCTGATGGTGTGCCAAAAGTAGTTAGGGCCAGTGATTGTGTTAATGGAGTCAATGTGTGGGCAGAGTTGGCAATGGGGTTTATTGCAGGGATAGGTTCTTGGGTTAGTGTTCTTGTTGTATAGTTTACGGTTGCTAGTGAGTATTTGCTTCAGCTTTGGGGAGGCTGCCTGTAAGCAAGGATTAGCCTGCCTCCCAAGGCTTAAAAGGGTGATGGATCATCTTCTAAGATAGGTTGTAGATCCTTAATGATGTGCTGCAGAGATTTTAGCTGCAGGCTCTAGGTGACAGACAATGGTGTTCTATTGTTTTCTTTATTGGGTCTGTCCTGTAGTGGATGACTTCTGGCTATCTGTCTGGCTGTGTCTATCTATATCTTCAGTTCCCTAGGTGCATATTGTAGTTTAAGAATGTTTGATAGAAATCCTGTAGGTGTTTGTCTCTGTCTAAAGGATCAGAGCAAATGTAGTTGCATCTTAGGGCTTGGCTTTAAATGATGGATCATGTAATGTGTCCACAGTGGAAGCTGGAAGCATGAAGCTTTGTGCTGGGGTCAGTTGGTTTTTGGTATAGAGTGGTGTTAATGCATTGTTATTGTTAATTGTTAATGTCAGTGTTAATGCATTGTCAATGCATTGTAGTGTCCAGGAAGTGGATTTCCTGTGTGGACTGGTCAAGTCTGAGGTTTATGGTTTGGTGGAAATTGTTGAAATCCCAGTGGAATTCTTCAAGGGACTCTTTTCTGTGACTCCTGATGATGAAAATGCCATCAGTGTAGCATAGGTAAAGGAGAAGTAGTTGGGGATGAGATCTGAGGAAGTGATGCTCTAGGTCATCCCTAAAAATGCTGGCATACTGTGGGGCCATTCGGGTACCCATAGTCATACCACTGACTTAAAGACATAGATCATCTCCAAATCCAAAGTAGTTGTGGATAAGGACAAAGTCACAAAATTCGACTACCAGATGTGTCATGTCATCACCAGGGAAACTGTTCCTTATGGGCTGTAGTCCATCTTTGTGTAGAATGCTGGTGTAGAGAGTTTCTACATCCATAGTGTCTAGGAGGGTGTTTTCTGTGAGATCACTGATGGATTGTTGTTTTCTGAGGAAGTCAGTGATATTATGAAGATAGCTTGGAGTGCTGGTGGCCTAGGTCTTGAGGAGAGAGTCCACATAGTCCGACAATCCTGCAGTGAGAGTGCCAATGCTCAAGATAATGGAGCATCCAGGATTCCTGGGTTTGTGGATCTTGGCTGGCAGATAGAATACCTCTGGTTGAGGCTTTTGAGGTGTGTCCATGTAGATTTGTTCCTGTGACTTTTTAGGGAGTTTCTTAAGTAGGTGTTGTAGTTCTTTTTGGTATTCCTCAGTGGGCTCAGAGGGTAGTGGCTTGTAGAATGTGGTGTTGCAGAGTTGTCTGGCAGCATCCCATTCTTAATCTGACCTGTTCATGATGACTACAGCATCTCCTTTGTCAGTTTCTTTGATTATAATCTCAGACTCACTTTTGAGGCCATGAATAGTGTTAAGTTCTGCACAGCTGAGGTTATGGGGCAGGTGAGGCTGCTTGACTACAATCTCAGCTTGTTCACATCAGTGAAAGCACTCTAAGTAAAAGTCTAGTCTGATGTTTCAACCATCAGGAAGAGTCCATGCAGAATAGCATTGGCAAGAAGGTGTCAGTGGGTTAGTGTGTTGTTCAGTGGTGTGGTGGAAATATTCCTTGAAGGCATCAAAGAAACCCAGGAAAAGTCTATCACAACAGGTGTTCAAGGATGAATTTAGGCCTCAGTGGTGTAATTCCAATGACATTTGTAGAGTGAAATTAGTTTTAAAATTGTCTTGGTGTAAATACCAAAGAATCTGAATAAAGACAAAGTATAATGTAATTTCAGTATGTTTTAATTTTTTAAATTACATATGGCACAATGAGAACAATATTGTACAATGATATTTGTCTTAGGAAGTTACATATGACTCTGAAAGTATCATGATATTAGTGAATTACATTGCAAGTTATTATCAAACACTACATATCCTTAATTATTCTACTATGCTTATGAGGCCTATTCTTTTACAGAAATTGCTAGAAGGAAACTCTGTCTTGCACATTACTGGAAATATGTAGCCTATTCTCTTATGGAATTGTGGTTCAGTCAAAAGTGAACAGTCTTGGAAATGGATAAACTGGCACACCAAGTACACCCACCCACCCACTCATACAAAAGTGCCAAAAACAAGATTTAGTATTTAGAAATTTGATTACCCTTTCTAGGAAAGGGAAATTTCTGTGATATAAAGCTTCAGATTTCCCAGACTCAAATCTAACCTACCAAGTAGCATGGCGCAATATTGTCCCAAATTCTGCCTGTCAAGCCAAAATAACCTGACCACTTACTCTGTGGATTTGGAGATCCAGTCTTCTAAGGCAGTGGTTCCCAACCAGTGTGCTACAGCACACAGGTGTGCCCTCAGGACTGAGCAGGTATGCCGCGGAATTTTTTGAAAAAGTACAGGAAGAGTTCTGGATTGGCTCATTAATATACATGAGTTCATTTGGAGACCATATGGTAGTGTGCCTCAAAATAATTAAAGGCATCAAGGTGTGCCATGACAGAGACAAGGTTGGGAACCACTGTTGTAAGGCAGTGGTTCTCAAACAGTGGCATGGGAGTATGCAGAGATGCAGTAGATCACACTCTTGGGGGTATGCAGAGTTGTAGTAAGTATCATAGAATCATAGAATCATAGGGTTGGAAGGGACCCCATGAGGTCATCTAGTCCAACCCCCTGCCCAAAAAAGCAGGACCACTCCCATTAGATCATCCCAGTCAGGGTTTTGTCCAGCTGGGCCTTGAACACCTCCAGAGATGGAGATTCCACCACCTCCCTAGGCAGCTTATTCCAATGCTTCACCACTCGCCTAGTAAGGAAGTAGATAAACACATCTTAAATTTGTCTCATTTTCAATAGCAAAGTCCGTACAAACTAAAATTTCATACAACCAATGTTCTAAGCCATAATGTCATATAGAATACACTCATAGCAGCCAGTCAGAGGTTGCATTTCATAATTTGGGCTGTTAATGCCCCCCTAGATAAGTGCAATGTTTCAGGACAGTCCAAAGACTGTTGCATTATAATGCTATTGAAATAGTGTCACTGATGATGTATTACTGATCCTAACTGGAATATCAACCAGACAGAATAAGAATGAATATTAAAGAACACTAGTTCTTTAATATATCCATTCAATTAGCTTGGATAAATCTTGTGGTAGAATGGGAGAGCCTGAGACATGAGGCCTGGTACAAAGCCTGGGGCCTTAACTAAAGTAGAAGTGAGGCCCTGTTACAAAAACATACCTATTGCAAACTTCACAGAACTTGACAAGAACAGGATTGGCAATGTAAAAAGACAAATATTCCTAAGATGTGCTAGGCTCAGGACACTTATGCAAACACATTCCAGAAGAGTGCCAAGTATGGTACAAACATACTCCCCAAAGATATTAGGAACATGTTGACTCCTCCTTAAGGTAAGGTCAGATTTACAGTGTAATGAATAGAGATGTTTTGACTGAGTCAACATCTACAAGATAGAGGGTAGTAACTAACCACATAAGAGGAGTAATACATAATTTGTTTGTACCAGTGTATAAAAGATCTGAAAGGGAATGTCTTTGTCTGGCCTAGGAGTGAATGGAAAGTGCCACCATTTACTGAGCTAGTCCATTGTCATGTGCATTCATGAGTTAATGTACCCCTAAAGAGTGAACCAGGGCAATGAATTGTGGTTCAAGGACAATAAACTTGACTGGGTGCCTTCATATCTCTGATCTCATTGAACAGTTTGATTGAGGTCTGCTCTATCAGCTGTCTGTGTTTGTCTATCTAGACGCTTTCTAATAAGTGTCATGTACATACTACTTTAGCCTTTATAATCTCTTCTTGCATTGTCATCTGTAATTCCTTTTCCTCTATTTTCTTGTGCTATCATATCTTTTATCTTTCACTTCATGTTCAGTCTCCCTTTGCCTTATCTTCCAATCATGAGTTTTCTTTTTCTTTCATAATTTACATATCCTGATTCATTTCTTCATCTACTCAAATGTTAAAATCAAGCATGACTGCATTTTAATATTTGGTGCTAAATATTCATTTAAAGATCAATTTACATAGATGTGGTCACCTTTGTACCATTATTCAGCTATCTTGTTTTCTTCACTAATCTTCAGCTGGGGAAAAACCTGGAGATGTCTGCTGTGATTCCTGTCCCACTTATTAACTTTCCACTGCTCAATAGTTATGATTCAAGTACACAAGTGAAGGGGTTATTGTTCAGATTACCCTGCATACAATTGTTTTAAGTTTAAACCCTCTAACATTAGGATTTTCAAAAGTACTATGTGTTGGCCTAACTCTGTTCCCATGAAATTGAATGCTAATATTCCTGTTGACTTCAGTGGGAATAGAGTTAGACCAATGCTGAAACCTTTTGAAAACCCTATCTTCGGTAGATAGAAGTTCCAAAGAAAGCTATCTCCTCCCCTCCCCCATCCATTCCCATTGTAACTGAGAATCTCACAATCTTTAATGATTGTTTTATCCTTCCATCATCACTCTTACCAGTTATACACATGAGGGACTAAGACACAACGAGTGGCATCTGTAAGGTCACACAAAGTATATATCTACACTGTCATAGTGGTGGTCATTAATGCTGCAGCAGTGATTGAGTGGATCTGTGTAGATCAACTCAGTTGATCAGCAAGCATTCTCTGGTCCATTCAATTAGTCCACCTCCCCAAAAGGTGAAAGGCAGCATCACTCGGAGGGCATTTCCCATCAATGCAATGACACCACAGTACACTATTGTAAGTACATCTTAAGGACATAGTTTGCAGGCTCCAAACTACCAAGCTAGTGCCCTAATCACCAAACTACCCCTTCTCTCTATTTCCTTTCAGGTAATTGGGAGCAATGGTTATGTCATGCTTTATACAAAAATAGAAGGAATGGTAGAGGAACACAAAAGGATGAGTAGGGAAGGAATGATGTGATGCAAGGTGAGTGTTTCTGCACCATTGCAGGCTGGATTCTGGCAGTCCTGGCTTTTTCTAGTAAAGTGATGCAATAGAGAAATAATGATGGAGCTGAATTAGACAAATTCCATACTGGTGACCAAAAAATAAATAAATATATTTTTTTTTAAAACTGTGCTGAGAGAGAAATGAAACAGAAAGCTAAAATTCTTTTTTACAGACATGAGAGAAAGTGAAGCAGCTGTAGACTAGAGGTAGGCAAATAATTTATAATAAACCATATGTTCAGCAAATCAGTTGTCCTCAAATAGATAGTTTAGGGTTATGAACTATCTTACAGATAGCTAAATATTTTTGAACATTGACCTGGTGAACTATATTACTGGTAACTGAACGTTCACCTGGTGGTGAAAGCAACAATATAAAAACGGGACTACTTTTCTCAAACTTGATCTGCTAAACACAGTAAAAACAAAATATCCAGTGCAAAAAAAGCTCATAGTAAACTGCATGAACAGAACATCACTGCTAGGTTTCAGAGTGTAATCGTTCCAGGAAAGGAATAGAAATGTAAAAGCATTGTGAGGAAGTTGGGTCTATTACTATTCTTGGTTCAGAATGGCTTTAGAACATGACAATGCATTGCAATCTCAGATGACAAATTCACCAGGACTGAAGAATGAGAATGAATAATGAATTGTTTCCAAGCCTTAACTATATGGAAATTCCATTTTCCTCTACCACAGAACCAGCTGGTAGTAACAAAGAGAATTGACTTGCTAACTGTAGACTTTTTTTTCCACCATTCAAAAACACTGTGCCTGTCTTTCAGCATAAGTCTGAAAGTCATAATTTTGTTCCAAATAGAATCCAGAATGGGGTATGAGTTCCCAGACTGGAAGTTGGACCAAGTTCCCACAAAAATGTCCTGAGGAATAGTTACCCTGGTTAAAATATATTCCTCAGCTGAGGAACAGAATGATCCCCTGATTGTGTTTACAGGGTTGGGATCTATTCTACCTCATTTAGGGATCAGGTCCTATTCTGTTAGCAGTTGGATACACATGTAAAGTGTCCTTGCTCTAAACAATATATCATTTGAGATTTTAATTTGAAGGGATCAGGTATGCCTTGTGGTAATCTGTGTACATACATCAATATTTTTAAATGTGGGATCCTAAAGTTGAACTTCTAAATTCACACTTAGGCACCTAAATAAAGATAGTCTGATATTCCAGCACCCCGGAAGAGCACAACGGGGAGAGGAAACTACTACCCTCCTTCTAAAAGATAAGTCTCGGGGGTGGGGGTATGCTTTCGAGAAGAATATGAGAGGATTCAGGCTTCTGCAAACAATATTCGTCCAGGGCTCCTTAATTCTTCCTCAAGAATTTGGGCTGGTGATCAAGGCTGCCACAGAACCCTGATTTCTGGTGATTTGGGGATTTTATGGAATTTTTCCCCGTAAGCCCTCCATTTACCTGTTTGCATGCATTTTCCGAAGTTTGAAAAGGGTAGCCATATTAGTCTAGCTCAGTAAAACAAACAAGGAGTCCTGTGGCACTCAAAGACTAAGAATTTATTTATTGCATAAAATGCAATAAATAAATTTGTTAGACTTTAAAAGTGCCACAGGATTCTGTTTTCCAAGGTGTAATACTTGGCTGCATTTTGGAAGCTATGATTTTTTTTTTGTTTTAAATTGTTGTGGCTGTTCAGGCATAATAAGTATATGTGGTATGAAATAGAAATTTGACTTGGATGAAATTCTGGTAATGCAAGATCAAAGTTTATCCTAGAGAAGGCCCTGAGAAGAAAAACAAGCAACAACTGATACCTTAAAATCAAAAGTGCAAATGCTTGTCTCTAAAAATGGTCCAGAATCCTAAAAGACCCCAGAGATAACAGATAGTATTTTTACTGAATCCGTTTGCTTATGCGAGTTATAAAACTAGAAACCATATTATCAACCATGAAACTATATAATTAGTTTCTTTATGGACCTGCAATTTTTGCTACATATAATAAAAATATTGTCACCAAAAAGAGAGGCCATTATGAATATGACAGGTCATTTACTGGAAAAAAGTTGTGTAAAAGTAACATCTGATAATTTGTTGGAAATATTAGCATATAGATGGCTGTGGGAAGTGTGAAATATTATCAGAAGAATTCTAATCTAAATTGCTGCAATGTCCAAATAGCATTTTGTATTTTGTTACCATAATGCCTGTAGCAGTTCAGACTTAAACAATTTACAGATATAGCTCTCATTTGTGAACAGAACCGTGCAGTGCTCCTTCATGTTAAAATATTGAGAGCTGTTGAGTTGAGACCAAAGATTACTCTTATTATCCAAAGATATGTAATTAAGTGTTCAAGGGTGACTAATAATCCTGGGCAAAACCCACTGAATTTTTCTGTACACCATTTTTACAGCAGTAGTGATTTTTGTTCCATGCCATTTGGCTAAAATTAGTAGGACAGCTTTTCAGAAACAGACATGCAGAAGATTAGGTTTTTTTTTTTCCTAAACTGAACAGCCCCCATTCCCTCTACCTTTGTGCTGTCTTTTACTATGTGTTGCAGTAAGGCAGAGAAATTGAATATTGATCTATATGCTCATCTCTGTAGTACCTGGGCACTATGATGAAAAGTAAAGGGTGAAAAGTAATTGTTTGTAAAGTCAGTGTCTGAGAGATGAACTAGGAAACAGAACAAATCATATCTCAAATTGAGTAAATAGTTGTGGATTAAGGTATGATTTATGGATCTGCAAATTCAGTCCTTTACCTGGAAGAAGACCTATTAACTCAGAGTTCATGTCTAAGAAGGAGTCCACCGCTAGACAAAACTGGAGTTCATGATGCAGAGCTGAGAATAAAGAAGCTGTGTTAGCAAGGCAGATAGCCACAAGCACTTTGGACTGTTTTTCAGGAATCTGTCTTTGTTTAGATTAGATCTGCAGCCTATTTCACTTTTTTATGCCCACTTTGAGTAGCAGGAGACAGAAGCTGTGTGTCTATCCTCTAACTAGAACTAATAAATAAATGAATGACCATCAAAATGCAGCAGTTTACACAAATAGAGAGGAAATCTCCCATGGAAGAAAGCATCTTGTGAGGTTGGGACCCATTTACCTGAAGATCTGACTTACTGACAGAATGTATATGAATATATATGTATATGTATATGTATATATATATATATGGTTTGGTGAAGCATTGGAATGGGCTATTTAGGGAAGCAGTGGAATCTCCATCTTTGGAGATATGTAAGGCTTGGTTAGACAAAAGCCTAGCTGGGATAATTTAGTGAGAGTGGTCCTGCTTTTTTGGCAGGGGGTTGGACTAGATTACCTCATGAGGTCCCTCCTAACCCTATGATTCTATGATTCCATGAATTCTGATCTGGATACAAATTCAGTTCTAAATTCCCCTCATTTTATCCTTCACAACAGTGTGCTGGGTAGTTGGGTCTACTTTAGTTAGCTGTAAGAATAGAAGTCCAGCTGCAAAATATGGATCCGCTCTCATGTTTGGTGGTGTAGGATCAAATCCGTGTCTTCTACATAACCAAATGCCCATCATATGTCCACCTGACTATGACAGAAACAGTTTGTAGATTTCATTACTTTAAACTGTAAACTCTTTAAGGCATGTTTTTTTTTCTTTTCCCTTATCAGTGTGTAGAGTTCCTGATTGGAGACTTTAATTACTACCATAATACAAATATTAAATTAATAATATTTTTCCAAAGTGTGTCCTGCTCTCTACACGCTAAATAAGATAAATTGTTTGTAGTGCAACCAAAGATCTTCTCTATTTGAAATAGCTAACAATTTAGGGACAGTGATGGAAATATTTTGTTACCTAGCATGCAACACACCATTTATCATTAAGATGGCCCAACACATGAATAGAACTCTATAACAATACCTGGAGACCATTTGGTGCAGAAAAAAAGATACTATAATAGCAATGCTAATCACTGAGACAGGCTGATCTGAACAACTTTAAAGACAGAAGTAACTGAAATGGGATGAAATTCAATTGTAGAAAGTGCAAGGTAATATTTTTAGGGCTGTAAAAATATATAAAAAAAACATGCTATGAGATAGGAACTCATCACCTAGAAGTGGTAGAAGAGGTAAAAAAAACCTTGTATGCTGGTTCATTACAGAATCATAGAAACTGGAAGGGACCCTGCACTCATGGGAAGACCAGGTACCCTCTTAAACCATCCCTGACAAGTGTTTGTCTAAACTTCCCTTAAAAACTTCCAGTGATGGTGATTGTACAACCTGCCTAGGCAACTTTTTCCAGTGGTTAATCACCCTGACAGTTTGGAACTTTTTTCTAATGTCCAACCTAGACTTCCCTTGCTGTAATTTTAGCCCAGTACTTCTTGTCTTATCATCAGCAGTTAAGAACAATCTTTCTCCCTCCTCCTGGTGACAACCTTTTAGGTACTTGAAAATTGTTATCATGTCCCCTTTCAGTCTCCTCTTTTCAGACTACATAAACCCAGCTCTTTCAGTGTTCCCTCATAAGTCAAGTGTTCCAGACCTTTAATCATTCATGTTGTTCTTCTCTGGACTTTCTCCAGTTTGTCCACATCTTTCCTGAAATGAGGCTCCCAGAACTAACACAATACTCCAGCTGAGGCCTAATCAGGACAGAGCAGAGTGGAAGAATCAGTTCTCAGGTCTAACCTACAATACTCCTGTTAATACATCCCAGAATGGTGTTTGCTTGTTTTGGAACAGCTTTACACTGTTGACTCATAATTAACTGTTGGTTCACTGTGACACCCAGATCCCCTTCCTCAGTACTTCTTCCTAGACTGTCATTACCCATTTTGTATATGTGTAATGGATTGTTCCATTGGAACAATGGAGTACTTTGCACTTCTCTTTATTGAATTTCATTCTGTTTACCCCAGACCATTTCAACAGTTTGTCCAAATCATTTTGAATTGGGATCCTATCCTCCAAAGCACTTGCAACCCCTCTCAGCTTGGCATCATCAGCAAACTTTTAAAGTGTATTCTCTATACTATCGTCTAAATCATTGATGAAAATATTAATCAAATACCCTCCTAAGATGCATTTGTTGAGGCATTTCCAGTGAAGGCAGGTAATAATATCATTGTATAAAGAACAGGGTAAGATTTCATCTGCAATACATTATACAATTTTGGTCACCCATTTTCAAAATAATGTATTCAAAATGAAGCAGGTGCAAAGAAGAGCTATGAGGGTGATCAGGAGAAAGTATGGAGGAGACTGGAGAAGCTTAGTTTGCCTTGTCTAACAAAATGAAGACTAAGAGAGCATAAGATTGCTCTTTACAAATGAAGCAGAAGAAGAAAAACTGGGGGGGGGTCAAGAACCAGTTAAACTAAAGGACAATGTGAGCACACAAATAAATGATTATAAACTGTCCTTGAAAAAATCAGGACAGAAATTGGAAGATTTCCAACCATCAGAGGGGTGAGGTTCTGGAACAGCTTTCTAATAGACATTTTGAGGGAAAACAATTAAGCATTTTTTAAGACTGAGCTGGACAAATTTATGAATCTAATTGTACAATGAGATTTCTTGACTGGTTTATTCTTGTGAAAGGTGAAATTTTTCACTTGTATTTTGCTATGGCTAAACTCCAGCCTGGGCAATTGAATGTAACCTGTTATCTTTCAGGGTAAGAAAACCGCAGACCATAACAGTTTTCTAAGAAACCCATTGCAAGTACCCCCAGATTGGTTTAGACCAGATCCTGGGAAAGTGGTAAGGTTAACTACAGTGAACATCTGCAGAGCTCAAGAAAAAAAAACAAAAAAACAAAAGCTACTGACCAAAGTTAGTAAGTTCCCAGGCAAGCAGGCGATAAGCTAACTTCGGGGGGTTTTGTGCCATAAATAGGGGGTTCTGTTCCCGGACACGTTGGAGGGATGATAGGTTAGCAGCCTGTCATGTCACCAAGGGACCTGGCCACCCCAAAGGCACTCCTCGCCATCCCTTAGGGAGACACTGAATCCCTTGACTGCTCACCAAGGGGGCCTGCAGGGTTTTGGGTTTTTTTTCCTCTTTTTTGCAGATATTTTTCTTTTCTTTGTCCTTTTTGACCTTTTTACTAATTTTTTTTTTCCACCTAGCCACCCCAGATTGCAGGGCCACAGACCCTGGCATATCCTAGGGGGTGGCAGGGGGTGTGCAACCAGTTGCAACCAGTCGTGGTGGGCTCTGATTTTTAAGGCCGCAGAGAGCCACGGTGAGCTGTAAGTTCAGTTGAGCCAATTTCAACACCAGCCTGGTCAAGTGCAGGTTGTTTGAGGATCACGCAGTCGGTTGACATCACACTGGTGGGCTCCTGATCTTGAAACCACAGGCAAGTCATATAAGCTCCAGAGCCGATTGCTCAGCACCGTCGTTCAGAGCCGATTGCTCAGCACCGGCTTGCTCTATCATACTTTACACCCTATCTCAAAGAAAAAGGTCTGCTGCCTCTCCCTCCGGAGATAACATCCAGATGAGGTAAATATAATCTGATCAAATTTGGGATTTAAATTGGGGAACACTTTTTGGGTTTGTGTGTATATGTATTATCACTGCTCTAAACTTACTAACCTCACAGATCAAAATTAAGCTGGTGTTTGTTACCTCTAACTCCTCTCCCACAATCCAATCTGGGAAACAGCAGAGTGAAAGAATGTGGTGAAAGGATAAATCCACTTGTATCTACTGCCAGGCACCCCAGCTGACCCTTGTAACTCCTAGCCACAAACAGCCCATCGCTAGCCTCACCAGGCCATGACCCGTGGTGTCTGGAGAGCAAGCGGAAGAAGCAAGATGTTCGTGCTGTCCTGGGCTGAGCATAATGTTTCAGTGTGTGTGTTAAATAGAAAAACTTTTTCACTCACGGATTGTGCTCTCTCTCTGTCTCCCATGAACCCTACTCTGCTAAACTGCGCCAACCAGGATTGGCACTGGGGTTTTATTTCAGGGTTAGGCACAGGGATTGGGATAGGCATTGTAGTGGTATTAGCGTTCTATTTTCTGTTTATTGGGCTATTAATTTTGTACTTGGAGGATCTTTAAATGCCGTAAAGAAATAGTTTTGAACATGCAGTTTGTATGGGGATTTGTGATAAGTGGGATTTAGTAGGGGTTGCAAGCTTTTTAATTTTAGTAATAGGAATATTAATAATTTGTTTGGCTTGGCTTAGTAGCATAGAGCTTACCAGAAGTATGCAATTACAAGCTGCTATTACTGAATTTGATTATTTTTATACAATATTGTTAAACCTTATTAGAAAAACAATATTAACCTTTCATTTAACCTATTTTTTTCTGTAACCCTATCTACCGCAATAAAAGTTACATAAATAGTGGTTAACCAAAAAATAGTGGCCCGTTCTCTTACCTCTCGAGTGGGACACACTCTTGCAGTGTGGGGTCTGCACCCCTGCACACCACTCTCCCACAACAATTCTATCAAGAAGAAATCTGCAGAGCATATGCAAAAGGAAGGCTACAATGCTAATAATATTTACAACACAGATGAAAGTGATCTGAACTGGAAAGTCCTGCCAACCAAAACACTTGTTTTGCATTAAGAAAGTTTGTGAAAGTTACAGAGTTCAGGGATGTGTGGAAGCAGGCAGCTTAATTAAAGTAGGAACTTCATAGTCAGGGAGGTCTCTATCCGCTGCATAAGGTATGGTAACAATTTCTAGAGGGGTAGCCGTTTTAGTCTGTGTACAGCAAAAACACCAAGAGTCCTGTGGCACCATAAAGACTAACAAATGGCTTCAGGCATAAGCATCTGGCAAAGATGTATCAGACAAAGTGTGTTGGAGCCCATGAGAGCTTTGTCTGAAGAAATTTGTTAGTCTTTATGATGCCGCAGGACTCTCTTTTTTGCATAAGGTATGGCTCCTTTTATTTATCTCCTAACCCTATATAGTATCAGAAGTGAGCGAACCCCTTTTTCAAAAGGAGAAAGGAGACAGAAAGAGAATCCCAGATTTCCATAATAGTGAGTGAGTGGGGAAAGCAGAAAAACAGGGAGACCTGAGAGAGCAGCAGGAGGAAGGAGGCACAGCTCCAGGACACAAATTGAGTCCAGAGGGCAAATGGTTACTGTTAGAGAAATTTGATTTTGGTGACTGAGGCAGCTGACCTGCTGAATTCAGAACCTGAGTAATCCTGGATGGCTTCTGGTTTTAAAGAGAAACCATAACAATACCAGGTAAATGCTCTTGGTTTGTACCATTGGTGTTGCTTAGGATGACATCCTAGGTACCCTACCCCTCACTGATAAGGAAAAGCATATGCCAGAGAAAATGAGGCTTTTGATGTTCACAGCACAGACAGTCAGAATATTCTATATGAAAAGGACAAATACAATAGGCAGTGCCAGAAACATACAGAAACAGCTGAGCTTTTATCACTATAGCCCATAGTTTCACTGAATATTGCAAATCGGCACTGTTAAAAAAGAACTAATAAGAGACCAGATAGTTGTTGGTATAACAGACACATTTGTCAGCACAGCTTCACTTAGACCCCAAGCTCACACTATTAAAGGCTATAGCTAAAATGAGAATCCAATAAGCCACGAAGAAGCAACACTATGATTTACATGCTATCAGCCAAGGGGAAACTTATCAAACAATATTGACACAGGAAAAAAAAAAGACACAAATGTGAATGAATCAGTCACATCAAACTTAGAGAATAATAACCAAGCACAGCTAGAAAGGGAGAGTTCAAAGAACCCTAGTAAGAGGGAACGTCACAAAAGCTGTGTCAAGATACCAGATGACAGCTGGCAACAGTGTTCAGCAAAAGATACAGAATGTAGCAGTTGCCTCAAACTGGGACAGCCTGCAATAGCATGCAGGTCATCAAGAGCAGAGGAAATACAAGAGAGAGTATTATCATCCATTGGCAATGAGTCCATACTTCTAGGTACTATATTCACAACAGAACAAAGATCTTGGTGCACAGCCAGGAATATAAATATTGGAAACCTTGAATTGAAAATTGATACCCAGGCAGAAGTCATTGCAATACCAGATAGATAGATAAATAGATAGAGTCATGGAGTATATACACTCTGCACTAAATCAACCCCTTATAGACTAGGAAAGGAGGAAGCCCTGCCCCTTAGGCCTTGCTGGGCATGCTCAGGCTGCTGTCCAGGTATAAAAGGCTGCAGCTCAGCTCAGTCTGGGCTGACCAGTGAAGAGGGAGGATCTGTGTTGGAAGCACCTGACCCAAAGCTGCATCAGCCACAACCCTTGGGAGACTCTGACTCCAGAAGGAGCCTGGAGGAAGGTCTGCCTCATGAATATCCTGAGGCTATCATCCAGGCTGCTGCTACAGGCAGCTAACTCTGAGACCTTACAAGGAATCACCAGTAGCTATTCCAGGTAGGAAGTAGCCCAGGGGACCAAAGGGGTGAGCTGTGGGTAGACTGTAAGATGAGTCAACATGTTTTGGTGTGGATCCCTGCTGATTTGGTGCCACAACCATGGCAGCCATAGGGCCCTGAGCTGGAGCTCAGTGGAGTGGGAGGGACTGATCCCCCCTACCTGGGTACTGTGCCCTGCAGGAGACTCTTGTGTATAGAGATTCTGAGGCCACTGGCCATGCTACTCTGATTGAAGGGCTGTGTTTAGGCTCTGGATATAGACTCTGAGGCCACTAGGCCATACTGCCCTACCTAAAGACAGGGCATTCATGAGGATATTGCATGTTCAAGAGGTTGTGGAAGTCCTCTCCCTGCACATGTCCCTGGCACTTTCCCCACCTGGGGGCACTAGGGAGAACTTGCTCTGCAATAGATTATACTCAATCCCATGATGGAGATCTACAATAGAACTTCTAAAGGGAAGAAGACTAAAAGCCATGTTTACTTATGGCACCAATATAGCTTAAACCAAAGTGATCCAGCCAGAAGGTATTTTGAAAATGGGATGCTGAAATAAAAATTCAGCAGCAACAGAACTTCAGTGTCTGGCAAAGAACAAAAGCAATTCTTGATGTGAGACTTGGGAATAAACTTTGACTCAGTAGTTCCCAGACATTTGGAACTCTTTGGAAAGAAGCAAACACACCCAGCTCCTACCTAATGATAAATCCAAAAGGATTTCTCTGGAGAAATCGAATTCATCATCTGAATTTCCCAAAACAACAAAGAGATGCTTTGAGACACACATGGGGGTTCTGTCAGGAAGAGAGCTGCTTTCCAGGCACTCCACATGCATGTTTGACAGAAGTGAGACTACAGGCTAGGAGACTGATCAGACGTCCTCAGAGACTTGGTCTATAGAATACTATTCCGGATTATAAACAAGAAATCTTGTGGCACTTTTAAAAACTAACAAATTTATACATTGCATGAGGTTTGTGGCAGAAAATCCCACTTCACAAGATGTTTGAAGAAGAAGAACTTACAGAATCCTCAGGACTATGTAAACAGAATCAATAAAGTAATAATTATCTAAAGAGTTTTAAGTTTATTTTAAATTGTGGGGTGTACATACATTGCTTCATCATATAAGTTTTAATCATTTAATATAAAGACAGTGAGATATGGAGTGGTTATAGAATTCCTGGTCCTCCACAGTTATGAGAAAGGAATAAGATGTGCTACAGTGGAAAGCTTAATAAAGGTCAGAATTGCCTGGTCAGGGAGTTTTCTGGTTGCTACTTAAGCCATTGCTTTTTGTGTGTTTAGCCTCACCTACAGTTAGCAAGTACCATTACCACAGCAATGAATGAACAAAAATATTTCTAGGCTGCCTATTCTTCTCAGAGGCAAATCTAAGAAAATCTTTGTTACCTACATGAACAAAAGAAATTCATGATTAGATTCTGTTTTAAAACAGTGATTCTCTCCTGTACTCATCCTACCTGTAAGAAACATCATGATAAACAATGAAGGAAAATTGATGAAGAGTGATTTTCTTCCATGAAAGCTCATGCAATAAATAAATTTGTTAGTCTTTAAGTGCCACAGGACTCCTTATTTGTTAAACAATGATTCATCTCACTCAACAAGTGCATCTCTTGAAAGTGAAGATGGCACTATGAAAGTCATTTTTTTCTGTGAGAAGAAAGAAGTCATTGTGTGACTAGAAAATGATAAAAGAGGTCTAAGATTTCAGATCCTCTTCCTTCCCCAATTAGTTAATATAGTAAACCATATCCTTTTAGGAAAAAAAATCCCAACTTGGTTTAAAAATTGTCATTGACAGAAGAATCCACCAGAAGTTTTGGCAGGTATTTCCAATGGTTTATTTCCTTTGCTATAAAAAGTTTGAATCTTGTTTCCAGTCTCAAATTGTGTAGCTTCAGCTTCCAACCATTAGATCTCTTGATAGCTTTGTCTGCAAGATTTAAGATTTTATCGAATTTTTGTTCCCCACCAAGGTATTATAAAGTGTGATCAAGTCACCCGATAATTTCTCTCTGTTAAGATGAATAAATTGAGCTCTATGAGTCTATTACTATAAAACATGTTTTCCAAACCCTTAATTGTTTTTATGCTTGCCACTGAACTCTCTGCAATTTATTAACATCAATTTATCAAATGTGGGTTCCAGAACTGGACACTGTATTCCAGTAGTAATCATACTAGCTGTATATGCAGATTAATGTAATTTCTCTGCTCTTGCTTGACATTTTCCTGTTTACACATCTGAGGATTTCATGAGCCTTTTTGACCAGACTTATGCAATGGAAGCTTCTGTTCAGCCCATTATTCACCACAGACTCAAGTCTCTTTTACAATCCTGGCCTCCTCAGATAGAGTATACCCATCTACATATAACCTGTATCTACTGTTCCTTGATGCATGGCTTTACATTTGCTTGTATGGAAACACATATTGTTTGTTTGGGTATGTGTACACTGGGAGGCTCTTTTTAGCTGACTTAACAAGGTCAGCTTTAAGCATATGTCTACCCTGGAGACAGTATAGAGAAACCCCAGGCCCTATCCAGCTCTGGGGACCCAATCCAGCCCCAGAGGCCTGATCTAGCCCCAGCCACCATCAGCTAGCAGCTCAGAGCCTGATCCAGGTCCAAACTACTTGCCACAAGTGTCTGGAAGCAAGAAGCCAGCTCCTGCCACTGCTGGGCAAGCAGTTCAGAGCACAATCCAGCCCCAAGGCACTTGCTGCAGGCATCAGGCAGCTTGGAGTCCAATCCAGCCCCGAGCCACTTGCCCCAATCAGCATGCAGAAACCAGTTCAGTGCTGGATTGGGCTCCAAGACATCTGCCGGCAGCAGCTGGGTCCAGACCAGGGCCCCAAGGCTGGATCAGACCCCCAGGGCAGGGCAGGAGGCGGGACCCAGGCCCGCGTCGGGGCCCTGGCTTCTGCCTCTACATAGGTCAACTTAAGGCTTTAGTCAACCTTAGAGGCAGGTGTTATTAAGTTGACTTAAGCAAGCACTTAAGTCAACATAACACAAGCCTAACTTGGATGTGGAGTTCCTTAGGTCAACTTAAAGAAAGTGAAGTCGACCTAAGGCTTCAGAGTAGACATACTCTTTGTGTTTAACTTACAAAATGATTCAGATACCTCTGTATCAGTGACCTGTCCTCTTCATTATTTACCACACCCCCATCCATGGGTTATGTCAACACTAGAGGGCTCAGGTACCTTGACTTAAGGTTGACTTAAAGTCGACTTTATTATGTTGACTTAGAGGTTATGTCTACATCTAAAAATATTTAGTTTAGACTTGCTAGTCCAAATTAAATAAGTCCGGGGTTAGTCAGAACTAACCTTGGGCTACTACAGACTAAGCATGGCTCTTTAGTTTGAACTAGCCACACAGTCTAGTTTGAAACTAAAGTTTTAGTTCAAACTAGAATGTGTGGCTAGTTCAAATTAATGACTTAGTTACAACTTTTTAAGTTCAAATTAACCATTATTTTGTGTATTGCCTGAGCTTAGTTCGAACTAAAGTTCAAACTAAGCCAGCTAGTCCAGACTAACCAAGGGATTTTAGTAGTCTGGAAGAAGTGTTGGCTAGCCCAAACTAAGAAATTTCTTAGTTAGGACTAAGCAAAATCTAGTGTGGCTGTGGGCCAAATTAGTCCAAACGAAGCTTCCTTAGTCTGGACTAATTTGGCAGCATAGACATAGTCAGAGATGCCCCATTTGTTTAAGTCAGCTTCAAGTGGGTCCCCTGGCTTATGACAACTTTATAAAGTCAATTTAAATGGCTCTCCTGCTTTAAGTCAATTTTATTAAATCAACTATAATGGCCACATTTTGTTAAGTCGACTTAATAAAGTTGACTTAACCCTTAAAGTTGACTTTAAGAGTCAGAGTTATTAAGTCCACTGAAGCAAGTGCTTAAGTCAACATATGGAACTCCAAATGTGGCCCTGGAGTTTCTTCAATCAATTTAACACTGGTTATGTCAACTTAAGACTCCAGTGAAGACATAACCTATGTGCCTTCTTCAAATTTTGACAGTGATTGTTGTTTTCTTCTGGGCTAAAATGTTAATTACCTTAGAGTCAAGCACCACTTCCTACAAATGGACCCACTCAATCATAATTTCACATTTACATTTTGGGAACAGTCATCCAGCTTTTATGTCATTCAGTGTGCGCTGTGTTAGGTGTGTATCATTCTAGTTTTTTAAAAAATGTTATGTGGTACCAATTCAACTGCCTTACAGAAGTCTAAGTACATTGCATCAGTACTATTATCTTTATCAACAAAATTTATAATCTCTTTAAAAAAAAAAGGTTTATTTGACAGAACTGCCATCCTACTGCCTTCAGCAGAAAACCAAAGGCAAGGGACAGGGCAGTGTGGGAACATGGAGCGCAGCCTCTGGGCTGTCCTGCCATACCCCAAGGATGGAGCAGCCAGTCCAAGGGCAAGGCAGGAGAGCGGAGCCTGGCCTTTGGGCTGGCCCATCCTGCCTCCCCCCAGTGTGGGGGTTGAGGGCCCCCCAGGCTGATAAGCTCTGGACACCACCCCACCCTCGAGGAATGCCGTGTTGCAGGATTTATTTTCCATAAATCCATGTTGATTGGCATTAATTATATTGTCCTACTTTATTTTATTTATTGAGTCCCATATCAGATATTCAGTTATATTCCAAGGATCAGTATCAAGCTCATAATTACCCAGATCATCCCATTTAAATACTGGCACAATATTAGCTCTCTTTTAGTGCTCTGAAAGTTGTCTAGTGATACTTCTGTATTATGCTATGTTCAAATGCCCATTAACATATAGGAAATGCTCTAGGATCTCATGAGTATTAGACTCAGATTTTCAAAGATGAGAATAAATTACTGTTGTTCAAATCTAGAGCATTATTCATGAGTCTGTGACTGAAAGTGCTTTTCTTTTTTATTCTTTCACAAGATCAACCAAATTCTAAGTGTACAAGAACAAGTGGAAAATAAATCCAAAGGAGGATTTTGAAGTTGAATTTGAAAAGGCTACAGCCTTGAAAAGAGGACAGAATAAAAAAAAGACCTGAATAGTTTTATTTGATTGATACATTCTGAAAAAAATAGCACCAAATCTCCTTTCATTGCATGAGAATGTTAGAACTACTGGGATGATCCACTTAGCTGTATATACCTTCAAACATTGCTGGATGCTACTTTCATAATCAAATGGATCATAGCAGATAAATATCACTGCAACCTTTAGTGACAGAGAATTAAATAATCCCTTTGGGTATGTCCACGCACAGTCTTTAAATTGAAATAATACAGAGTATTTTGTTTTAAAGGATTGCATCTCCACACTACATTTCCGTATATCGTGATAAGGAGCTCCCTTATCTCACAATAAGGAAAAGTCATTTAAGTATAATAAAACCTAATATTATATTAAAGTGCTGGTTAAATTGAAACTATTATTTTGAAATAACACAGTGCAGACATGTTATTTTGATTTAACACTTTTGCCCTTCTCCTTCCCAGGGTACTGGCCTTTTTCTATATATTGGGTGGGGGTTATGGCCCTGCTAGAGGGCCATCTTGCCACGCCTCCCATGGTCCCCCTCTCCTAAATCAAACTAGCAAGCCTTGTCCATAGAGATGCTAGTTTGATTTGAGTTTTTGGTGGGGACATGTTAAACTGATTTAACTTAAATTGGTTTAATGATTTTATTAAATCAATTTAACTTAAATTGATGTAACTGCCTAAGTGTGGACATAGCCTTTAATTCCCCCAGAGCATTGGCTTTGCATCTATCAGTGACCTCTTACTAATTTTACCATAGTACCTTGACTTTAGTAAGAGCTGGAATATCTTGGGTTGAATCCAAGAAGCTGAGTTTGAAAAGAAAATAACTATCATTAATTTAGCACAAAAGAATCTGAGCTCAGACCTGCATTAAATTATTTACTTTCCCTCAGCCAATGTCTGCGGAGGAATGATGCAGTCAGTCAGCTCTAAGTATGACAATTATTTTTTCCCATTAATGAAAGTACAGGTACATACTTTCAACAACTATCCTGAGAAGTCTGGAATAAAAGGAAAAGTAGGTTGATTTTTCTGTCCATTCCTCATGTTTCTTTTCAGATGAGTCTTTAAGTATCTCCAAAAAGAAACAATGGCTGTTGGCTGTTCTTCTGTACTAATTCAAAAGGTTCTGTCTAATTAGTCTATCTTCTCAGCATTTATAATATGCCAATAACTATCATTATTATTATTATTATTATTATTATTATTATTATTATTATTATTATTATTGCCCCTTTGTGCAAACATAAAACAAAATTGTGCCCCACCCCCAAAAGTTTATACTCTATGTACGTATAAGATGAGAAAAGAAGTGGATGCAATAAACAAATAGAAGAGCATAAGGTTACAAAGACAATTATGATCTTGGTAATTGGCTTTATCACATTACTATGACTGTGATTATACCAACTGTAAAACCTACAGATTCAATTGCAAAACTGAAAATCACACAAAATTTGTATGTGGGAGGAAAGCAGTGAGCTCAAATCCTACTTTCTTTTCATCGCTTTTTTTTTAACCCAAGAGGATGTTGTCTGAATTTTACTCCCACTCCCTTGCAGAAAAAAAACCTGCATTAAGAGATGGGTCTTGCAGCATGTTCTGAATATAGCAACATTAAGGATCAGGTGGCTCTCTGGTGACGGATACCCTCCCTATAGCCTTCTGTTAACAAGGTCTTGGACAGCCATAAGTTTCACAATGGGCTCTAGCGTTCTATTTGCTGAAGTGGATTGCTGCAGGAGAGGTCATCTCATTGAGGATTTTAGAAGATGTATCATTCAATGGACGTGGAATGAAACAAAGATTTGGAGCACTGGAAATACTGCTCTGTCCAGCCAGGTCCATTTAATAGAAGAGCTGTGATTTCTAGAACAAATATTTTTTCCTTACCTTTGATGTCATTCCTAAGTAAAATATTTCAATCATATTCTATTTATCACTTTGTAATTAAAGAAAATGAAAACTCTTGTACAGTATTTCTTCTGCTAATTTGAGCAATGTTATTACATCACTTGTACCTAATTGAGTGACAAGCTTGTAAAGGGACTTTATCACACTCTGTGCCTGCAACCAATTAAGGGAAAAAAGGACTTTGTTCAGCTAATTATCTGACTGTTATCAAAATGATCCTTCTGGGTCCCATTTAGAAGTCTAAATACTGCTGGCAGTTGAAATATAGTGCATGTAAATAATTAAAATTATAAATATCACTAAACAAACAGAATAGCTAGTGATCTGGTGGCTTGCCAGTAACTTCATGTTCATTGAGCTGAGAACAACAAAGTTGCTATAATCAGACAGCATGTGACAAAGTTATGTTTAAAGTTTCCAAATGTATTTCTTGTTCTGATTCACATTTAAATGATGTGCTGAGCAAACAAATATATCTCACCTTATAGAAGGAGACGGATGTTTAGCTATCAAGAACTTCAGAAGAATGATTCAAGTATCTGACTTTCTAGGTGATTTTTTTAAAAATATAATCCCCAGTACTAATAGCACAAATGTTGAATGTTAAACTGTTTATTGATAGCATTTGTCTCAATATGCTTTAATATAAAAAATCTCTTGTGTAAACATTTTTTAATGACTTACGTAGAACAGAGACAGTGTAACAGCAAGGTTTCAGTTCACATTAGTTTACTTACAGTAAAAATAATGATTTTCTTATACTTGATGCATAAATATATCCCTATATTTATACATCAGTAGGAACTACAGCTGTAGCAAAATGCAAGCAAAAAACCAACCAAAAAGAAAACACCCCCTCCCCCCAACTTTACATGAAAACTTTGTGAACATGTCATTCCATTTTGGGTGATTATTTGTCAGTCTGAAATTTTATTCTAGTGTGAATTTGGGAGAAATTGATTATTTTTGTCAGTGAGAAAATTCAATTTCACTCAAAATGACATGCTGCTGTGAAGTCTTAATTTGAAGAGGTAGGGATCCATTTTCTTTTTCTTTCTTTTTATGAAACTCTGAAATTTGTCACCTGTGTATAACTGGATGTATGCAAGATGTATTCCATTGGTTGAGGACATGAATCAGGGAGTGGCGGGTAACTGATCACCTACTCATCTCTCTCTTCCTGCATCCTATGCAACTGTGATTGCACACAATGTGTCTTTATGGAAATGAAATCTGTAGTAGCACTGATTGTAACAAGCACCCTCACCAGATCTTCTATGAAGACTGCTGTAAGCAGTAATGCAAGCTTCCAGATCCTCAGCAGGCTACACCATTGGTTCCTCCCTTAGCCTGAGCATCAACTCTTAGCCTGTAACCCCTTCTCAGAAATGGAGTTCCATAGTCCACCTGCACCAGGCTCTAGGACCAGCACTGACCCCCAAGATGCCCCAGTTACTTAAACACACCCATTCTCAGAACTCTACCACAAATGCGTGAAGCTTCTGGTTTGCAGTTTAACTTTCTCACAGTACACAGTAGCTGTGAAGCAGTCAACACATACTTTTTGTACAGTCTAAAAATGTTATGTTCATTTATACAATAGAATCTGAGTTATGGACACCAGCATTACAAACTCACCATCAGCCACACACTTTGTATGGAACTGGAAGTGCCGAATCACGCCAAAGAAGAGAGAGAAAAAAAAAAAGTAGTACAAATGCAGCATTGTGTTTAAAGCAAAACTACTAAAAAAAGAGAAAGGGAAAGAAGCATTTTTCTTCTTAGTAAAATTTCAAAGAATTAAGTCAATGTTCAGTGTTCGGTTGTAAACTTTTGAAAGAAGAAACAGCATTTTTGCAGTGTTATGAACATTTCAGAGTTTCAAACAACCTCCAGGAGGCCCAGAAGAAGAAGTCAGAAGAGAAAACAGGGGGGCCCAGGTACGGAGTTGGTTGACAGTCACCTTTTACTGCCTGGTCTTTCCTCCTTGGCACCACAAGTGGGGGGTATAACAATACTTTTGTGATTAAAAATTCATAAAAGCTTCCATTCATGACAACTCCCCAGATACCCTCTTTTGGTTACATTAGCACCTAAAAATGAATGTTAAGAACTATGTAGTGAATATAATTATACTTTCCTTTATTTGTTGTTTGTAGGTGCACAGGTGTTTAACTTTATCACATAATCTTTTATAACACCAATGACTAAAATTCCTAAGCAAGTATTTTGCAAGGAAGGAAGAAGGGGAGAAACATAATGCAATGATCCCATCAAAACAAACAAGGGGTCCTGTGGCACTTTGTTAAGTTCCCCATCTTCAGAGCACCTGACAAGGTGGGATTTTCTCCCACAAAAGCTCATGTGATAAACAGATTTTTTTAGTCTTTAAAAAGTGCCACAGGACTCCTTGTTTGTTTTGCTGAACAAGACTAACGCGCCTATCCCTTGGACCTTGTTGCCATCAAGGATTTTATTCAGGAAATGGAAGATAGCATACTTCTATTACATTTCTTCACAAGTTATGTGAAGGGAGGATATTAAAAGGAAGATGATGTAGAGTTTTAAGGGAGATTATAATCCAATAAGGAGGACAGCATATTCAGAGCTGTATAAGACATCTTTATTGAAAGAGATCTGAGAGAGAGAGAGAGGAGACAGACAGGTTTTCCTACCACCTAAATGACTCTCCCATTTATCACTATGGCAACCCCAATGACCCTAGGTAGTCCAAAACACCACAGATAACATAACATTTAATTTGAATCTCATTTACATAACAGCAAGACTTGCCCATAGTAACCTCACCAGCATAGTGACCTGTGGCTTAGGCCGGGCCATTTGTCCAGCATTAAATTTTTACTTTTAAGGCACCGGCACAAACTATACAGAAAAATAAACTGAATGCATGTCCTAACCTCTGTTTCCTCATCACTCCAGGAAATTCTTTGTGCTGGAGTCTGAAACCGATAGGTTGTCCAATGTCTTTGGGACCATCTAAGCTCAAGAAGGCATTTAGGGTCCCCTTCCAGTATGCTAGTAACCTTTTCCTCCTACAGCCCATGATCTAGCTTCTGTAACCTTGTTCCCTTTTTCCCCATGCTTCCTTTGCCTATCCGGCTCCTATTCCTTTTTGTGTCTTTATTTTCAACTCATCAGTCACCTGGCTTCTTTTGTTATCATCTTGGTAACTTTCCACTGCTCCTACCTTCTCCATTCCTCCTGAGGAATCAGTTACACAGGTTTTCTAAAGATGCAGGTAGGTCCTTTGGCATACCCTTTGTGAGTCTAAATATCATAGTTAATCTTAAATATTTTCCTTAGTATCTGTCAGGTATCTGATGCTACAAAATCTGTCACACATGGTAGATCCACATACACATAACATGCATAATAAGCAGTTTTTTTTATAATACAACTTCATGATGTTAATCAGAAGTCATACACTGTACAGATAATTCCAATTTATCACAGTTACATGGTGCATTCTGGTGGTACAGAGCCTTTTCTCCACTTTCAAGTTTGTTTCCCATAACAATGTACAATATATCAGGATGGAATGGGTTCTCAACCAGTATTTCTCCTTGTCTCACCTTCTCATCAATTCCCTACTGCTACAACTCACTGTCCTAATTCATGGCTAAGTTGTCTGCTTCCAAATGATATGACATATCAGAAGAATCCAAGTTAAGAATCCTCTTCATAGAATCTTCAGTCCAGCCACTGGCTCTGAAGAGTGCATTGCTGCTCACATAGTTCGTGGATGCACTTGACCAGTTAGACCTGTATTTCCAAGTGGTGTAAGATAAGATGGCAGCATTAACTTGCTTTATGAATTGAAAAAGAGTAGTGGTAACTTCTGCTACTGTGGATATTGTAATATACAATGAACTATACTGTGATTGCTAATCTACATGCATTGTGGGGAGAGGTTGAGAAGGATCTAAGCCTAATAGGAAGAGAGAGCCTGATGTGAGATCTGAGGCCTGAACTACAGTCAGCAAAGTCAGGTCATACTATGAGCCAAAGTCTGGCCCCATCATAGAGCTGATGCTTGGTTACAAGCTTACTGTCCAGTACATGAACTTGGCAAATATGTGGCAAGCTGTGTTAAAGCAAAGGCACTCCTAAGTACTACATACGGGATATTCATGTAAACACATCCTTGTGAGATGCTGCAGGAAAGTGCCAACCTGAGTAAAACAAGGATGGAAGGACAGAATAATAAATGCAGATGTTTTGTTTGAATCAGCAGGTACAAGGTGTAGGGTCAGTAGCAAACCACATCAGCACTGGAATATGTAACTTCTACTTATCAATATATAAAAATAGATCATAGGAGGAGCACTTCTGTCCAGATGAAGGAAGCAGCAGAAAATCCTGCTTCTGAGTGAGCTTCTCCACTGCCAAAGGCATAAATGTGTTTGTGTACCTGTGAAATCTAAAGGGTGCAAGCAGGGGTGTTGCTGGCGCCAGGCACACGGGGCCCATTCCCCGAATCCCGGCACCAGTGCCCCAGGTCCTGTAGGGCCCCTGCCTCTCCTGGTCTCCATCTGCAGTGGGCCGGAGATCCGGGGCCTAGCCACCCACAGCAGCGGCAGCCACTTCCAACCCTTTCTAAGGCCTGGTGGCCCCTCGGCCTTGGCTACCTCTCCCCGCCCTGTCCCTGCGTGGGGGTTTGGCCTGTGGCCAGGGGCAGGGCCTGGGCCAATTCCCTGGGTCTTTCCCCCCGGCAGCGATGCTCCTGGGTGCAAGTACTCTGCTTTGTCAGCAATAAACCTGGCCTAGCACCTTTGCCACCAAACTGAGGCTGTGGGCTTTTTAAGTAACAATGTTGAGGTCTAGCTGAGCCAGCTGTCTGACACCAGTAAGCATTCAGAATTGTTCTGGAAGAGTGCTTGAGAAGTAGCTGCAGCACCCTTCAATAGCTTGTTCTAAGCAATAGTGGTCCTATACCAAACAGGGACACACACACACACACACGGCCAAGGGAGTCCTCAGCTGTCCAATTATAATGAGTTCCAAGGAGGCACTTCTCACTTGTTTATTAGAATTAATTGTTTCTATCTTTGCTATTATCTTATCATTTAAATTGTGAGGTGCCTAATCTAGTGTCATGTCCCTTGATTCTCAAAGTGGCTTATCTGAAAGGTGTTATGTGAAAGAAGGTCCCAATCCCTGCCTTTGGCTATACTCTTACAAACCTTTATTCTACCAGATAGCTCTGTCTCAGGTGATGGGATTCCTTCTGTGCGTGTGAGTTTATACAATCAGGCCTAAAAGTTGAAAATAAGAATTTAGCATAGAAATACTGGCAAAACTTAGCTATAGTGGTGTTTTTGTGCCATTATGAAAATAGAAATTCAAAGAAGATATATTGCAGGTATCCTGATAACAGTATTTTTAGAGCTGTTGTTGTTGTTGTTGTTGTTGTTGTTCTTTTAAAGAGCTAGGATAATAGCTGACATTTTGCACATGACACTCAGCTTTTATTCTGAGAAGAGAAGCTTTTCCTGACTGACCCATTTTTAAAAGGTCAAAATAGTATTTTTTTTTCCAGAAGGAAGACTCCACAAGCCATCAGCCGTGTAAAGGAAAAGCAATGCTCTGAAGAAAAGAAAAGGTGTTGGAAAATAATTTACATATGAAAACTTGTGGGCAAGGTGGCAGGAAAAGACTTATGTAAAACTTTGTCCTCTGATGTAACGCAATATAAAAAGGCACAATGGAGCTTATCTGTCTCATTGCTTAAAAAGCTGAATAAACCCACAGAATCCAGCTTTCAAAATTGGGTGACTAAAATTCAGCTCCTAAATTTATAAGCACCTAAATAAAGGCCCAGTCTTGCTTTGTGATCTACATGGGAGCTTATGCAGACCCCACAGTCTGCCCACATGAATCATGATGTAGGAGATTGGAAGTAATGCCATATTTTTCAAAAAGTGCTGAGTATTCAGCAGCTCCCCATGCAAGCATGGGACAGGCTGAACACTTTGAAAAGCATGCCTCTTATTTAGGAGTCCAAACAGCTCTTTCAAGCCTAATGGTAGGTACCCAGCTATGCAAATCAGAGCTGAAATTGTATCAATGCTCAGGTAGGCATCTGAAAACCTTACTTGTGGTCTACCTGAACATATTTTAAAATTGTCTATCTGTATCTCTACAATACTTTCATTTAGATGGTTAACTTTTAATATGAGAGTCCTCCCTTCCTTCTTCCAAATGCTATTTTCCCTCTCCTAATCTAAATTGAACTGTGTGATGCAGCGAAGTATATTTCCTCAGTGGCTAACCTGGACTCATAATGCTCTCACATCCCAAGGTCTAATGTGAAGGATATATCATGAAGTAATATTACATTTATAGATAGGGAAATAAAATTAAGATAAAAATTCCATTACCTTACTTCAGAGGAAAATGTAATTGCTGGGGTTGAAACTAATTTGAATACTGTTTGAAAAAACGGACAGTGATGTGCAGAACACCCTGCAGGACATGGCTGATACACTTGTTACTTTCATCCTTTTGTAAGAATAGAAAGGTAAAAGATGTTAAACTTAAAATGGAGGGTTCTGTTTTATTTTTACATGTATTCCTAGTGTACTCTCAAACTAAGCAAAAGGTTCACCAACTTCCCTGCACAACACTGCAGAGTATGCAGTCTCCTTTAAATCAAAATTCTGATGAACATGTGACTCTGATACAGATATCCCAGGCATAAATAAATAAAAAAGGGAGGTAAGCAGATAGAAAGTCAATATACCTGATTATTCCTAACCAATCTAACTTTCTATCCCATTTGTTTGTACGGCTGCCATCATCATGGTATTTTAGTACTTCACAATCTGTAACATATTTAGCCTCATAACACCACTATGACAATGCTTCTATCCCCATTTTACAGATGGGAAACTGAGGCACGGAGCTCTAAGTCACTTGTCTATGGCCATATGGAAAGTTGGTGAATGCACAGGGACTTCATTCTAGGTTTTCCAGCTTTTTGATTAGTACCCTAACCACCGAAACCTTCCTCAGCTCTGTTTCCCTTCTTTCCATTTTGTCCTTCTTGTCTATTTAAGTTTAAGTTCTTTGGGGTATGGACTTTTTCTTTCTGAAACAACAAGTATATTTGCATAAGTCCTGCAATAGTTGTGTACTACTAGCAAATAGACACTGTACCTGCACCAGCTGGCCACATATCCTGTGCTGGAAACAGGTATGTTCTATGCATATCTCTACATCCACATCTATAATGCCCCTGGCTGGTATATGACATTAACGGTATCATTTCAGGGGTGGTATCTCAAAGTTCGGTGCATCACAGGAGACACCCTAGGAACTGATGATGTGATTCTGCTCCTGCTATGTGTCACAGGACAAATGGTCATGCAGTGGATTATTCGACCCACAAGACGCTGTCCAGAATCAGGCCAGAACTTTTTGACAGACCAAAGACAGCTGACCAAGAAGGTGAGTGACCATCCACTGTGGTCCCATGAAACATGTTGTGGCTGCTAGTATTGCCACATCATGCTCCTGGATAGACTGTTGCTTCTGGTCTAGGAGAACCAGGATTGTTTGGTAGGAGCATATCACCTTTGAAACCTGAGATAATGAGCAATGGCAACCCAAATGCCTATTTAAAGGAATCATCCCATTTCAGGATCTCTGGAGGTTGGGTTATGTTGCTGGACTCATTTGGCTGCCCAGGTCCAGAAGCTTCTGGTTTTTTACCTAAGAACCCTACAAACAAAGAAGAGTATTGCTGCTTCTTGCAACTGAAGCCTTTGGACTTGAGCTGAGATAGTAACTGAGATATGGGTGAACTTCACCTACATTTCGGCATTCCTGGGTTTCTTTTCCCACAGGTGGGCAGCTGGAGAAGCATCCCAGGGGATAGGGAAACTGGTGGCCAGGTGAGCCAGTCAGGGAAGGGGGTTTGGAGCTGGCTGTCATGGCTGTCAGACCCCCCAACCCACTGCCATGCCAGTGACCCATATCTATGCTTGTTCCTGCGTAATCTGGCAGATTTTGTTCTCTTTAAAAGTATTTAACAGTGTAGCCATGTAACAATTCCACAGTCTTGCCAGCAAGAAGCATTGTGATTTGGAAATTAAAATAAATGTAAAACTTTAATTGAATTAATTTCAACAGCTGATCTTTTCTCACAATGCTCAAAATGGGGTCATGCATAGAACATTTAGTTTTCACTGTCAAAATTTATCAAATAGAGAGCTAGTTTCAGGGGCCAACTCTTTCTTCGGACTGTTTCAATGACATCTGAAATCCAAACATTGGCAACTGTCCCCTCACTCAGGCAGAATAAAGAGTTATGCTGCTCTCCTTGCCTTGGCATAGCAGTTGGCCATAACTGATGTAATACCTTTGTGAGAACAGTGATGTTGGCAATCAAGGATGCTTTTTGAAAACGGACTAACTATGCTATTGCAGCACAAGCTGAAATGTAAACATATGGCCAAATTTTTCCTTCAATTAAACTAGTGCAGCCTCACAGTTCAGTTTTTGGATTGCTTTCAGTCCCAATACACTGATAATATCTTCAACAAGGGAATCTTTGCAATGTGATACAACTATCACCAGGAAATGACAGCTGATCTGTCATCTTTTATTTGCTGTGGTCTATCATTGTGCCACAAATGATTGTAGTTTCTCTGGAAGAGTAAAGATATGTCTCTCTCAGATTCTGGAAGCACTATTTAACTGCAAAATTTGAGAATCCTGTTTGAATCAGTGGTAAGTAAAAATGTAATTTCACATTTATTTTGGTGGTGGAAGAAGTGTATGGTTTATTTAAAGAAAAATCACAAAACACCTTCCTCAACTTTTCACTTTGCAATATGATGGACCTTTGGAGGGAGGTAGCCTTCAAGCTAGCAGGCCAGGCTGGGTAGCTTGGAAGGACTGCCAGAAAATCTTGCAAATTTACTTCAGTCTGTGTTTATAGAACAAGAGACTCATTAAAGCTAATTATGATGCTGTACTGTCAGTAAAAAACTTTGTAAATTCAGTTAATTATAATATTATGTTTCCACTTATTTCTGTTGCTCATATTTCTGTTTTTCTTCTGCCTGTCTCTAGTACTGATAACATTTCTCTTTCCCCATATTATTTTTTTTTCTCATTCTACAATAGGCACTATAAACAACACCATTCTGGTTTCACTTGGAATCCTCATACTCTCTTCATTACTATTAAAATTAAGCCCAAAAGTTTAGGAGCTTTTCAGCTTATGCTGCTGCCTCATCTGGCCACATGACAAATAGTTTAAACCAAAATACCCATTAAACAAATGTTTGATCTGTAATTCTGTTTAATACACTACTTTCAAAGTTTCTCAAGCATTCCTTTAGTATAAAACAAACAGGCTATGTCCACCCACAGGCAGTTAACTTAAATCAATTTAATAAAATTGCTATAAAAATCTTTAAATTGATTTAAGCTAAATCGATTTAACAGGTCCACACCAGAAAGTCAAATGCAACTAACATGTCCAGGGACAGGACTTGCTAGTTCGATTTAGGAGAGGGGCACCATGGGAGGTGTGGCAAGATGGCCCCCTAGAAAAGCCATGCCCCACCCACCCTATGAATAGAGGAAGGCACCCGGGGAAGGAGAAGGGCAAAAGTGTTAAATTGAAACAATCGTTAAATCAAAATAACATGTCCACACTGTGTTATTTCGATATAACAGTTGTGATCTAAACGTCATTTTGATTTTTAAATGAGGTTTTATTGAATCAACCTAACTTTCCTTGTTTTGAAATGATGGAGCTCATCATTTTGAAACAAGAAAACATCATGTGGACCAAAGATTTTTTTAAATCAAAATAAACAGCATTATTTCGCTTTAAAACCTGTGTGTGGACATAAGCAAAGTGTCTGCAAGCATCAGATACAATGGTCTAATGTAGCATCTAATGGTACTTCTAAAGAGTGGTTAAAGTATAATTTCATGGGCTCCAGAATCTTCCTAATCTCTGGTCCCCCTTCCTGCATGCACAGGCCACAGCCCTAGGCATTTGCAACCACTTCTCAGTATCATATGCATCGGTAATCACTCCATAAAAATGCTGGCCCCAATCCTGGTCTCACACACTGCCCTCTCCACCCTTCTAGACCTCCCTGACCTTGATCCCAGCCCCCCACTCTGCCTCCACTGCCCCCTGGCCTTGAACCTGGCCTCACACACTGCTCTCTCTGCCCCCCTGCCCTCACCCTGGTCTTGTATGCTGCCCTCTCTGCCCCCACCCCTGATCTCATCCTCACATGCCTTCCCCACCCACCCCTTCCCTGGCCACAGCTTCTCCCGGGCCAGCCTGCTCCCCCCTGAGCGCACATCTGAGCATGCTCCGGGTGGGAGATTTGAAAATTCCCCCAGCTCCCTGCCCTGGAAGGCTGACCGTTTGGGGCATTCCAGCTTACTTTAATCCCTGTGACTGTCAGTGTGCATTAGCATGCTTCTGAGCCAAGCTACCTAGATGCGCAAGGAAATGAGAAGTACACAAAAATACGGCTACTCTTATACATTTTTACCCCTTCACCTACATCCATCATTTGGCAGAGCAAAGAAATCTCATGCCTCTTATACACAGGCACCATCATCTCTGAAAAACACTTTCCAGAGCTCCCCTGTCCTGCATCCTGCATGCCAGAACTGCAGGGCCAGAACTGGCAGGAACACTTGAGGGTCACTTCCCCGTATCATCAGATGTCCCATTCCCTAGCCTTAGTTCCTCATCCAACTCCACCTCATCATCAATGACTTTTTTGTCAGGGTTGAATCTAGTATCCATTGCTTCCTGGAGATCTGGAGGTATCCAGGGATGTCTCGGGGGGGTTATGTTGATATTGCTGTTTATGATGACTTTGAATGCCTTATAGCAGTGGTTTACAAACTTAGGGTCAGGGCTGAGTACTGGGTCACATACTCTCAGGCACTGGGTCACGGCAACCCCTGCTGCCCTCACCAAAAGCCTGGAATGCTTTGCTTAAGAGTGTAATTGCTGGGTCATGGGCATAAATGATCTTTTTCAACTGGGTCCTCAGAAAAAAAGTTTGAAAACCACTGCCTTATAGAAGCAGCAGGTGTTTGGCCCTGCCCCAGAGGAACTGTTTGCCTTCCTGACCTTTTGGTTGCCTTGCCACAGTTGCTCGATTTTTGCTTGGCACTGCAACATATCTCATTCATAACCCTTCTCCACTATCTGGCACAACAAACCTGGCCCTTGGTATCATAGTTTCTTCAGCTCAATGGGAACTGGGGTTGCACAACTGACTGTCCCCAACTGCCAGTGAGATCCAACAGTTCTGATGTGCTCCAGCAGGGGTGTGTTTGGTGCATGGAACTGCCATGGTCAGTTTGTAAGATGCAATGTGAGATCTCTATGCCAGCCAAGAAGGAAGCAGAATTTAAAAATTCCTGGGATTTTAAAGAGGGAGTGATGGGTGACTGGAGCACAGAAAATTGAAGCTGATAGCCAGAACGGTGAGGACAGGCACTGTGTAACACCACCAGAGGCCATTTACCACAACATAACCAACCGTGATGTCTACACTGACACTTTGTTGACCTAAGTTGTGTGAGAAAAGTTCTATGCCTCTTGACGAGGTAATTATATCTTTTCAAAAAAGCAGGGTGATTTTGTCTACAGGGAGTTTGGGGGACAGCGGAAAGGAAGGGGGTGATTGCAATGTGTATAACATCACTGTTTTGTGGGAAAATAGCTGACTTTGGTTAATAATAGTCTAGTGTATACCAGGCCTTAGTCAGCTAGGTATCAGTTTTGTTGAAAACACTATACGTTATTTAGGGATGCAAGTTAATGCACTCCAAGATTTCATGGATATCCTCTGGTCCCCGGGGTATGGCTGCCTGAGCCCCAGCTTTGCCCTGGGGCCCACATCACCTCAAGATTGTCCTTGCCTGTGAATAATATCTTCTAGGAGTGAAGTAGAAAGCTGCATCTATTGCTAGTGAATCCTTTCAGTGGGATAGACACAAACTTATTTTGAAGCCTCCATGTGCAAAAACTTAAAAGGAAAGTCCCGTAGGCTGATACAACTTTGAATAATCTGTTAGAATGTTCAACCTATCACCTTTGATCTTCACACAAGGAAGGAATATATTTGGATAACCTGATCATATTAAACATTTAATTTGCAGGATTGTAGTTATTTTAGAAGTTTCCATTGCACACACACTCTCTGTCTGTGTCTCTGTCTTTGTCTCTCTCTCATTCTCATTCTCATTCTCATTCTCATTAATTTCTTTAGGAAAACACTGTTCCAATATCTGTAAACTGAATATGGAATGCCAGAAAACATCCTGGGAACCTAGTTTCTCCAAGCAATGGAATACTGCTGGTGAGGTGCACGGCTGGCAACCAGTTTCACTCTAATGAGAGATCTGACTAAGGGTGATGCTGACTGTGAGGATCCCTAAGGATGGGAGAAAGGGAAGGTGTTTTAGGAAACAGGTGACTAGGAGCAGGTATGCTACTTGTCTTGCTGCATTGAGACAACACTTGTGCAGTATTACTAAAAAATGGCAGGCTTGCTGTATCTCTCTGTACAAGCAGCCATGCAGAACTTCCCCAGGCCTTTGGGAGGGAACATAATGGCGTGAAATCCTAGTATATGTTGGGAGAAAGGTAAGTGAGTGTTTCGAGGCTGGGATGATTTCTTCTCTCCCCACCTCCACCCCCCATACTTAATCATAGGGATGGGAGCACAAGTATGTTGACATGAATAGGTGACACTGAGCCACCGCGCGACAAGGCCAAGGTCATACTGGCACCTTCAGCAGCCCTCTCCCTCTTGATAAAGGCAAGACACACTGCTCCCCGGAAAAGCTGAGAGATATGTTTAGCCACTAATGCTCCTCCTCAGGCCTGCCCCCGCCCCCAGCTCTCGATAAAGGCAAGACACACTGCTCCCTGGAAAACCTAAGAGAGATGTTTAGCCACTAATGGTCGCCCCAGCTCCCCAACCCCCTTCTCTGACCCCCACCCTAACCCCCCCTTACCTGGCCAGAGCTGTTTCCTGGCCAAGCCGCTCCTGCGCTGAGTGTGCATCTGAGCATGCTCAGGAGATCTGAAAATTCCCCACCCTAGTCTGGCTGCAGTTCTTGGGCCAGAGCAAGGCAGAATGTGCATTCTGCCTGATTTTTCTATTTTTAGGGTCCCCAGAATGCTGGCCCCTCAAATTTGTGGGCCCCAGAAGTGTTCTGCCTTACTTTAACTCCTGCTTCTAAAGCTGTATATAAAAGTGTAGATTTTCACCAAGAGTCACCAGCTGTCCTGTTTCATTCCTAATAATGATGATTTATCTGAGTGATTTATTGCAGGTTCCTTTTCTTTTATTCCTATCCATCTCAGTAAACTGTTCTGTCTCACTTGCCAGTATGAGAACCACTGTCTTCAGTTCAGGAAAGCTTCATCTCTTCATTTTATTACCTCCTGTAAAGTGCTTTGAGGTGGTTTCTATGAAAGGCACTATATAAAACTAAATTGAATTCAATTGATCATATTATTGAAAGGAAGGATTTGGGAATGCAGAAAAGTAGGGTCTGTAAGAATTTAAAAAGCTGCAAAAAGAAAATTCAAAGTTATGGCTGTCATGCCATCTCTCAGTAGCATGTTTTACTAGGCGTGGCTGTGGGCTCAGAACACTGTGATAAGCATAATGCCAGCTGTCCTGTCACGCTAAGACAAAGCGGGATGAGTTCTGCAAAGTCTGAATTTTCATATGTAGCTTAGAAATTTCATATTATGTTCATGCAAGGATTTGTTATTGATTGGTTTTCCATTGTCTGTTAAACTCAAGTGGGTGATAAATTAAAACAAACAAAGAAGGAGTCCTGTGGCACTTAAAGACTAACGAATTTATTTATTGCTTGTGCTTTCGTGGGAGAAAATCCCGTCGGATGAAGTGGAATTTTCTCCTACAAAAGCTCATGCAATAAATAAATTTGTTAGTCTTTAAGTGCCATAGGACTCCTTGTTATTTTACTGAACTAGACTAACATAGCTGCTCCTTTGGAACTTGATAAAAGATTGTGACATTAAAAGTCTTGGGACCCAATCCTGCTCTTATTGAAGATGTCTGGAATGCTGCCAGTGACTACAATGGAAAATGGGCTAGAGCCTTTAGTACTGACTCTTTCACAGTTTGCAATATCATTAGTGATGTTTGTATAATGCTATGAGCATGTTAAGTGGTATACAGATGCTAGCTATTAGTATTTATTTGCACTGTCTGTATACAGTCAAGCATGTCGTTCAATGTAGGGGGCTCTCTAATGACACAAGATTTAGAAGCATACCACTTTTTAAATCTGTGCAGGAACTTCCTACCTGCTGTGCTTAATTTCAAAATCCAATACTATCAGTTAAAAACCAAAACCAAAAAAAGGGTTGTTTCTTCTTTTCATCTGAGCACTCCATTTCGCAACCACTTTAACCAAAATTCTCCACACTTCCTACAGTAAATTTATCTTGTGTACCCCAGCAGACACAGTGATTCTCTCTCTTACTTTCTCTCTCTCTCTCTGAAATATATTAAAATCCTGTGTGATGACAATTCTAAAACCCAGAGCTAAATTCAGCTCAGCTGAAGCCAAGGGCATTACACTAGGGATGAGTCTGACTTTGGACTTTTATCCTTTTTGTGTTTTAATTTGTATGCCTTAATTATGTTATAGTTATGGAGCTATACAGTCAAGGGAAAAAATTCATACTTTTCCTATGTTAGGTGAAGTATATAAACAAAGTGGTAAGTTCTAGGTCTGAGCCAGCAATCCTTACATATGCAAAACATTCCCATTAACTTTATTGGAAACTTTGAATAATGAAGGCTTGCAGGATTGAACTTCTTAAATTTTTATGGGTTTTTCAGATCTATACAACTAGGTATGAAGAAATATTGCACAGGCTATACTTTGTTTTTTACTCTTTAGTACTACTATCTCCATATTTGTTACAGCCATGACTTTTATAAGGTCCTCTAGTGAATACTTTTTTAATCTCTTACCTACTATATTTTCTATACATGCTCATGGATCAAATGAATGATGTTTTGAGATACAGGTTCAAGTCCTCTCATTAATATAGCATTTGTTTGACTTCTTTGTGTGATTTTGATAAAATAGTAGAATGGTGCCAAGATGTCCAGATCCAAATTTGAAATAACCTAGTTTGGAGATAGTCAGACCTAGCCTTTTGGCTTGGATCACTAAAAGAGAGAGGCCATTTTGGATTATCATAACTAGACCCATGTTCAAATTCAGAACTTCTTCCTTAAAACACTCTTGGGTGTCCAGGGTCAGAGTTCTATTTGGGCTCAAGACTGAAAAAAAAACCACATTCTCAGCCCTTAAGGTTAGCTCATCCCTATTAGCAGAGCTAAAGTCAATGCTGCTACCTCAGGGGAAGCACCAGGAGTCATTCGAAAACTTCTCAGCACAAACAGGTGAAGTATCCGCTAGCAAATTGACCCTAAATTATTATGCTAAACAAAAAGTGAGACCTGAAATTATTGCACTCAGTTTGCGACATAGTAAGCGTTAAGAAGAGACAGTACTCCAGTACTGACCTAATCCTACAGTCCTGATTATACAAAGTCATGGGACTTCAGTATGAGTTATACCAGAATTTGGACTGCAGAATCAGACCCACTGTCTTTGCAAAATGCTAAGTGACAACCCAATCAGGTAAAAATGTCTGTTAAGGCATCAGTAGAGCTGTACAATATTTTCACTTACATTGGCTTTTAGCATATCTTAGCAATACAGATGGTGCAATTAAATAAAAAGCAACTGATGAAGTGGGATTTTCTCTCAAAAAAATTTATCATGCAATAAATTTGTTAGTCTTTAAAAGTGCCACAGATGCCTTGTTTTGCAATTAAATAGTTGTCGTATCATTCCAGCCTGCTTCTGCACCCTCAGAGACAAAATATCCCTGACTATTTTAGTTGTGGTGCATCATTTTCCAATGGTAAAAAAGTGCTAACCATGGTTCATACCCTACTACTTCTAATTTAGTGAAATATTCATGTATATGATTTTAGAATCACTTCTGCATTTACTAACATGAAGGTGAGAATACCTTATGCCTTTTGCCATCAGTTGAAAGAAGATGCCACAGAACAAAGAGGAAAACAAATTCCAACTTGCACAGATGGTTTTGCTCTGTGAGCTCAAAAGAAAGCTGAAATAATAGAGGCAGAAGCGAGGGATGAGATTCACTTTTTTTTTTTAATTGAATTTGAATTTGTATTACGCAATGAGATGCAGAAAGTGAGAGGATAAAAGTGCTCCTGTTGAATTTTAAACAAGTGCTTTTATTTATTCAAGACTGAGCTGTCCCTTGGATTTCCCTCCTCTTCTTCCCCTCCCCCCTGCACCAATACAAAAGAGACTCGTGGTGTGTGAAAGGTCCGTCTCTCCTTGAAGAGAAGAAACAGTGAATTGGACACCTTTAAAGCAGCCTCATTTTGCTTGCCCAGCACCCTGAAAAGGGTGCTTTTGAGGGTCAGTGATGTATAGTTGGGAAGGGTAGGAAAAGGGGATAAGTGGACAGGCCAGAAAAACTAGGGACACAGAAGGGTCCTGGGGTTTGTGGGTGTCTCCCAAGGCCTATTCACATGCATGGAGGAACTCCTTGCCCTCTGATGGAATGATTATGATAAATACCCATGTGAACAATTTATTGAGATTTCCTCCTCTGTACATGCAGACAGGAATAGAGGGGTTGGACAAAGCGAGGAATATAGCAAAGGAGTGTCCAATGCATCCACTGTTGCAGAGATTCACAGGCTTACACCCCAGAAGAGGCACATAGGAGCATTTGTATTTGGATACAAACAATCAAGAAATGCCAAAGCACTATCAACAGTTCAGCAGTGGTCAGGCATTGGTAAAAACAGAAGATGGAGGCTTCCCATTGCTGGAGAGGTCAATCACAGAAAATTGCAAGAGATGTTTGCAAACAGTAAGGACCTATCCACCTACTTATTATTCTTTCTTAGAGTTACAAAGAAAGTACATATACCATCTCCTATCCATTGTCGGCATACTGAGAAGCTGAAAGGTGTTTGAGCTATTGGCTGCCCTGAAGAGACAATGGACTTAGGAGTATTAGTTTTGAATTTCAGTATTTTTCTGCAGAGTCTGATTTTGAGCATACAGCTGTGCACCCTCATTACTGAGTCCAAGGTAACTGCCAAGTGGAACAAGCAGTTTAACTTGAAAAGAAGTCATTACACCAGGAAGATCTACTGCTAGCTCTTAGACAGAACTACTCCTACGGCATTCCATGGAGCCCAGCGCAAATATTAATGTGAAGTGAAACTCAAACCACACTTCTCACTCTGAAAAAGAATTTAAAGATAAATGGTCCAACTCCTGAATTTCAGGTGGAAAGACTAAGAAGCCAACTAAAGCTTACTGGTTTTAACAGACTGAGTAAGGCTTAAAGTGAAGCAGAAGGTGGAGCAGAATGAAGCTATGTCTCCACTAGAGGGCCCAGTTAAGTTGACTTAAAAAGGTCGACTTTAAGTCAACTTAACAAAGTCGACTTAAAAGTTAAGCCGACTTAACAAAGTCTACTTAAAGGCTACATCCACAGTGGAGGGTTCTGTTAAGTCAACATTATTAAGTCGGCTTAACAAAGCCTACAGTGTAGATGATCCTATCTATACTGCATTAAGTCAAGTCAATTTTAATGCATAAGTCAACTTTAAGGGCTGGAGGTAAGTTGACTTAAGCAAGTCCTTAAGTCGACTTAATAAAAGTCCAGTGTGGACATGGCATTCCTTAAGTCGACTTAAGGAAGGTTAAGTCAAGTTAAGGCTCCAGTGTAGACATATCCTGGATGACCTCAGGGTGTTACTTGAAAAGTTCTGTCCATAGCCATTCTTTATGAAAACAGAACAATGTTTCAGGGAAGCTGATGACATCTCCAATTGATCCTAAGTCACTTTGTGATGCCACTGATAGCCTAGATAATATCCCATGTCCTACAACTCTGAGCCTAAGAAGCATACGATTATTCAGGTGATTAAGGAGATACTTGATATGAATAAAGATGGCAAAATTGGTTCTTAAAACCTTCTTTGAAAGTACAACCATTGATCAGAAGGATGCTTAGAGGACATGAGAAATGTCCAGAGGTTCATATAATGAGACAGAAAGGTGTTGTGTGATTCCCTTGTCACACGCATGCTGCAATAACTTGAAATGAGACTGTCTCTGCAGCCAAAGTAACATTTTTAGTCTATCTGTACCAGAATCAAATGAGGTTTATAATCATAAAGAGTGAAACTATCTATTGCCAATCATATGACAAAGTATATTATGAGACCTATGCCAGGGACATAAAGAATTCATATTAGTAATTACTTAACTTCTTTCATAAAATTTGACTTCAGTAACTGCAAAAGAATGCACAAAAGTGAAGGTTTTTAAAAACATTGTCAACTCCTTCTACCAAGTAATTAACAAAAATGCCTGCTTTTATTTTGTACACAATTTCCTACTGCCAGTCACAGAGAAGACATATATTCTGCAATTCAAATTTTGGTTTTCTGTCTGTTTAGGTCCACTGCTGTTCATCCATAGATAAAAGATTTATTTGTGCACAATGTATTCAGAAAACTTAGCCTGACCATCAGTGTTATTTATTCCATCCTTTCTTACAATCTTGGGAAATTACAATTAATTAGTGACAGAGGAAGATCAAATAGTGTGGTGGAACAGTGAGGTTCACATAAGTACAGAAAAATTTGAGAGTTTAGTTGTTGAAATAGTTGTTAAATTAAATATCCAAACATCAGTGATCTGCCAAGTTGTATAAGAAATCTTTAATAAATAAGCACTTTGTGAGACTTACAGTAGCTACAGCTTCTAGTTGAGCTAGAAATACAGTAAGAACAGCTTCCTTTGTTGTCTTTTGGCACCTCATTTTGATGGGACTACTTGCAAGAATACTCGCTAGGCAACAGAATAAGAGTATGAGTTGTCAGCATGAGGTAGTAATAAAATTTCCACCTGCAATCTCATTTAGGTGTTTGTATCAATTTTAGGAAGAAAAATAAGAAAAACAAGGATATAGACTTTTTGTTTACAAAGTTTCATTGTAATGTTGTTTGCGCAGCACACACAAAATGTTTTTAAGTGTATATGCAGATAGGATGGCTAGAGAGGCCCTGGCCCTTGCTTCTGGGGCTGCTGCTTCTCCGCCCTGCCCAGCCCCCAGACCGGCTGGTCTGCTTCAGACCAGGCAGATTGCCATGGCAATGTGGAGGGGGAGGAGGAGCGGAGCAGGGGGTTTCACAAGGGTGGGCAGCCCCAGATCGCCTCCCCAGCCTTGATCTGTCCCTGACTGATACCGTTAAATGAGGTCTGTGTAACTAATGTCTTCATTAGCATGTTGGACTCCATCCCCAGAAGAGCATTAAAAAAATGGCAGAGATTGATATACTGGTATCTTTGGATACTAACAGTGATAGGGAACATATCAGAACCAAGATAATAAGAGGAAGGTGAAAAGAAAATTCCTGACTAGGATGAGAAAAGCAAATCTGAATGAAAAGGAAGAATTAATTCTTCACTGGATGGTGTAAATTTTGAGAATCTATAGATACAGAAGGAAGGATTTTTCCATATTACTATACATATCTTGGAGTTTACTCCCATGAAACAAATCTGCAGCAAATAAAAAGTGCAAATTTCCAACAAACTGAACATATGTATAGAGAAATTCCTCTGATAACAAAGTAAAATTAAATTCCCAAACTGTTTTGATTAATTACAATACAGTATACAACTTATAGTCATGGTTACAGAGATTTAGGAACTACGATAGTACACATAGGCTATGTCCACACCTACATGCTTAAATCGATTCAATTTGAATCAATTTAAGCTAAATCGAGATAAAAATCATTAAATCAACTCAAGTTGAATCAATTTAATAAGGCCAGAAAAAAAAAATAAATCAAACTAGTATGTCATACACAAGACTTACTAATTCACTCTAGGAGAGGGGCAACATGGGAGATGTGGCAACATGGCCCCCTAGCAGGGCCATGTTGCCACCCAATCCCCTGCCACGGGTTCTCCATAGAGACCTTATTAATTAATGCTCACACCTTGGGAAGAAGGTCAAACCTTTGAATCAAAAGAGTGTTGTTTCGAAATAACACATCTGAACAGCACCATTTTGAAACAACCCTTTCAATTCAACAGCTGTTTCGCTTTAAAGTAGGTTTTAGGTGTTTGGATGCAACGTCTCTTGAATCAAAATGACAGAGCTCGTCATTTCGATTCAGGAGAATGTCATGTGGACCAAATCTTTTTTAAATTGAAATAACCAGGGCCGGTGGAACATGGTAAGCAAGGTAAGCATTGCAGGGAGGCACTGCCATTGGAGGGGCATCCCCAAGACTCTTTGCTTGTTTTTGCTTGAGAGAAACTCTCAGACCTATTGATTTGTATTCTCTTGTTAATGAGGCAGGAGAGGGGGTGATCTGGGGTGATTCACTTGTAAATGAAGCAGGGGAGATTTGATGCTTCTAGTATTGCAGTTTAAATCCCCTAAAGATCAGCACAGACTTTCTTTGAATTAAACTGACTTAGTTTTTATTAAGCAAATGTTTGAAAACAGGTACAAACGATCACAGTGGTGTATAAAGCAAGAGTGGTTAAGTATGCAGGTTAAGAGTACAAATCATTTGTTAAGGAAGAGGTGTTTGAGTGAATGGAAGTCATAACAAGAACATGTACTACATGAGGATCTTTAAAGAGACACCTTAGAAGCAGATTGCTGCTCTGTTTAGTTCAATGGTTCCCAACATTTTCTCTGTTGTGGCACACTTTGCTACCTTTAATTAGAGGCACACCACCATATGATTCCAAATGAACTCATGAATATTCATGAGCCAAGAGCCAAACCAGAGCTCTTTGAGTAGGAGAAAATCCCAGTTCATCAGATGCTTTGAAGATGGGGAACTTACAGAATGGGATGAAAATAAATGCAGGGCAGTGTAAGACATGGGATCAGCTCATACTGCAACAGCAAATCAGAAAGCTCATGCAATAAATAAATGTGTTAGTCTTTAAGTGCCACAAGACTCCTTGCTTTACTAGACTAACATGGCTGCCCTGTTGGAATTTGAGAAAAGAAAATGTTTCCTCATTTGCTTTTGGTTCAAGCTGGGCCCAAAAAGCACCACAGTTACAGCAGCAGAAGTAAAGAAGAGCAGAACTGTGTAGAAAATTGAAGGCATGTGTGTATTTCTTGTCCATGGACTCTCAAGATTAGAAAAGGACACAGAGAAAAGTACTCTCTGCTCTCCTTTCAGCATGCTTTGGGAAGTGGATGGCACACACTGTCACTCATACCTATTGACAGCAAGGGCCCAGTTTGATAGATGATACATTCCCTGCTCTTAGCCACCTCTCCTGACCAGAGCAGTAGCCTCAAAGACTGTTTCAGATTCTATGAGATAGAAACTACCCAGCACTTATCCACACTGGTGGGAGTGTTTGGGTGCACTAGATTCAAACCACTGCCCTTTGAGGCTTCACTTAGACTGCAGAAGAAGCAGCACTTGCCCCTGAGCCACTCAGGCCCAGCTTTTAATGCTGTTTAAATTTGTCCCTATCTATCTTTAAGCTCTGGGTATAATGCCACTTTTCCCCCAATCTCTGTAACATGCCATACTCCATATTATAAATGTAGAAACTGCATACCAATGTACCCCATGTTGTGTAGGAATGAATAGGTATAAGGTGTGAATGGAGGGTGGATGTATGTATGAACCAGCCCCAAGCTGCCAGCTTGTCCTGATCAACTATGTGTGAACAGCTCCATGCTGCTAGCTCATCCACATGAAGTGAGAAGCACATCTCAATCGCTGGAGAATGTGACTACACCCCTAAAAGCAAAGGAATGAAGGATCTACCCCAGAAGCAAAAGAATAGAGCTAATCAAGAAAACAAGCTAGAGGTCATGTCTGCAACTAACAGCAGAGGCAGCCTCAGGCAACTGGGGGCCCTAGGTGAAGGCCCACTGTGGGGCCCCCACTGCTACTTCCCTGTGGTCCCAGTCCCCCCCTGCACCCCTAACTATCCCATACCGCCCTCTGGGACCCTTCTTTATTTGCTGAACCAAATTAACATGGCTATCCCTCTGAAACGCCTAAATTATTCTTGGGTATGATATTTTTAAAAATCTTCCCATCATGAAGCTTGTAAGTTGATCATCTTTCACTTAACATAAATGAGCTAATGCTGAACTATAAAGTTAAAGTGAACATTTGGTCCTGGTTTCAAACCCCAGGGGGTTGGACTCGATGATCTCATGAAGTCCCTTCCAACCCTATGATTCTATTCTATTCTATTTTAACTTTTTTAAAAAGGTGTGAGCATTAATTTATAAATAAAAAGTGGTAACATTAATTATGGTTCAAATATAACTAAAATACCACATTTAAAATTTTGGCAGTCAAATCATACAAATTTTTCATATAGGCTTGGGTTTATATGCACTAGCCAGTATTACAAATAATTATAATAAATAAAACTAAGTGAAAAGAAGGTTTCTAGTGTGTAGCTATAAATGAAAAACACCAAATTTCAATGAAATTCTCTGAAGTACTCAAGTTTATAAGACTCTGGCCCTCTCAGAAATATTAAATAGTAAGTACAGAAGAAGCTAAAAAATTACTTTCCAACAGAAAGACATACAGCATAGACATCACATGCAGGTGTAATAATTGCCTAAGGGAAGCACTGTATTTAGATGTAGCAGCCTATATGGTCCAACCTGGTAACCTGAGCTAAACAAAGCCAAAGTAAAAATTGTCACAAAGTCAAAGGAAAAGGCAAAAGAACAGGTAAAAAAGAAATGAAAAGGCAATATTTTACAAAATTAAAAAATGGCAGAATAAATGGCCACACTGAGGAAGTAAAAGCTGAGGCCATTGGAAAAGTTCCTGCTTTTGTGCTGTCTATTGCTTGCTCCTGCTTTTTTACCATGTCAATGTGAAGGTGATGGGCAGATAATGGTGAAATCTGCCATTCAGATGAAGCACAGATCCTAACGATAGCTTGCCTTGATGAGCCAAGAGTGAAAGGTGCTTATGTTTCCAGCCCTACTAGCTCTGCTAGTTAGGAACAATTTCTATATTTTTCTATATTTTCACTTCTGTCCACCAAATTGAAGACAGGTTCCTTATTGCTTGGGGCCCTAGGTGGCCACCTGCTTTGCCTACCCCAAAAGCTGCAACTGACTAACAGTCACACAGGGGACCTGGACTGGCATGACAAAGCTATAAAGACTGGGTGAGATCCAAACGCTAAAGGGGGAAAGTGTTCTGCACACCACCTGGAAGAAAGGAGTGTTGGTTCATGCCTGACAAAGGCTCTGCTCCTCCTTTTGTCCAGCTTCCCTGGCCAGGCAGCTGCCACAAACTCCAGTGACAGATGCTAGCACAGACTCCAGCAACAGCACCGTCAGGACTGGTAATAACACAGCCTGCAGAACATTGTCTGGTATGCTTGGGAACGTGGATGAGTGTGTGTGTGAGGGGGCATAGGTATAAGTTGGATATCATCTTGTTTTTATTTGTGATAAACACAGCAAATTGCCTTTTCCCCCCTGAAAAGATCTCAGGTACTCATTTGGTATAACTTGCTGCTGCTTCTTTACAATTTTGGATCTTGCAATGACTTCCCTCAATAAAAGATTTGAACAGTTAAAACAACACAACAATCAATTCGAATTTTTATACAACATAAACTTGCTGAAACTGACCACGAGAAGCTCCAACAGCACTGCAATGATTTGCAACTTTGTTTATCAGTCAGTGATAATAAGGACATCAATGGAATCAAACTATATGATGAGCCATGTGCCTTTAAAAATGTAAAAGTTTGAATTAAACCAATTACATAATCCTTATGCAACTCTCAAATTTATTCAATCAAATAACCTCTCATTTCCAAATTTGAGCATTGCCCTAAGAATATTGCTGACAACTCCTGTCAGTGCAGCAAGTGGTGAGCGATCATTTTCATGATAAAAATAATAAAAAATTACTTGTGATCAAGTATTTCTCAAGAAAGGCTTGTAAGCCTTGCCATGGTTGCTATTGAGAGTGATATATGTGCCCAATTAGACATCAAGGAATTAATTGCAAATTTTGTAAACATGAAAGCACAAAAAGTACTATTGTAACATTTTGTAAAACCTTTCCTTTTTAATTAAAGAAATAAGTAAAAAACTGATTTTTTGATGTTCATATAATGATAAGTATTTACTGCTCAGTACTTATTTTTATTTCAAATACATATGCATTCACCCCTTCACTGCAATTTTCTTATTATAATAACAAACTAATTAATACTAAAGAGGGAGGAGGGCGCTGAATTATAGATTGCAGGGGGGTGCCAGAAACCCTAGCACCAGCCCTGGAAATAACCAATATTATTTCAATTTAAAAGGTACGTATGAACATACCCATTGTCTAGTCTCCGCTTATGGCAGTCAAACCCGTATCCAATTCTTTGGTGAAAGAAGCAAAGCACCTTCTCAAATGAAGGTTTCTTCCTAATACCAACAGTTTGATTTATGTCCTGAGTCATCCGATGTTTGTACTCCTTATCTTTACATTTATTTAATGTAACTCTATACGTTCTCATTATCCCTAAATATGTCTAATACTTTGAATCCTGCAGGATTTCTGGACTCGGTGTTTTGTGGCAGTGAGTTCTACAAGCATGTATTTAGGGAAACAAATCTTATCTATTTTTAATATGTTGCCTTTTGCTTTAATTGGTTGCCCCTTGTTTCTGCTTTATAGAGGCATGTAAATAGGTATGCTCTATACTATGATTATTTTATACACTTCTATCTTGTCCACTCTTGTATATCTTCTTTCTAACCTAAAAATTTCCAATCTCTCATCATACAGAAATCTTTATGTTCCTCTTATTATTTTCATTACAATTTCTACATTTTTTTCAGTTTTTCTATTCCAAAATTTGAGATGGTATGAACAAAACTGAAACCATTATTCAAAGTAAGCACATTCTATTGATTTTATTATAATATAAAAATATTGTCTGCCTTATTTTCTACTGCATTCTTTATACATCACAGTATTTTCTTTGGGTTACTTAATCAACATTGAGGAAACGTTTGCATTAGGCTGTCCACACTGACACCCAGATTTTTCTCCTGGGTGGTTATAGCCAATTTAGATCCATGAGTGATTTAAATTGTTTCTTCCAAAGTGCATTACTTCGTATTGCTCTGCACTGAATTTCATCTGCTATCATACTAAGCATTTACTTAGCGTTCTTAGATGTCTCTGGAGTTTGCTAATCTTCACCAAATGACACAGATGAAACTTTTGACACCTCAGTGTTGAACTCATATTTTATATAATTAATAAATAGATCAAACACCAGTTTTAGTGAGGCTCTTTAGGGTATCAGGTTACTAATTTTTGCCATGCTGAAATCTGACCATTGACTTCTACTCTGTATTCTGTCTCTTATCCAGTTTCTCAGTCATGACAGAAATTAATCTCCCACATGATGACACTTTTGTTTCAGTTTCCTTTACAGGTTCATTTGAAGGATTATGTCAACCAGAGCTTGTCAGGAATTTTCCAGTTCCAAGTAAAACTGCAGTTTCTGAAATAAGATTTTTCATGGAAAAATCTTAGTTTTGTTTAAAAAATTTTCAATTTTCTGTCAGGAAAAATCTAAATAAAATAATTTGTTAGGGATTTAGTCAGTCCAAAAGAGTTAATATTTTTATATGAGCAAAAATTTTTAGTTTTGAACCTTGCCAATAAAACCTTAAACAGGATTTTCATATAAGTATTGCCTTACTGGAGTTGTCATTTGGACACTATTCTCTTTTGTAGGCTGAGTTTCCTGGAGAACTACATTTCCCATAATGGAATGATAATTAACTTCTGACCAAGCTTTAGGCAGTGCACTATGAGATGTAGCCCACCCACAAAGCCTGGTACAGAGGAGAGGAAGGATGGTTCTGGGTCCAGCTCCATTCAATACTTTCATCAATGATTTAGATGATGGCATAGAGAGTAGTACACGTACAAAGTTTGCCTATGATACCAAGCTAGGAAGTTTTGCAAGCGCTTTGGAAGATAGGATCACAATTCAAAATAATTTGGACAAACTGGTAAAATGGTCTGAGGTAAACAAAATGAAATTCCTTAAAGACAAATGCAAAGTACTCCACTTAACAAAGAACAATACATTGCACATTTACAAAATGGGCAATAACAGTCTAGAAAGAAATACTGCAGAAAGTGATCTGGGTGTCATAGTGGGCCACAAGCTAAATATGAGTCTACAGCGTAACACTGTTGCAAAAATAAAAGCAAATACCTGATGTATTAACAGGAGTATTTTAAGTAAAACATGAGAAATAATTCATTCACTCTACTCTGCCCTGATTAGGCCTCAACTGGAGTATTGTGCCCTGCTCTGGATGCCTCATTTCAGGAAAGATGTAGATAAACTGCAGAAAGTCCCGGGAAGAGCAACACAAATGATAAGGGGTCTGGAACACTTGACATATGAGGGAAAATTGAAAGAGCTGGTTTTGTTTAGTCTAGAAAAGAGGAGACTGAGAGGGGGCATGATAATAGTTTTCAAGTACCTGAAAGGATGACACAAGGAGGAGGGAGAAAAATTTTTCTCCTTCACTGCCAATACAGGACAAGAAGCAATGGACTTAAATTATAGCAAGGGAGCTTTACACTGGACATTAGAAAAAAATTCCTAACTGTCAGGGTGATTAAACACTGGAATAAGTTTCTTAGGCAGACTGTGGAATTGCTATTATTGAGTTTTTTTAAGAACAGGTTAGACGTGCACCTGTTAGGGATGGTTTAAGAGGGTACTTGGTCTTACCATGAGTGCAGAGGACTGGACATGATGACCTCTCATGGTTCTTTCCAGTTTCTATGATATCAGACTCCTAAACTATCACTCCCATGAGGCAATGTGCCAGAATGGGAGAATAAAGGGTAACAGGGAATTGATTGAAAAGCCAGCTTTTGGATCAGTTCAACAAACTGAAGCAAAATGATACATTTACAGTACTGGGTCTGTCTGTTTGTCTATCTTGTCAATTTCCAAAGGGATAGCTATGTTAGTCTAGTCAAGCAAAAAAAAACAAGGAGTCGTGTGGCACTTTAAGACTAACAGATTTATTTTTTGCATGAGCTTTCATGCAAGAAAATCCCACTTCATCAGAAGCTTTGAAGATGGGTGAACTTACAGAATGGAATGAAAATAAATGCAAGGGGGTGTAAAACATAAGATCGGGTCATACAGTAATGGCAAATCAGACAAGCTGTTAGGTTCAAACCCTGCGAAGCCTGAAGTCAAATTACCTTTTATAATGGGAAAAGAAGCCATAGTCTTGATTCAATCCTGCTTTCACAGAATTTTATTTGCATATTAATTCGAGTTCAGCTATTTAACTTAGAAGTCTTGATGTCCCAGTCACATCTCTGATGATGGTCATTAACAAATCATTTATCAAGTGATTAGAAAGATGGAAGTGCTCAGCAACTGTTTTTTTTTGTTTTGTTTTGTTTTGTTTTGTGATTTCTGATATCAACTCTATGTTCATTTCTTCTTTTGCACAGGGATTGTCCTGTTTGTCCAACGTATAAGGTGTTGGAGCATGTCTGGCACATGATGGCATAGATCACATTAGTAGGTGATTAGGTAAATAAGCCTTTGATGAAGTAGCAGGCTTGATTAAGACCTATGATGGTACCTATTGTGCAGATATGTGGGCAGACTTGGCAGCGTGGGTTGTTGCAGGGGTATGTGCCTGCTTTAATGTTTCTGCTGTTAGCTCTGTAGTTGCTGGTGAGTATCTGTTTAAGATTGGGAAGGAGAAGTTTCTCTCTTTTTTCCTATCATCTTGTGTGCCCTAGAGCAAGCTGTTCTCAGAAATGATAAAGGCTCTAATAACTGCTTACAACAAAATTGTTCCATTTTAAAAAGTACCCTCACTGTAAAGAGTCCCACTAGATTTGTTGTGCTTTTAATATTTATAAAGCACTATTAGAGCATGATTGAGCACTATTAAGTCAATGGTAGTTTTAAGATTGATTTCAATAAAAGCAGGATTAAACTCTTGGTGTGCACAGTGGAAGAATAAGTGGAGGTTGGACACAAAAGAGGAGCAAAAAGACAAGCTCCCAGACCTGAAGTGCTTCCTTGAAAAATGAGATCAGTGATATTGCCTTGACATTCACAAATAGCTTTGCAAATATGAGTTTGCATAAACACTTTCACAGAGAACTGTTTTCCCTCCTAAGCAGACACAAATTTGCTAGTTTGAATAATGCAGTTATTGACTGATAGGTTTTGAAAAATCCTAGCTGTATGAAGCAATCTTCACTGGAATCATCAGTTAGTATGGCTTTATCAGTTTAACACATGAAATATTAAAGGATTTAATTCCATTACTTAATTTAATCAGGAAAGCATGATCCAGGCTTTAGTCAAAATACCCAACACTTTTCCATATTCCAAAAATAAAATGAACATAGGCAAGAAAAAATGTTGAAATACTAAATATTAAAATATTTTGAATACCTGATAAATGAATTATCAATAATGAACATTACAGTCTCATATGTAATGAAATTTCTCCCCTAGCCTTCTCTTCATTCATTAAAAAAAAAAAAGAGTTGGAAAGGTTGCTGGAAGCAAAAACAAATCAAGTTTGTGTAATCCATGGGTTTAAATGAGGAGTATCTCTTTAAGAGATTAGCTGGGGTCTGAGTTGCTCTTGCCGGGTCACTGTTGCTGGGCTGATTTAGCTGTCTTGGCGCAGAAGTTTCCTGCATGTTCTGTGTAGCTTTGAGCATGCCCTGCAAGGGTCTCTGCCAGTGCAAGGGTCAGATGGCTGAGATCAAGCAGCCAGGCCAGTTGCATTGAGGACAGTACTTGTGCTCTGTGCAAGGGGAGAAGCTGAGCCAGGAGCAGACAGCAGGCTGTTTTCCCCAACTCTGAGGCATTTTGCTTCAGGTCAGTAGCATTGTTAACCTTCCAGCAGGGAAGTGTGGAGGCAGTGGTTACAGAGAAGAAACCATTGGGAAAAGAAGGGTGGTTTCCTTTTAACTTTATATTCTGAGTTATGGACTATGTTCCCTATAAGCTGTGCGCGTGTGCGGACGCACGCAAGTCATGAAACCCGTGCACACAACAAAGTAAAGCATGCACAAAAAAATTCAACAGTGCTAATATTTTTATGCTATTTTGAGAAGGCGGTTTCAAGTTGCATGTTTCAAATAAGGTTTTGTAATTTATAAAATAATTTCCATCATGAAGGAAATTCTGCTCTTGAATACCTGTTTTTGTCAAACCACAAAC